>CM077806.1:23570360-24105360 GCA_039737535.1 Lagodon rhomboides
ACAAAGTGCTGAACATGGTTGGACCAGGTAAAAAACAATCAGATGATTACAATAATACTAAAGTACAATAGAATGATAAAAAAACAACATATATTGTATGTTGAAATGTGTAAGTATTCATAAAGAAATGCTTTTTTTAAGAAAACCAAAATAAATCTTTATTCTCTTGTCATTAAGTTTTATCTGCTCTTTTCTTTCAGTCCAAGGGGCCACATTTTACCAGGCAGGAGTCAAAGGAGGAGCTGCAGAAGAAGACCAGGGAGGTTTGGATCTGTATTCTTCACAGAACTTTTATTTTCAGCCTCCTACCTGATTCATTTTAATCCACCTTCAAGTCTGACTCAGAGAGCAGAAGGACTGGAGGAACACTGTCTTTAGAGATAATCACATGATCATTTATTCTCTTCCTCGTTTCATGTCTCTCTTTAACTCCCAGAGAAGCAAAGATGAAACCATCAGGAAGGAGAGACGAGATAAAGAGAAAACATGTTGCTCTGATTTGTCTCCAGCCTCGTTTGTCCTCAGTTCTTAAATGTCTCACAGCTTTAATATTTGTTGATTCAGTGTTTTGATGTTCTTGTGTTTCCTGTTTTGTTCTTAAATTTGAGCCTCATGTGTCACTTCTTGCTTTTCATTTGCTCCCAGTGTTTTTCTGTTGCTTCCCTCACCTGTCCTTTTCCCTCCTCACTCACCTGTTCCTGATCACCTCGTTAGTGTGTCTGTGTGTAGTCTTTGTTCTCCCTCATGTCTCGGTTAGTTCGTTCCATCTTGGTCCGTCATCCTCCTGCATTCTTCTCTTCTGTCTCCCCATTGGTATATGTGTTGTTGAACCCTGACATGTTAACACTGAACCTGTTCACCTGTCAGTGATCCAAACAGGAGTTTTTGGAGCATAACACAAGTTTCACAGTCTTCTGTTGCTCCTGTCCCAACATCTCTGAAATGTGTTGCTGACAGCAAATTCAGAATAAACAGATATAAAAAAAATAATTCACACACACACGCATGCATGCACGCACGCACGCACACACACACACATTCATACATTCAATGTGTTTCAGAACAAGCAGAAATATAAAAAAAAAAATCATTGAAGTTGATGAGGTAACACGTTAGATATATTGTTGTTGTACTGTAGATGTTAAAAATGATTCATAAATCATCACAATATTTATACGTATGTGTTACACAGTGTCACAGCCTCTATGGAATCAGGGTTGTATGACAGACAACAGTGTGTTTGAGTCAGCAGTGGAACAGTTCAGGTTCTGTCAGTCCGTCACTTCCTGCTGTAAGATCAACGTCCATCTGTCTGTTTGTTGTCTGGAGAAATCTGAGAGGAAGCTCTGAGGCTGATGGACACACACACACACACACACACACACACACACACACACACACACACAGGGATATGAGCAACATATTGAAATAAGTTGATTGATCTTTAATAACTGATCTGTGTGTGTTGTCTCCCAGAGAGAGTCCAAGAAACAGAACAGCAGCCCGGTCCGTCAGAACTCAACCACAGAACCTGCAGTTGTCTTTAAGGTCTACACATATGGCAAATATATCCAACTCATAAACAAATCCTCTGAGGTAACGTTGTTCATGTGTGTAGAACAATGTATGAGTTTTATATAAGATGTAACAATATTGTAACCAGGTGTATCAGGAATATTTCACATGTGTTCAAACCAACATGAATCCATGTTCTCATCTTCACATGAAGAGTGAAATGTCATCATTTATAAACACAAGAGATTGAACACTCGGTCAGATTCATTTGTTCTCTCGTCTTTCTTTCTCTTCCTCCATCTGACAATGAATTTCCCTCCTGCAGGACCAACAACTGGGAGGCTGGACCTTAGAGATACAGGTCAATAAGAATGAACCCATCAAACACACATTTGAGGACTCATTCAGCCTCAAGGCTGGACAAGTTTTCACTGTGAGTCTTGATTTCTTGATTTATGTTGTTAAATTTACACTTTTCTTTCTCCTTTCTTTCACTACTGTTGATGTGTTCCATTTGAATTAAAGTAAACTTAAGGAAATAATAATAATAATAATAATAATAATAATAATAATAATAATAATAATAATAATAATAATTCAGCTCATATGTATGTGACTTGTGCATTTACAGGTGTGGTGCTATGGTTATGTGCAGCGTATATCCTCGTACTGACCTGGTGTTGAAGGACCTGAAGTCCTGGAGCAGCTATACAGACAACAGTGCAGGTCTCCCTCATCAGCTCTCCTGGAGAGATTCAATATAACTTAGATCGTATTAGCTGAAAGATACTAATGAGTCCAGATGTCACAGCTTTATCCACCTGACCTCTTTTCTCCATATGAGCTCCGAGCGTCTCCTCTTTTAGAGATCAGAGCCATCAGAGAAATGAACCATCCATAAACACAAAGATTCCCTCTGAGGGGAAACAGTGCTGAAATCCAGCAGACTGAAGACATGAAACATCTGGAACATCAGGACTCAGATGTTCCTGCTTGTGATGCAGTGAACATGACATCACATCACTGTCTCACCTGGAGACAACAGAGAGGAACCTTTGTTATTAATATTCAATCAAACATTATCACATGTTTCTCTTGTGACATATTAAAAATATTCAGCTGTTATAAAGAATAAAATAAAGTCAACAAGCTGAATATTTACATTCAACTTTATTTTACAACACAAATGTATATAAGGTCGTTATGTAACAGCAAGTTTGAACTGTCTGTTTAGAATTCTGTCAGCGCTGTTGGATTTTCCACCAGTGTCAACTTCCTGTTGTGTTTGTTTCTATTTGCTCTGAGTCATATTGTGTTCTTTGATGAGTTATTGATGATCACCACGTCTTTTTTATTGACACATTTTCTGTTCAAATAGAACAAATGTGATTCTGTGTTTTATCTGAACTTCATTAATACAAAGAAAGACATTTTAATAAAATTGAGTGGAAGGATGCTGCTGCTGCTTTTTAGTGAACGATCATGAAGGTCAGTGAACATCAGTGGATTTTATGGTGCACAGGATTCAAATTCAGAAATCATGATGAATGTAACGTTCACACAGTAACATGTTGCCTGATTCTCTCCTGAACTATATGAAGATATTGAACAAATTGAAGCTACCAAAGTTATACATTAATAAACAGTGGCGGTCTTAGCTTTCATGATGCCCTGGGCAAACCTCACCTCCAGCCCCCCCCCCCCCCCCAAAAAAAAAAAAAAATAAAAATTGGACAGAAAAAAATGCTCAAAATAACTTATTTATTAAAGTAATTGTTGGAAATTAGGAACCACACACACAGTAACAGCTATAATATACAATCATAAATACAAATAAGTACCAACAATCAAAAGAACTAGTATAATAAAATAAAATATAAATAAAATAGAGAATCAAATTTCTGAATCGCACAAATCCTTCATCACACAAATACAATAACACACTTAAGAGAGTGTAATAATTTTACTACACTTTGAACAAGAAACACAAAATAAATAGCACAACTGCCATCTATATCCTGACTCTTCTTGCCTTCCTTGATGCAAATGTAGCAGGTTCAGATATGAATTCCACAAAAAACATTTATTTTCGTTCGTTATATTCTGTTTTAATCTCCTGCCTGTATGTGAGGTTTACCTGAGTTGTGTGTGTGTGCGGTGTCTGTCGGCGTGATGACGTAGGACCGTACGTGCGCGCTCCGGTCAGATCTGTCTCCTGTCTGACTGGAGGTAAGCACGAAACTACCTTTCTCTTCCATTAAAAGTTCGTATAAACGTAATTTACGGTTGAAACAAGGTCGGATTAACATATATAATGGATGATGATGTCACGGATGTTGCCTGTTAATTTCGCCGTAGTCTGTTCAGTTTATGTCGAGTTTTGAGTAATTATCTGCCGCTAAATGCGCTAGCATTGTTTAGCTCTGTTACTAATGGCATCCGTCTTTTCTTTCATGTGCCACTGCAGGTATGGAGACTATTTTGTTATGTTTGTAATGATTTTGTTATGGTTGTGTAAAAATACTGTGGACTGAATATTTCAGATGCTGAAGATTTTCAGTAACAATTTCAGATACTGTTTTGATTGAAATTGTTTCATGTGGAAATTGAAATGTTAATATGTCAAAAGGCAGAGCTGTCTCCTGTCTGACTGGAGAGCTGTGAGAGAGAGAGAGTGATTCACGCCGCCACTCATCACACTGTATGCTGTTTTCTTTCATGTGCCACTGCAGTAAAGTGTCGTGTGTGGAAATCCTGGGTCTCCTTGCTCGTCATTTACCAGAACACAACGCAGAGAAAATTAAAACCGGTTACACAAAGTCATCAATTACATCATCATTTGATGATACTGATGATGGCCAGACCAGTAAGGTGTTCCTGTGACATGGTTGCCCTGAGGCAGGTTTTGATGAGCTTCAGCTTTGAAAAGCCATCCTGGCTAGTGGCAGAGGGTGCTCCAAAATATTTAAAAAGTGCCCCTGCATTTGCATTAAAATACAACATAAATGATCAATGCATGAATAGCACAATTAAATAAACATGTTATTCAGCATAATTTATCCAACTTTTAGAACAGGAAACAAATGAATAACACAACCTCCTTGGTTAATGGCTAATTATATACATGACACACTCCAAATGACTCAGAAAGCTCTATCACAACATATCAGTGCAATATACGTCTTTTGAATTAGCTTACAGAACTGATAATTCACTTTACTGAGCAGCACAGGACCTAACGCCACGTTTACCAAACACTATGTGAGCTGGTCATCGTTGTGTTACATTATTAGGGTGAAGTTAATCAGATATAATGTTTGCTAGTCAGCTGGACTGAAAACGGATGCTGTCGTCATCTACTATTATAGCCAGCAGTATAGCAAGAGGCTAACAAACATACGAGTTAGCCTGTGCTAATTACCGTCATTTAATGTCATTACATGCATGATGATACTCATGAAGAGTAGATGACATGGCTCCACACCTTCATCTTTTGCTCGTTTCTCCTCTTCTTCACCTGATGGCTTTGACCTCTTCTTATCCATTTGTTTATTTGACTCTCGGGAATCATCACATTACCCATCCACCCAACACCGTCAACCAAAAGAGTTCAGACTAAACCAGTTCACCTTGTTTTGTAATATATTTCACTATTTAACCAAACCCCGAAAAATAACATATGTGAAACTATGGGCTTTTATTCACAATATTATCATGACTGAAATGTGCTTTATGTGGAAGGAATTCGAGATGTCACTGACTTTATCCTACTAATTGCATTATTTGTGCACTATTAGATGAATCCCTGCTCCCCCGCCCCAGTAGGTGAACCTGTCCCCGCCCCGCCCCTTCCTCTTCTCCCACAGACTCTGTGAGACTCTCAGTAGCAGCAGAGGCACATTTATAAAACAGAAGGCGCCCAGCCGCCTGCTCCCCACACGTTAACATGACATCATTGACTTGACGTGTAAATGAGCAAAACAAAAACCAGAGGAAATTAATGCAAACAAATAAAATTTAAAAAAAAACTTTTTTTTTTTTTTTTTGCGGGCGTACTGCCCATATGAGAAACCGCCTCTGTTAATAAAGTCCTTCTTTGAAAAAATGGACTGTAAATTGCCAATTTGAAGAAAAGAAGGATTTATGTTAAATATTCATAATAATTGACCAGAACTCTTATTGAAAGTTTGATGACTTTTTTTTGTAAAACATGGCTTCATGTACTTCCTACTGAGAAACCACTCTACATTATTAGTGCACAACATTTAATTCTTAAACTGAACTTTGATGAAGAAACTAGTTGAAAAATACAACTCAAAATCATGTCACGTTCTCTATGTCTCTCAAGTCTCTGGTCTCTCACTACGCTCACCTTTCTGTTATACAGTGAACCCTCGCTATAACGCGGTTCACTTTTCACGGTCTCGCTGCTTCACGGATTTGCATCATGCATTGTGTTCTGCATTCTGATTGGCTAAACAGTCTCTCCGCGTCTTCTCTACCTGTGTGTCAATAACGTTATGGTTTAATATGTACACGTACGTAAAACAGCGACAACAACTACCGATAACTATGTTCTTCTCTCCAAAAAACACACCTGCACCGCAGGCTTTAGAAGAAAAAACGCCACAGAGCGGAGTCAGGATGCAGCGGCTCAGTCAGAAGAGCAGTGAAATACTGTACTGTACACGTGAGTCACTATTTGTCCTACTGTACTTTGTATTTTTTTTCATAATCATTTTTCATTTTCTCCCGTTCCAATCCGTCACGGTGGGGCGGTGCTGATCCCGCAATATTAACCCTTCAGTTCGTATTGATGATTAAAATTATTATTTATTTATCTATAACTATATTATTTTACAGTACAGTACAGTAGTTATTTGTAAAAAAAACAAAAACAACAACAACAACAACAAACGTTTATACAGTACTTTTATTTGTTAAACAAATGCTTGGGCCTGTAAAAAGGTTTTGTTCCTTGCTTTCAATGTTTTATGGAGTATTTCATTGTATAATAACTGTAAAAAAATAAAGGTTTCTACTTCACGGATTTCGCCTATCGCGGGTTCTTTTTGGAACGTAACCCCCGCGATAAACGAGAGTTCACTGTATTTTATTTTATTATTTCAGTTTGTTATTTCAGTTTGTTCTGCTGTTTTTTGACTGACAGACTAAACACAAACACGGTTGACACAGTAACACAGCAGATGGTTTAATGTGAATATTTAGACAGGATGACTACATTTCCTTATATACATTCGAGACACGTCTGACCCTTTAAGCTACTCAAACCATAACCTATTTGTTGTGTCCACTGAGCCTCCTGAACGCTTCTTCTACATACATACAGACATTTTCTCGTGTGGTTTGTGTCTGAGGAGCTCAAATTATCACCAGCATCTGCGACTCTAAAACAGAACACAGAGCAACATTTACTGAGAGAACTGACACGTTTTTGTAAAAATAGTCGATGCATCAGTCAGAACCTCTTTGGTTTTTAAACCTTCTCGGAAAAAAAGTCAAGACTGAACACGTAGCACAGAGAAGCTAAACACCAAACTTAAACTATAATAAAAGTAAAATAACATGAAGATAAATTGTAAAAACAATCCTGGTGACTGTCTCAGACCCAAAGCATGATGGTGGATCGTAATGACTAAACAAGCTTCCAAGACACTTCCAGTTATTTGTGTGTAACTCTGAGTTTCCCACAGTGAAGCAGTCCCACCAGCAGCAGCAGCAGAGGCACCAGCACAATGGTGAAAACAGTCCTTAAGACGAGGAGAACATAGAGGGCCGGATCTGAGGAGGAACATGTCTCTCCGTGAAGAGCTGCAAAGACAAGAGAATATATCTGCTGTAACAGCATGGCAGCATCAATCATGAAACAAAAAACAGTCTTTCAAATATTTAAAGTTGACCATTTTACAACAAATTCAGGGTGTATTTTCAGATGGAAAAGCATTTACAAGCCAGCGTCCCTAACTTTAAGCAGTGTCATAGCATCAGGCTGACAAAGGGTTTCAATTTCACTGATCAGAACTGAAGCAGATAAATACCTGTGACTGCTGCAGAGTAATTTTGCCCAGGATAAAAGCCATTTGGACCCTCTCCCACTGAAGACAAAAGCCAGATGTGAGTGGGTGTTAGTGGATTTTTTGTCCAGTCTAAACGAGGTAGATTAACCGACTAAACCGAATTCTTGACAATCCACCTTAGACTGTATTATACCCAGAGGAATGTAGAAATGGTTAGGGCTTCTTGTTAACATTTCAATAAGTCTACTCAGTCATTGTTGAATGTAAAGAAGATTGGACGAGTGGTTCTCAAGAAAGCTGCAAGCAGCAATACTACAGGAGGAGCAATACCGATCTGAACAGCACATTTTGAATGGGCACTGCAAGAGTTCATGTTAAAAAGTGCTTTGTCTGACCTCTGACAGCCAACCAGCTCTCTGGTGATTCTCCAGCTCCAGAGATGTTACACTTGTAGAGTCCTTCATCAGAGTAGGAGACATTGTGGATGGTCATCTCTCCTGTAGAGCTGCTATCCAAGAAGTGGCCATCTTTATAGAAATCAGCTGTGAGGTTGGAGGAAGTCTTCTTCGTTCGACATCGCAGAGTCACATCTTCTCCCTCCATCACGGGCAGGACAGGACTCTCCAGGACCACAGAACCATCTGAACAACATTACAAAATGTTTAGAGGCAAATATACAATAAACATACTTTTGAAATACAGAATGAGAGACTGGAGGTAACATTTCTCTCACTGATGTATTGGGATTTTAATATTGAAACTACATATAGTCAACTTACCAGTGACAGTGATGTGGACAGTGTTGCTTCTGTCTACTCCTCCACCTTCACACCAGTATTCTCCACTGTCTGATCTAAAGGCATACTCAATGGTGCAGGTCACAGTCGTCATCATTATGTCATTCGAACATGTTTTAAGGAATTCCTTGGCGTTTCTCACTCGCCATCCAGCCAAGACATTGAACCCTTCACAGGTAAAAGAGACGGACGAGTATTCAAAGATCTGCAGTCTGGTTGGAATGATGTGAAAAGCTGCAACTGACACCAAGAAACAAAAAACAACATAAATTCAAGATTTTGGTTCCGTTAAAGAAACAAGGTGTATACTCCAATTACAATCAAATCAGAAAAGAATTAGACCATCTGTTCCTTAGAGAATACAGGTGCAGTCCCTCTTAAATATCCACTCTTCAAAGGCATTCTGGCAATGCTCATGGCCCAATGTATGAAGAGACGTGTTGCTTACATTGTTAGGTAGTAGACTTAAAGTGTAAAATTGACTCGTCAGGTAATCTATTCCGTCAAACAAACTTGAGATTGTTGACTTAAATACATGGCTGAGGCATGTTAGGTGTAGATCGGTTTAGGTTTTGTGTCTGACTAGTGAAATAAACAGTTATTTAATGGAACATAAACAAATATTGCAAAACATCAACAAGACAATAATGAATGGAGCAAAATATCAAATACTATAATGTACAGACCAAAGGGAAAGACGAGCTAATGGTAATGTGGATGCTGTAACCACGGCAGTGAAGGTGGTTGTCATCCAAGAAGTGACTTGTACTCTTTGTTTGGAGTATGCATAGCCTCAAAAAGGTTGTTTTGTAACTGCTAGTTGCTTCCCTGAACTTTGGTAAAGTAAATGACACTAGATTATGATAGTTTATTAGGTGTCAAAAGTTCATAAATGTTGTATGGGTGCACGCATCTGTTAGCCTTGAACATCAACAGTAAAAAGATATGGCAAATGTTGGCTAAGAGAGAGAATTCTCTCATACATGATTAAATGGAATGATGTAAATCCAAATAAGACAACATAAAGGCAGGCTACTAAGGTTAGAATAAAAATGATCACATATTTGGTGTCGTGTAGGTGCAGATAGTCACAAGTCTTCTAGAATTACAAGGTTCAACTATCTTATTGGCTTTTTCATGTATTGACTATTTTATCTGCTTTGTAAAGTGTCCTCGGGTGACTTCAAAAGGCACTGGTGAAAAAAACGTATTATCATTCGTATTGTTAGCTAATAAAATAAGCGATGTATCATCAGCGTAATAATGAGTTCGGTGCTTGAAATAATGACTCTTCCTAAAAGGCTGAACTTCAAAATATCCAAAGCACAATCTTTTGATGCTTTTTCTGTTATTCTGGTTTTGGGCTCATATCAAGCTTTAGTGTTACCGTAAACATTTTGGATTAGTGCTGAGGTAATGGTTGGGAAAGGTTCGAACGACATCATTTTTGTGACATTTGATTAAATAACTGATAAACACTTACCAGATGTCAGACTGTAACTTAGTTGATCATGTGCAACCAGCAGCATCGACACTTTGATCACTGTGGACACAATAGAGAAGAGCTGAAAATATAGATGTCATTAAAACATCTTCTTTATTGAGATGGATCCAGAAAAGACACATTAAAAAAAAAAACACAAATCAGTCATTTATCTTTTTATATCTGAAGAATTATGTAGGAAAATGATATGTTGCCATGGTTCTTCATTTAGATTTGTTCTTTGTAATCATAAAGAAAACATTGGAAAGAAATTTGATTTAACTCACACAGTCGAATGCAGAGAGCTGTCACCTCCATGCTGTCTTACTGCTGACTGTCTGAACATCAGACTGACTCGAAGCTAAATACAGTCTAATGTAGATGAGAACTTCCTCTTCCTGTGCAGATTATTATTGTAAGGAGGCTTCTGTGAGCAAGTTGTGCTCGAAAGCAATAGACGATCTTAGATATGGGGAATAAGTCCAGATAGACAAATTAAATTAGCTTAAATAAGAAAGATGATTTTATGATGCTACAAAGAATAATCAGGCCTTCAACTTAAAATGAAAATGGAAAATGATAATGAAAAAAATAATGTGACAATGGAAATAAGTAAAGTGTTATCAATTACAAATGTATTTATGTTTTTGCACTTTTCCACTTGGCATTTGCCATTTTAAAGTTTATCTTCTCAAACTTACAATAACATTCTCTCATTTTGCATTTTGACATTCAATAGACTGCACCCATGTGATTTTAGTAGAATAAAGGGGTAATAGGGGTTGGTTTCTCTATGTGACAATTAGTAATAGTTAGTCTCAAGTATATATTGTGTAAATTTACATATAGCATATTTGCAGGTGTTAACCTTTTCACTACATTAGAATGCAGCAAATAACTTTTTGTGCATTGTGCTCACCACTTAACATTTTAATTCAACGTATTCAAAAATGCAAATACACACAGCAGGGGAAAATATAATTTCTTATCAATCGATCTGACAGAGTGCATCAGTGTGGCTGTAAGCTTATTTCAGTTGCTTCAGGTCAAACCAGTGTGAATGTATCATGTGGTGGTTGACCACAGTGTGAGCAGCAGACTGTCTGCTCTCATGAACAGTGTCTTCACACATGTGAACAGATCAGATAAGATAGAGCCATGTGGTTTAACTGACACTGTGAGAAAAATTGATCTGTCTGACCTGATCTAACTACATTTACAATCTGGTTTAATATGAAATGTATTAAAGATTTGAATTCAAGTTGAGGTTCCACAAAGTGCAAGTGTACATGATTATTACATTTATTTAATTAAGTCAAAGACAATACACAAAACAATAATGCAACACTGTAATATGTAAAAGCTTTATGAATGTAAAATAATATTGGATTCCCGGTTTTTGTTCAAGTGATGATGTTTTGTAAATACTTTTCTAAAAAATATGTGCATGCATATTATACTCAAATAAAAAACTATACAAATACAACTTAACAACAAATCTACAATTATTATTTGTTAGTTCTTCTCCTGCAGACGTTAACACAACAGATCCATCTCTCCTCTCTTCTTCACTCAGATGTCTTTTTGGCCTGTGAGACAGAAACACAAAGAGTAGATTTGTGACAGAAATATAATAAACTCAATGTTCACTTTTTCAGCTTTTCTCTGACATGTCAGCCATATCTCAGGCCTTCATTAGAACAGAATGGTACCTGCTTGGATGTAATCACATGACCTAAACAAAAACGTAAGTACAAAACTTCAGTCCATGACACCTGCACCCTCATATATAAAGATTATCTTGGAATATTGAACTTAATCATTTCCAAAGGTATTTTTTCATTTCATAAAAGATGCTGAGCATGAAAAGACTTGGTTCTGAGGATCCTATTTGTAGGTTGCACACCTGTGACCTATAGCTGTCAAATCAACTTAAATTGAGGACACCTGGCCTTTAATTTTGAGGGTTTAGTCCGGAGACCAAAACAGAAAATCTAACTTTGGGTAAAATGAGATCATGGTAATCGTAGAGGAAACTGAAGCCATGCAACACAAATTATTCAGTGGACTAAATATTGGGTTGACTAATGAAGTCAAACACACAGTTTAGGAACTTTAACGGGAATGTTCATGGATGGCTGTATCCAGGTTAACATGTATGGACTTTTTGAGTTCCAAAGCCAATTGCCTGGCCAATCTTTCATGGACACCACTTTACATGGCGCTTGAGAAGCCTGAGAAAGAGAAATCAGTCAAATTCAGAGGACGGTGCTGCTGGAGGCTAGAATTCCCATCAGTCTTACCTTCTGGACAGCAGAATACAGAACGTCTGACTCTGTGGGATTTGGGTCTGTGGCTGCTGTGGGATTCAGGGTCTCTGTGGAGCTGGATAATCCTGGTTCTACTGAAATAACAAGAATATTTCATGTCATTTTGGGGGATTCAGGGAATCTTATAACATGACAAAAACATTTCGATAAGTAATATATGAACAAACTGTGAGGATTATTCCTTTTAATTTTTTTGACTGTCATGAAAAAAATCATAAAATATTAAGTCACTGATATTTATTAGCTTTGTCTAATCTTTTTTTTCTTTTGCAAACAGAGAATTTAATACATTTGGACCCTGCACACCTGAAAATGAGACAGGTAAGAATATAATAATGTAACACAGACAACATTTTTGTAATGAATAAAAATGTTCCAGCAGTCAGTAGAGACAGTGTGCAGAATGTGTCTGGTGTTGCTGTTTTGGGGTGTTTCTCTGTATCACTGGTGTCACTGGTTCTGGTTCAAAGTTGTCCAGATTTGATTGGTCATAAAACTATTATTTTTCATAGCGCTGTGCTGAGGATAAATTAAGGAGTCTCACAGCCTGAGTAAAGACGCTGCTCTATCTTCTGGTGGTTTGACACTAAAACAAAATATACTTTGTTTCTGTGATGAAATATTAGCTGAAGATAAAATGTCACAGCTCTGTCACTTGCTCTAGATAGATTTTGGCACATCACTTAACTGTGCAGATTTTAGAAAACATCTGAAATGTTATAAATAGTCAACATTTCATACATCACATACGAACCAGGTTGTGGAGCTTTTGGGGTCTGACTTATGGTCACAGCAGAGTAGACGAGTTGGTGTGAGGACTCATCATCATCTGAAGCAGAGAAACCAACAGTCAGACTGACAGATGAACTGAAAAAAGCTAATTTTAAATATAGATAGACTGCAGCGGTGAGGGGCCCACTCGCCTCTTTCCCCCCCTGGGTTTCTGCCGTGGTTTGTCTCGAGGTGGAGGCTTAAATTATCAGCAGCATCAGCTGTGTCTAAAACAAAAAAACCACGTACACGTTGAGAGGACTCAAAAATAATTCATCTGTGCTGCTGTGGAGCACGTCTCAATCCTTTCTGGTAACAGCAGCTCAACCACGACTTTCAAAATGGATGACAGCGACACAAAGCAACTGTCGTTATTAAAGTCAACATGAAGTCAAGTGAACCTGTGTTCGTCCTCTGTTTTGTGACGACGACTGCATACGTCACACCATTTGGATCGTCTACAACATCATCCCCAGACACTGAAACAGAAAAGATAATGTTTGTGAAAAAAAGTTAAATAATATATATTTACATACCAACGAGAAGAAGGTCAGCAGGTACAGTAGACACGAAACAAATGTTATGCATAAAAAGAGAGCAATATATTATATATACATACTGTACATATATATGTACATGCAAACATGCATACATACAAAATACCAATTTATTATGTTATTCCAAGAAACGTCTTTATGTGTGTGTGTGTGTGTGTGTGTGTGTAGATATGTTGGTACTATACACACACATACGTATGCATAAGGTATAAGGTGCACTCACCAGGATGACTGTCCTCTGCTGAGTGTGATGCTGTCATAGGTGTCTTTGAGGAAACTGATAAGAAAGCAAACAATATGGATACAAACAGCCAAGAAAATAAAAGGAATGCAAAGTTTGAAAGTCCTGTGTAGTCTTAGTTGCACTTTACACAACAACTTTCTTTCAGTGTTAAACTGAGTGACAGAGCATGTTTAAATAAAGGAAAAGTGAAAAAGTCAACAACAAAAAAATTAAGGTGGCTTACATAAAGTTACACCCAAGTAAAACCTGTGCTTTAAAATGCATATAAGCAACAATATGAACATGATATTCTAAAAGCTTATAGGTCGAGGAATTCTTCAACATGAAATAACCTAATATTACGTAAAGACTGCGTTAGTGCAGCCACATGATATTTTTGCCTATAAGTGTAAGAAATACGTTGTTTCTGCTTTTTTGACTTGTTTTAGTGCTGAGCAGTTGTTTTCAATAAACATGTTAAAGTGTGGTGGCTCCTTTTACATACCTCTGCATTTCCTAATATAAAGAAATCCCACCACCAGCAGCACCAGAACCACCATCACAATGGTGACAGCAACCCACAGCAGGATGAGCACATGAGGGGAGTTGGAGCCATTTTGAATGGTCTCGTTACCAGGGGGTGTAGAGGTGATAGAGACAGGTTTTGCTGTAACAAAACCAATAAACATGATGTTGATCAAGCTCAGGTGATGAACAGTCCGGGAAATTTTCCACTACATGATGTCACTTAGCACAGACGTTCACAATTTTAACAATGGTGGCATGTTTTGTACAAAAAATCTAAATTTCTTCCAAACTTCCAAAAACTAGACTTTTCATCAGACAGGGTTCCATCACTGTGTATCATCATCACCCATCCTGACCATACAACCAGCAAAATATCATCCATGTCTCACCTTTGACAGCCAGCCAGCTTCCAGGTGATTCTCCAACACCAGGGATGCTGCACTTATAGATTCCTTCAACAGACTTGTTAACATTATTAATGGTCATGTTTCCTGCAGGACTGCTCTCCACGAGGACGTCATCTTTGTAGAAATCAGCTTTGAGGCTGGAGATAGGTGTCTTGCAGTGCAGAGTCACCTTCTCTCCATCTTTAACAGGAACAACAGGACTCTCCAAGATCACAGAGCCATCTGAACAACATGTTAAAAAATAAAATGTTAGTCATGTTGTATGTTACTCACAGAAGAAAACTTGGGAGAATCTAAACAGGTGAGGGCAAAAACAGCAGATGCACGATTCAGATATGAGAATATACGCTGAACATAATATGCAACGTTTGGTGGTGACATTTACAGAATGAATAGAAAAACAAGCTACTAGTAGTAACAACGAGGAATTGTATTATTTACCGGCATATTTTTGCATGATTCTATAATCATCAATATTGAGAAAATCTGTGAATTACATGAATTTACAGTGTAAAATGTAAAAACCACAGATAGTTAGACAAATTCAATACAAGAACAGCATGTATTGATTTTAGAAATACATACCAGTGACAGTGATGTTGACACTGTTGCTCCTTTGTCCTCCTTCAGTCTCACACCAGTATTCTCCACTATCTGTTGGATAGGCTCTATCAGTTGTGCAAGAGGACCCTGTTGGCGTCTCCTCAATATCACATTTTGGATCAATGTCTGTAGTGTTTGTGATCCGTCTTAAGCGAAGCAAACCCACCGTACATTCAAAAGAGATAGATTCTAACTGAAAGTATTGAAGTCTGTTTGGACTGATATGAAGAAAATCTGCACCTGAAACCAAGAAAGAAACGATAGTGTCCGTGAATGTTCCACCTGGGTCCTTGAGACTGAAAGAATGATGAATTACTCACCACTTTTCTGAGTATAACTGTCTTGAACTTGTGTCCCCAGCAGAATAAATCCAAGCATCACTGGATCAAAACAGGAGCAAAGTTAAATATCAGACATAGATGGTTTGATCTACAGGAATTAAAACGTAGAAAAAAGGAAGAAAACCTGAGACTCACACAGTCTGAAGCAGAGAGATGTGACCTCCATGCTGTCTTCCTGCTCACTGAGTATCAGTCTGTAGTTCAGCTGAAGTCTGTTGCTGACAACTTCCTCTTCCTGTGCAGTTTATTTCTGATCAAAAGCTTGAGTCAGCGTCACAGTGTCTTCAATAGAATCTGTGACTCTTGCAGTTACAGGCACTCACTCAAGAGAGTCGACCATCCCTGCCCCTCCATTATCTTAGCCTGCTGTTACTGTACATTAGAAGTAGTGTGTGTCCACTTGTTGTATGGTTTCTAAGGACTATACTGGAAATAAATAATAAACTATTTGGACCTCAGCACCTGACCAACATTATTTCTCCTCATCTTGGGTCACTGGCCCCTGCTGTTCAATCACAAGAAAAAAATCTGGGAGTCATATTTGTCAAACAAATTAATCAAGTAGTAAAATTGTTATGCAACTCCACATCATCTCTAGACTCAGACCATTTCTGTGTTACTCTGACTTGGAGAAAGTAATCCATGCCATCACCTTCATGCTTAGACTATTGTAACTCACTGACAAAATATAATTTCGGTATCAGTATTGTTTATCCTGCTTGCAACTAGTCCAAAATGCAACAGCCTGACTCCTCATAGGGTTGAAAAAGAGAGACCACATGACCCCCATTCTCACCTCCCTACACCCTAAAATCCTGATGATTGAATATAAAGTATTAAATGGGGGCAGGGCCTTCTCTAATGCTGGAATTGTGTTCTTCCCATCATCTGATTCTTTCCCAAGCTACTGATCTTTTCAAAAATAGTCTTACAGCAAACTTTTACGCAGTAGTCTTTAGCTGTCCCTAATTCTTCTGCTGTTGGTACTTATACGATATGATGGCTATTTAATAAGTATATTTCTGCCATTGTCGTTATTATTGCTGCAGTGATGAAAGTAATGACATATTATCACTTCTGTTACCATTTTAAAATTATTACTATTGCTGTATTGTCTTCAAATTTCTTCAAATTTTTGGAGGGTTTCAGTTTGTTTCCCTCTGTATGATGTAAAGCACTTTGGATCAGCTATGATGTGTGAAAACTGAGGTCCGTTTCACAAAGCAGGTTTAGTGAAAACTCTGAGTTTATTAACCCTGAAATGAGGGAAACTCTGAGTTTTCCATTTCACAAAGGGAGGTAACTCAAACCAGAGTAAGAGGGGTAACTCTACCTGTTTCACAGAGAGAGGTAACTTAAGCTCTCGGTCAGTTACCGTAGTAACAGACTCTATGAACTTAACCTGGTTGGGACCAGGTTTTTCTCAATGAACCTCGAGTTTCTCTCTGTCTCCGCCCACTTTCAGCCACACACGCCATTTGATTTCCTCTTTCATTCATTCAGTCAGCAGGCGAGTTTTGGCGTAGCCTCGTTCAGTGGGCTGTATCAGAAGTCCATTAGGCACAGTAGGAGGCGACTTTTTTCACGAACATGGCATGTCCTTTTGACAACGATCCCGTGGATGAAGGTGCAGCATTACTGCACAGAGTAAATAAATTATTTGTCTGTGAGATGGTTATCAGACCGCACATAGATGTTTTAGCATTTCCAGACAATCATCTTTTTGAGCGGTACCGTTTCACGTCACAGTCCATCATTTACCTACACAACCTAACCCGTCCTTACATTTGCAACATTACCAATTGTAGTCATGCTCTCACATTCCATATTGTGTGTTGCACTGCGTTTCTTTGCACATGGAAGTTTTTTGTGCAATGTCGGAGATGCAGAGCACTTGAGCAAGGCAGCTGTATGCAGGGCGGTCAGAAAGTGTGCCTCGCCTGAAACGGCTTTTACCCATGTTTGTCATTTTCCCTGGACATAAACCTGCCAGAGCCATCAAGGAGGAGTTCCACAGGATTGCAGGTGAATGATGTAGGGATCTGTTAAATTAGTTTTAAATTCTGTTAATGAAATTGTACTGCAACCTCCGTATGAGCGCATTAGGATTTCCAATTCAAGGTTGCTGAAACACGTAGCCCTACGCTTCCCCGTTGCCATGGTGACTCATCGAATCGGGGCTCCATTGATGCTGGCTTTTTATAGTTGTGGTGCACATGCTTAACTCCAGGTGAAACTACTCCGAATTGATTAAACTAACTCAAATCCGCTGTTCTGGAACCGGAAACTCAGAGTTTTCTATCTCAGAGTAGATCAATCAGAGTTTAGGATTAGACTCAGAGTTTGTTGAACCCGCTTTGTGAAACGGGCCCCTGGTGTATAAATGAAGTTGAGTTAAGCTGATTTTGTGAAAGCAGCTTATTAAGAGTCATGTTGACCCTTTCTTCTTTTGCAGCAACCTGTAGTGGCTGTAGAAATTATTATGGCGAAAAAAGGCAAAAGTCAAACAAAGAAGTCCAAAGAGAGTGTTAAAGCATGGGAGATGGTTGGTTGCTGTCAAATAGGCACAGAACTTTCACCCATGAACCAGCTGTTTACGTCCAATATACAACCAAGAGTGATATTTTAGCTTACTGGTGTAGTGAAGCTACGTCATGTACAAAACATAACTGTGGTTATGTATGTAAAGTAAGTACATTTATTACACAAGTAATGTCGATTTTACGTTTTTTAGCCAAATTAGTCTTTTAGGTATGATGATGTATGCTGATAGTAGGACGTGCAAATAGTTTGCTTTGTTACATGAACTGCTGCAGAAAATTACCAACCACCAAAAATAAGACCTGCTGCAGATGTACTGAAATAACTACTGATTGTTGCAGTGTTTCAAACGCAAATCTCCGCAATCAGGTTGTAATAATGTCACCTAAGTCATCATCGGTAAGCTACAGTTTAAATGGGACATTTATTTGTCACTGACTCACTTTATTGAAATTACTGATGATGCATCAATAATTAACATGTCATGCTCTGTATCTGGTTGTAAAAAAAAAAATAAAGACAGACCTTCTTAATACAACGGATTGTTTTGTTTGCGTGGTATAATTTTATAGTGATCAGTTACCTGGCAACAGGCTCAAGGTTCAGCAAAGACACTCAAAGTGAAACTGAGCTTGAAAGCAGATCCAAAAAAAAAAAAAAGAAAGCAGATCCAATCACCATACAGGGTTTACAGTTGCCTTATTTTATATATTGTTTTATTTAAACATTAAAAGTGTTAACTTTCAATTAAAACAGTAGACATTTGTAAAGATGAAATTCACTTTTAATTTGAAACATATTCTATTTTAAATCAACTGTTAATAAACTGCAAATTATGCTGCCAAACTTGAAGGAAGTCTAAATGTTGTTATTTTGATAGTGACTGTTAAGAATACAAAAGAAAAATACACGAAAAAATAAAGTACATGAGAAAAGGCTGTCCAATAAAAAACTACATGTAATGCATGAGCTCTTGGCAGTTGCTAAACCAGAGTGTGACAGAGTCACAGCCTGTCAATGATTTACAGACTTGGGCTGCGCAGTCTGATAAAGTAACCGACATCATGCAGCAGGTACGTCGTCTACTTTATTTATTTTTGCTTATTCTTAATCTCTCAGCTAAATTCTATTTTACAACTAAGTGTCAATCACCAATACAAAAGTGGGTCTTCAGTCAGAGTTATGCTGTCTGTAGTAATACTTTGTAACTTTGCATGAGGTCCGTGTTGTCAAAAGTGAAAGTTAAACTGGACATGTCCTTGTCATTATTTGTATGCTTTTAAGTTAATTAGTAATGAAGTATACTGTCAGTGAAGGTGATTTCACAGGTATATACAAATATATACACACACATTCCAGTGTGAAATTACTGGTTAAAGAATTTCACATGTTGCAAAGATTATTTTGTCCATGTAATGTCTCTCCGGTCTCTGTTGATTTTCAGAGCTCCAAAATGCTTTTCCAAAGGAATGGTGTTCAGAGTCTACTTCGACCCCTCAGTGTTTTAGTTTACCTTCTTCTCCAGACACACTCTTGTAAAGGTAACTCACACACTAATGCACATATAATGTAACAGTTAAATTAATACAGTGTTTCTCAACTCCGGTCCTTGGGACCCACCGTCCTGCATGTTTTAGATGTGTCCCTCCTCCACCACACCTGATTAAAATAATCAGCTCGTCATCAAGCTCTGCAGTGGCCTGGTACCGAGCAACTCATTTGAATCAGGTGTGGGGGAGGAGGGACACATCTAAAACATGCAGGGTGGTGAGTGCCGAGGACTGGAGTTGAGAAACACTGAATTAATATCACATTTACTTCTGGGTTGAATTTTACTGTTGATGATTTTGGGGAATTGGTGTATTAGTTGTTCAAACAATCATTGCTTGAGTTGAGGCACAAACGGCACAGCCAGAAAGCCAAAGGGTTCAAGCACATGTGAAATAATTAAACTCGTTTTCTATGGAAATGAAGATATCCCAAGCCTGGGACTGCATTGACTGTCTGGGGCCATGTAAATGGGGCCATTATAATTGGTTGGATGTACAATAAAAACCTGAGTGTGCTGTAGAGCCCTATAGCAAGCATGTGTTTTAGAAATCAGGTTTATGCAATACAAATTACTTTTGCTAGCTATGCCTTGTAAGAATTATTTTTTTTCCTGCCCAGGAAGGGCTAAGTTCTTATACCACACATAATTCTGTGTATTTTTAGGCCAACACTATAAAAACACTATTTAAGGCTAGGTTATGGAAATATGGATTGGGTTAAACATGTTGTTTTTAAGTCAACATTGAGAGTTTGTCGTAATGATTATTGACCCTTTAGTGAACTACATCATCTCACTCAATAAACACCACCAACACCAACCTGACCATCACCCTGGCGTGGAAAGACAATTTAAAAAATGGTGAATGTGACAGGACAGAACCGGATTTACAAGGCTACTGTTATGGGTTTTAGCGAGCGTTAAATCTAATGCCATCACTTACCATCTGCTGAATGTGTAGTCTTGCTAATTACATATTTCGTAATTAATGGAAGTTCAGTGTTTGACTGTGACTTTCTCAAGTTGAACATTTTTCTTCATTTCACAAACATCACATGTGCAACTCATGGCACAATTTCAAATGGTCAAAGAGAGAGATGCACACCATGCACTCACATACATACTTCATCTGAAAATCAGTCTGTAATAGTAGTGTAATGTTGGTCCACTAGAAGGGAAACATATTTAACTAGTTCCTATTGCAGGAATGAATAACCATATGTATTTCTTTCCAGGTCAGTCTCAGGTAATTGGTCCATCTCAGCCAATAGTGGCTAAAGTTGGCGAGGACATCATTTTGCCCTGTCATCTGGAACCTGCAGTGGATGTTGTGTCCTTGACGCTGGAGTGGACAAGACCTGACCTGAGTCCTATGTTTGTCCATGTGAGACGTGCTGGGCAGGATCTCATAGACACCAAACATCCATCTTACAAGGGCAGAACATCAGTGCCCATCGATGAACTGAAGAACGGAAACATTTCGCTGAAACTGTCCAAAGTGAAACCTTCTGATGCGGGAAGATACCAGTGTTACATTCCAAAACTGAAGACAGGAGCCTTTGTGGAGCTTGTTGTTGGTAAGTGTGTTGTTGGTAGCATAACTACTCAGGTGAAGAAGAATTTAAGCGGGATACATAGTTTTGGATATTATGGGTGGAAATATTTTAGCAGTTGGTAAAAGTTATTATATGTTTGGGGTCATCCAAATTCATGTTTTCCATGACACACTTTAGGTCACACTTCAATTCATTAAATGAGTTACCAAATGAACACATAGTCAATACATTGACCAGGAAAGAAATTATTTTTACTGGATATAAACATTTGTCCTTTAAACTTTGCTTTCATGAAAAGAATCCTCCATTAGCAGCAAATGCAGCCTTACAGACCTCTGGCATTCCAGCTGTCAATTTGTTGAAGTAATCTGAAGAAATTTCACTCAGTACTTCCTGAAGCACTTCCTACAGGTTAGATGGGCACTTCTTAAATACCTTATGGTCAAGCTGCTCTCACAGCAGCTCAGTAGGGTTCAGTTCTTTGCTAATCTGCCTATAAGGCCAGCATCCTGAAGTGTTTTAAAATGTTGTATGAGATCTTCAGTTAATTGGCAATTTCTCAGTTGGAAAAGCCTTTATTTCTCAGAAAAAGAATACATGGATTCGATTCAATTCAGAAGAAAGTTTTTTGTTTTTTTTTCTGGTCATTTTGAGACTATTATCAAACCCAGAAATGCTGATGCTTCAGATACTCAGCTAGCAAAGAAGGCCAATTTAATTGCTTTTTTAATCAGTACAGCTGTTTTCAGGGTTTTCTCATGATCAGTTAGCCTTTTAACAGAACATTTTAGAACACAAATTTGGATTAACTAACACAATGTGCCATTGGACCACAGGAGTGATGTTTGCTGAAACTGATACATATGTTTATATTTTCCATGTAAAATAGCCATTTACCACAGTAATAATGTCTAAACTGTATTTCAGACCAACTTAATGTTAATTTAATTGAAAAATATATTGATTTTTCTGAGTGACCCCAATCTATTGAGCCGTGGTGTTTGTATGATGAAATGTAACTGCCCAGACACGAGCAATACATCCAGTACTTTGACCTTAAGCAGCCCTTTGATCAGGTTAGAGATTACCTGTGTTTATTGGTATTTGGCATTTAACAATGGTTACATACTGGCTAGAAACAGCAAACTGAGGGTGCAAGAGACTGAGTGCTAATGTAGTGCAATATACAGTATGCCTCAATAACAGTTATACATTTAGATTTATTTTTGCTTCTCACCAGGTGCCGCCTCCTCACCATCCATCAGTCTATCTGGGCTTGACAGAAACAAAGGAGCAGTGGTTCTACAGTGTGAGTCTACAGGCTGGTATCCAGAACCTGAGGTGTTCTGGCTGGACGGTGAGGGAAACCTCCTCTCTGCTGGACCTACAGAGACAGTCAGAGGTCCTGATGACCTCTATACTGTCAGCAGCAGAGTGACTGTGGAGAAGAGACACAGCAACAGCTTCACCTGTAGAGTCCAACAGAACAGCACCAACCAGATCAGAGAGGCACAGATACATGTTCCAGGTAAACCTTATTACTTTCATGATGTGATCACTGTTTAAGTTTTTCAAATATCTGAAGTCCCATTTACTTTAACATCCATGTTATTCTGTGTTTTATCATTTCAGAGGATTTCTTTGAGGTTCAGTCCAGTTCTTCTTCTACCACAGTTGGTTTGGTTCTTAGTTTGGCTGTTAGTTTGGCTGTTTGCATCCTGGTTATTCTGATTCTTGGCTTTTATGTGTGGAGACAAAAGAAAACCAGTAAGTCACAAGTTAATTATATTTATTTGTCAATGTCAAGCTACACAAGTTTCATGTGGAAAAGTGATGTGATTTTTGTTATTATCTTTCTTTTGAACAAGATAACCATATTCCACTGGTTACAGTGTTGATAAATGGTAGTTTGTCTAAGTTTAATTCAATCAGTCAAATTGCCACAAGTCTTTTCTTTATAACATGATTTTAGACTGACTGCCTCATTTGCTGCAGCACATTCCCAAGTCAAGTAAATGTCTTTTATGCTTTAATCTTACTGACTTTATTTTTTTAGGAGAGAAGAACCAAAATGATGGGGTGCTCACTGAAGAGGGAGGGATGCTAATGGACGGTATTGTACATGTGAAAAATGCAAAAAAAAAAAGAACAAACATGTGAGTAAATGAAAAACAAAAGTCAGAAAAAACACAGTTATAAGCAAGAGGGGTACAATATATTTACATCGAGAAACAGGATCCACAGCAGCTATGACAGCTTTAATTGATGGTGGGACAATCAGACATTCAGTATATTTGGTCATATTTTAATACAGAGCATCGTTTCCCTTTTAAAGAAGGCACACTTCAGACAGACAGAGGGGTAAAAGTAAATCAGTGGAGGTTAAACAATAGTAAAAGAAAAAAAAGAGATAAGACAGAAAAGCAAGGGGGAAAATGTAAGAAATGGTCCCCTGGAGAATTTGAAATTCTTATTCTCTTTTATTTGACAGTCACCATCTTTTGGTGTCAGGGCTCTTGAAATGGCTGAAGACAAAACTGGGACTTGAAATGAAACAATGTGTTTCCTGTATCCAGTTTGAACCACTGCAGACTCTCTCAAACTATAACACAAAATTCAGCTTCCAAATATCTCTACCTGTGTTATATTGATAGTTAGAAGAACAGAGGGAAGTGAGTTGCTGTATCTCTGATGGTTTTGGTCCAGTAAAGAGGATTCACAGTCAATATGTGAAAGTCCAGTTTGGAGATGTGCAGGACCGCTGTAGAGGTGAAAATCACAGTTCACTTGAGTCATTTTATTCAGTTCAGTTCAAAGATTCTTGGTCACACAAAGAGCAGGGAGTAAAAACCTTCACGGAGCTGGTTCACTGGCTCCAGGACCAGTGGTGGAGGTGGAGGTAGTCCAGACAGGGTGGTGGCTTTAGGACACAGCTCTTTGTGTCGTCTCCTCTGAGGTATGATGTGGGCTGGTGGATGTGATGAGGTCAGGACATGAAGTCTTTTCTTCACTGACAAACTTGTTGACTTGTTCCACGGGAACAGTTGAGTTTCGCATTTGTACTTAGAATCCATAATCAACAACAATCAGACTCTCATTTAGTGAAATAATGATAATAACAATAATATATATATATATATATATATATATGTATATATATATATATATATATATATATATATATATATATATATACACACAATATATGTTTTTTTCAAACAGCACTTCTAAACAGTGTTACAAAGTGCTGTACATGGTTGAACCAGGATTAAATCATGTCAGGAGACAATGAGGCCAATAAAATCAGATGATTACAACAATACTCAAGTAAAATGGAACAATCTTAATTCTCTTGTCAATAATTTCTATCTGTTCTTCTCTTTCAGTGGCCACTTGTTACCAAGAAGAGGTTCAAGAAGGAGAAGCAGGAGCTGCAGGAGTTAAAGAAAATGGCTGACGAGGTTCATCACTTTAATTTGATCACTATGAATGTACAGCAGAAAACAACAATAGAAATATTTGATTTTATAAAACATCAGTTAAACAGACTGAAGTTCAGGTCCAGACTGAGAGCAGAAGGACTGGAGGAACACTGTCTTTAGAGATAATCACATGATCATTTGTCTCCAGCCTCGTTTGTCCTCAGTTCTTAAACGTCTCACAGCTTTAATATTTGTTCAGTTTATGATAAAAGGTGAAACGCCAAATATCACAATATGTTTTGTTTTTTTCAATTGTTTGTTTTTTGTTGAGAGAGAATAAAACAAAAATATAGCAAAAGACTTTCAGCTCTGAACTGAGGTGGATCGGCTGATATGGAATATATAAACTGGTTTATGATTAAGGTGTAATTTATTGTGTGCACATTAACATACAGTTACCACTTTATCACTGGTCGTTCCAGTTTGACACAGATGGATTCTTTCACTCCTCTTTCAAAGCGCCTGTCTTCTCTGGACAAGATGTTCACATTGTTGTCCTCAAAGGAACGATTGTTCTCCTTCAGATGGAAGTGGACAGCAGAGTGTGGACCTGAGGAGCTGGTCCTCCTGTGTTGAGCCAGTCTCACTACTGATCCATGACCACTCAATAAATCTTTCCAGTCAGAAGATATTTTCCACCAAGACCAGAATATTATGAACAATACAACAATATCAGATATTGTTTTCAGCTGTTTTAAGAGCAGAATGTATAAAGAGCCACTGTTCACCAGCTGCTCAGCAGCAAACAGCAGACAGACACAGTTAGAGACTAACTGCTGAACAAAGAGACAGATGTTTCCCTCAGGAGATGATCTGCTGCAGACCAACAACTGTAACATGTTCTGCTGATCCCTGATCAGTTTAATCAGACACAACTGAGACTGTGATTCATCTACAAACTGCTGCTTTTCATTAACATCACTGTTTGACCTCTCTGTTCTACTTGAAGTCAAATGACCGTCCTGTCCTGTCTTATTGTTTCTTCTGACTGACGTCCTTTAATAAGAGAGACGCTCTCTCTTCTTCTGTCTGGATCTTCTCTCTACTCTCAGGTTGATGGTCTGAAAGCTGAAGTCAAGACGCTCACAGAGGAGAAGACGAAGAGTGAGGAAGAGCGACAGAAGCTGCAGACCAACATAACAAAGGTTCATATTTCACTGATGTTGATTTGTTTTATTTGCACTCATTTATATAAAATCCTCAACATTTTCAGGATGTTTATTGTAGTTACAACTAGTCATAAAGTCCACAGTGAAGCTGAACTGATGAAACCTGAACAGAACTATCTGTGAGTGAACACAGTTTCCATCACATCATCCAGATCATCAGCAGAGAACTCATTTCGATGTCAATGTGTTGATCACATTTACATAATGACATAAAGTTTCTCTCTTCATCTTCATCTCTCCTCCTCCCAGATGAAGAAGCAGCTCCAGGATCAGCAGCAGAAGGCAGTGGAAGCACAAAGAGAGGTAACAAGTTCATCTTTTCATTTTTTACTGAGACGAGTCACCATGAGGGCAAATCTGAGACAGCAAACAACTGAAACTGGACTAAAGTCCCACTAGAACTCACACAAGTGTAACAGGGAATGTGTTTCTGATATAAATATAATAACATCTGATTTTGTTGCACATTTTCAAATTAAACATTCTGTGTTTTATTAAATCTTCTTGACAATTCTGCTTTTACTTCAGTGCTCTGATTTTCCAACCACTTGATGATTTCATCTGTAAAGTAGAGCACTGGTTGTTACAGAAGATGTGTTCTGTCTTCATCTTCTGTCTCCTCTCAGGTTGATGATCTGAAAACTGAAGTCAAGACGCTCACAGAGGAGAAGACGAGAAGTGAGGAAGAGCGACAGAAGGTACAAACCGAGATAACAGACGTTTGTCTCTTATTTATGATGGTTTTTGTTTCCACTGAAGATTTTCCACCATTTCTCTGTTTTTAGCTCTAAAATTTCATATTTAATTCTTTATTTTATTTTTATCTCATTTAAATGAATAACACCATTAAACTGATGATGTTGTTAAATTGTCATCAGAATCAAGAAGCAGCATGAATATTTTAAAGATGTTTATTGGAGTGAAAAGTCGTCCTTTAGTCCTCAGAGTTTACAGTTTGTGTTTGACAGACCTGAAGGAGCTGATGATCAGAATCACTGAGGTTCATCTTTCCTCCCTCATCAATCTTTGTGTCTCGTCTTTATATGACATTCATTTGTTGCTCACAGTTTAAATCCATCAGTTAAGAACAGCTCTGAGTGTTACAGCTTGTATTCACATGATAGATTTACAGTATGAATGTGCTCAAAGCAAACAGAAGCAGATATATGAGACATTATTAACAGATAATAAACCTTCAGCCAATCAGAGCTCAGTTTACATCCTGAGGACTGAATGAAACTAAATCTGATCTCTGTTTCCCTCCAGTGGGAGAAAAAGTTCAAGGAGGAGGAGAAGGAAAGAGAGAAAGCTGAAGAAGAAGTGAAGAAGCTACAGACTGAGGTTCATTTCTTTTTACTTTGTTTTTATTTTAGCTTTTAGCTATTTTAGAGTTTTCAAATCAGAAGTTATTTTACACCAAGACCAGAATATTATGTGAAATGTCTGTCTGTCTGTCAGCTGGAGAACAGCAGAAAAGCAGCTGACAGGATCAATGAAAAACTGTTGGTGTCAGATGATCAGCTGAGGAGAGCGAAAGAAGAAATCAACCAGCTCAAGACAAATGTACAGACACACACACACACACATTTGAAATATTTATTCATGCCCACATAAAGAAAAGTACAAGGGTTCTTGCACAAGGGACATAAATACTGCCAATGCAGTTGACAATAGGAGTCGGTCAGTTACACAGTGCCTGGGCGGCTGAACACAGTAACATATATATGATGTATACAGATATATATATATACACAGGTCAGATAGAAAGCAGACATCCTTCAAGGATACAGAAAACATCGTCTCCTCCAGACTGAGCGGCTTCCAATAATAGCCGATACTGAGCAGTACCTGGCTAACTGTTTAGCTCTTCTTTTGGAGAGGCCGGCTATCCAAAGGCCCCTCACAACCAGCTTGTGCACATGCCCCAGACTACCAAATATAAAAATGAGAAGTTTACATTTGTAGCCTAGCTGAGAGATGGTCTGCTTCAGCCGCTGATATTTCAGCACTTTGGTTAGAACTTCCACAAAATCATCTTGCACATGACATTAACGGCGGCAGTTACGACGGGTGTAATCAGGTGTTCAGGGTACTGCGCTCATGCCGTATGCTGCCGCCATGCTGCAGTGGCCATGACACACACACACACACACACACACAGACACACACTGTGTTCAATACTTGTATTAAGGCTTCAGTGCCCAAGAGTACAGTTATTGCAGCTTTCATCACCTGCTCCCATGTTAATTAGATCAGTGTCCATGTTATAAACACTATAAGACAGCGTTAGATGTAGAGCATCAGAGAGGTTCTGGGTGAAGACCCAACACACAGTAATAATGTGTAAACCTCATCAAGTGTTGCTACAGAAACTCTTCAGCCAGTTGATGTGAATGAGGAAGAACAGTGAGACAGACTGACTGAACTCTCTGCTGATCCCTGATCAGTTTAATCAGACACAACTGAGACTGTGATTCATCTACAAACTGCTGCTTTTCATTAACATCACTATTTGACCTCTCTGTTCTACTTTGAAAGTGCACAAATCGACCGTCCTGTCCTGTCTTATTGTTTCTTCTGACTGACGTCCTTTAATAAGAGAGACGCTCTCTCTTCTTCTGTCTGGATCTTCTCTCTACTCTCAGGTTGGTGGTCTGAATGCTGAGGTCAACAAGTTCAAAGAGGAGAAGAAGAGGAGTGAGGAAGAGCGTACGGAAGCTGCACAGACCGACATGAAAGCAGGTTCGTCTCTTATTGATAATGATTTTTGGTTCCAGCTGAAGATTTTCGAACATTTCTCTGTTTTTAGTCTAAAATCTTATATTTACGTCTTCATTTTATTTTTTATCTCATTTAAATGAATAACACCATCAAACTGATGATATTGTTAAATTGTCATCAGAATCAAGAAGCAGCATGAATATTTTAAAGATGTTTATTGGAGTGAAAAGTCGTCCTTTAGTCCTCAGAGTTTACAGTTTGACTCTACTGAAGGGTCACTACTACACTATCTGTGAGTGAACACAGTTTCCATCACATCATCCAGATCATCAGCACTGAGAACTCATTCTGATGTCAATGTGTTGATCACATTTACATAATGACATGTGTCTCTGATCTAGTCTTTCTCCATGTCTCTCTTTAACTCCCAGATGGAGAGAAACAAAGATGAAACCATCAGGAAGCTCCAACAGGAGAGACGAGATAAAGAGGAAGCTCAGAGTGAAGTGACGATGCTGAAGGATCAGCTGCAGTCCAAGATCACAGAGGTGAATCTGATCATTATTAACTTTATGAATTCAGATGACTTGTCCACTCAACTCTTTGTCTCTTCAACATGTTGCTCTGATTTGTCTCCAGCCTCGTTTGTCCTCAGTTCTTAAATGTCTCACAGCTTTAATATTTGTTTAGTTTATGATAAAAGGTGAAAAGACAAATATCACAATACAGTGTGTATCCTGTAAGAACAAATCATTTGTTAACAGATGATGTCATTGAGATTATTGTCCTCATATCTATTATTAGTGTGATACAGGCTCGTATACTGAAAGACTGACTGCCATCCACTGCCTGTGATAACGAGTCAGGCTGATGATGTCACACTAACAAAGAGAGAGAGAGAATCGTGACTTTGCTGCAGATAGCAAACTTTAAATCTCATCAGCACTGCTTTCATTTCTGAAGACTGTTTAAATGTATAATGACATTAACTGCACAGAGTCAAAGTGTTTTACATTCATTATAAACTAAATGAATTTGAAGCCTTTGTGATTTGTTGACTTCACCTTTAGTTCCACATTGTTACAATGATTTTAATATTTGTACTTTTGACCTTTTTAATATCCTCCTTAAACACTTCCTGTGCTCATGGTGGATGTTTAACACTGTTGATGTTCTGCTGTAGAGCATCAGAGAGGTTCTGGGTGAAGAACCAACACACAGTAATAATGTGTAAACCTCATCAAGTGTTGCTACAGAAACTCTTCAGTCAGTTGATGTGAATGAGGAAGAACAGTGAGACAGACTGACTGAACTCTCTGCTGATCCCTGATCAGTTTAATCAGACACAACTGAGACTGTGATTCATCTACAAACTGCTGCTTTTCATTAACATCACTATTTGACCTCTCTGTTCTACTTGAAGTCAAATGACCGTCCTGTCCTGTCTTATTGTTTCTTCTGACTGACGTCCTTTAATAAGAGAGACGCTCTCTCTTCTTCTGTCTGGATCTTCTCTCTCATTTCATGGTGAAGCTCACAGAGGAGAGGAAGACGTGGATGAACCAGCTGCAGGCCAAGAATGAAGAGGTTTGTTAATGTTGATTCGTGTATCCACTCAATTTTCTTTTTGTTTTTAGCTTTAAATCATAAGTACTGCTTTAATTTTAATCTGAAGATTATTTCAATGTATAATGACATGAACTGCACAAAGAGTCAAAGTATTTTAACATTAAATTAATTTAAAGCTGTTGGGATTTGATGACTTTGCCTTTAGTTCCTTATTGTTACGATGATTTTAATATTTGTGCTTTTCAAATCAATCAAATCAATCATATTTGTGGTGGCTGTAGCTCAGGGGTCGCCTAGTGATCGGAGGGTCGCTGGTTCGAATCCTGGCTCCCCCTGTGTGTGTGAATGGGTGAATGTGGCAAGTGTTGTAAAGTGGCTTTTAGCGGTTTGGGGGCAAATCTGAGACAGCAAACTAGACTAGAACTCAAACAAGTGTAACAGGGAATGTGTTTCTGATATAAATATAATAAGAGCTGATTTTGTTGTACATTTTCAAACTCAAAATCTTTAGTTTCATTAAATCTTCTTGAATATTCTGCTTTTACTTCAGTGCTCTGATTGACTTCAGTGCTTACGTATCTGTAAAGTAGAGCACTGGTTGTTACAGAAGATATGTACTTTATATATTTACAGAATTAATGTGCTCAGACCAAAACAGAGCTTAAACCTGACCAATCAATGTGCACATTATAAGAGGGAATCACAACCTCCAGCCAATCAGAGCTTAGTTTTCATTTAGTCCAGGATATAGTTTCACTAAATCAAGTACTAAAAAGACATCTCTCTGTTCCCAACAAGTGGGAGAAGAAGCTCAATGAGGAGAAGATGAAAAAAGGACATAAAGAGGGAGCTGGAGGACAAGGTGAGTTTTGTATTAGCTAAAATATTCAGAACTAATTTATCTGTGCTGTCCAATTTGAACTTGTTTTTATGCAGACCAGGATTTTATATGCACAAATTTAATTACTAAAAAAAAACGTATGTCTCTCAGCTTGTCTTGGAGAAGCAGCTTCAGGAGGAGAGAACAACAGTAGAGGAGGCTTTGGAAGCAGTGGAGGACCAGGAGAGGGAGCTGGAGAACAAGGTTAATTTTTAATCTAAAACATGCTTTAATGATTTCTGTTTCTATCAAACTTATTGATTGTCTGACACCAAGAATTCAAACAATGTACGAGAGCAAATCTGAGATGCCAACCAACTGATTATGTGACTGAACAGACTCAAGTGTCACTGCTGTCCAAACCCTAACAACATGTCAGCAGAACTTTTGTCCTGTGTGAGTCTGAAGTTGTGTTCAGACAGCAAGTTCAACTGAATCGATCCACTCTCTTCTTTGCGTTGACTTCACTTTGACCTGGTGTCTGTCTGAACACCTTATGTTGAATTCACCTTCTGTTCATTGACCTTACCTGAATTCACTTATCAAGAAAACTCAAAGTCAAACATCTAAAGACAAAGTGTGTGAGTGAGAAGTGAAACAGTTCAGGTTGGCAGCAGTAACATACTGCTGAATCATCAGCCTTCACCTGTCTGTTAACTGGAGGAGGTCTTATGTATGAGTCTCTCTCAAAGACACACAGACACAAACATAGAGCGACACAAGCGGCCTATAGATCATAAAGCCCATTCTGAATGACTGTTCAGGTGTGTTTTCTCCCTGTCAGCAGGACTCCGAGGAACAGGAAGACCCCAGATATCTTCAACATACAGGAGTCAGTATTAACAACAACAATGCTGCTAAATGGTGAATATCAGGATCAGACTCTGATCTTCCTGCAGAGACACACTTTGTAGTTATGCAGTAAACAATTGTTGACCACTGATGGGGTCAGATGATGTCTCTTCCTAAACACTTTTCCTTGACTTCGATGGACATCATGACTTCAAGGAAAGATCTGAAGGAGGATTCATGAGGATTCAGAGAGGACAGCTGTGGTGCTGAGAGAATCCAACTGCACTTACATTAAACTATGTGATTATGTGATGGTAGATGTTCTGAAGATGGAAGTGTATTTTAGATACTTTGCCCTGTTTGTCCATCTTGTGTTGTTTCATGTGGGGTTAGGGTTATAAATGCAGACAACCCAGCAAACATATCACTGACAGAACACTTCTTGTTGTTGAAGTAAAATTTAATTTTGAAATCTCAAATATTGAACTGTTGTAAACTTTTTTTTTGTGAACTTTTGTTCTTTTTTACTGGACTAAATATTTCTCCTAATATTTAATGTCTTGCAACACAAATATACATTTACAGTAGTTATGTTGCTCATGTATTTTATGTTTTGCATTGTTTGTAATTCAACTTTTCAATTTAGAATGAGCTGATGCATTTTTCTGCTTTATGAGATAAGTTTGTATGTGAAATGTGTGAAATATTAACTTCAATGTATGTTTTTACAATACATGAATTAATTAATAAAGAATGATAATTGTTTCATTCCTTGATATTTTTTCAGGTTTTGATATTAATTAAGTTTATTTGTATACTCACAACTGTGGATGATTAAAACCATGAATGAAACATACATATAAATCTAACTCAACAGTAACGACTGAAAACAAACCTAAAAATTAAAAATTAAAAATGACCTGAAAGCTTTTTGATCAAATTAAGTCTTTTAAAGCCATTAAAGAGTTATAATGGCAAGTTAAACCTCCTTTTGTCTGTTTCCAGACCAGGGGGAGCCATTGGTGCTGCCTGCTGTTCCCACCTTCTTCTACTTGTGTCACACTAGTGATGTGCGAGTCATGAACGAATCGTTCAAAACTCGAGATTCTTTTTACTGACTCGGGAGTTACGAGTCATTGTCTCCATTAACTCGTTCACTGACTCACCACTGCTACCGCCAGCTAACTGCAAAGAGGAGACATGCCACACAACTGTTATTCTAACTGCAATTGCGTAAATGTATCAAGCTAATTGCTGTATTAGCTCCGTGGCTGAAGCAACGGCTCTGGTCATTATTTCAACTCAACTCCCCTGTCTCCTCTCCTTTCTGCCCCGAGCTGAGCTGTATCACAGGCTGATACAGAAAAAGAACGATTGACTGACCCAGTAGCTCACAGCTCACTCGCTCTCCCTCTCAGCTCGTAGAGCCCCTCCTTTAACCGAGAAACTCTATTTGTGCACAGTTTCATACATTTTATTATAATGACGCGCTGTTGAATGATAGAATATTAATATTTTTGCACTATTGTTTAGGTTATTTAAACTTAGTTTTTTGTATTTGTGCACAGTTTCATACATTTTATTAGGGTTAGGCGCTGTTGCACTGTTTCGCACTGAATGTTAATTTATTCGCTGTTTGGGTTATGGGTTATTTGCATTTACTAAGAGAGAAAGAAAGAAAAATAAATGTTTTGCCTTGGAGACTTCTTGATTTTTAGTCTTTTTCACAATGATTTGGGGACTGGAGTGGTTTGGAACTTGTTTGTACATTCCGTGGCGCACACTGTGGGTGACTGACTCAAGTGACTCAAGTGACTCGAAAACCCGATTCACTTTAGTGAATGACTCATACAAACTCGAGTCAGTAAAAGGAATTGAGTATCCTATCACTACTGCCTGCTGTTCCCACCTTCTTCTACTTGTGTCTCACACAAGAGGTGATGGTTGACATGGTGGACTCCACCGTGACCAGTAACTGAAAGACATCTGATCATTTATTAGACTCTGATCAGAGAAGAGTCATTGCTGCAGAGTCAGCATTAAAAGGTGTGATGTAGAAATCTGTGCTCTCGGATTCACAATCCTTCATGCAGATTTTTCCCTCTTCTCATTGATCAGCACAGTGATAGTGATACTGAGATGTTCATAGTAATCAATGAACAATAAAGATGATGACAACAAATCCGTTTGACTGTAGATTCTCTCCTGAACTATATGGAGATATTCAACAAACTGAAGCTACCAAAGTTTTATATAAGTAAAGTTCTTCTTTAAAAAAAAATGGTTTCTGTTGATCAAGACCAAAAGGAAAAATGAAATCAGGGACTGTAAAATGCCAGTTTGAAGAAAAGAAGGATTTACATTTAATATTTATGTTCCTGTTTGTATCCTCATGTTCTTATTTACATTATTTTACTAGATTATTTAGACTTCATAATAACTGACCAGAACTCTTACTGGAAGTTTGCTGACTTTTTTAATTCTGAAACTGAACTTTTACAAAGAAAACAATTGAAAAATACAACTCAAAATAATTACGACGTTCTCGACATCTCTAAAGTCTCTGGTCTCTCACTACGTTCACCTTTCTGCTATCTTGGGACTGACAGACTAAACACAAACATGGTTGAACACAGCAGATGGTTTAATGTGAATATTTAAACAGGCTGACTTTACATTTCCTTATAGACATTCGAGACACATCTGACCCTTGAGGTCAGTGGTGGTTCTGGGCGAAGAGTCTGCATCAATAATGAAATGACAGATTTCTTGCAATGATTTTGTACTGAAGGGAAAGGCAGAAATAAAGTGTCTGAGCAGTTTACTGCTGAATTAAAAATGTTGAAATTGTAAATACTGTTTTAAGTCTAATTTATCCCTTGTCTGAGTGAGGCATTTGTGTTTTCTTCTCGGGTTGTATGTGCCCCTCTAACAAAAAAAGCCCCAACCTGGTCCCCCTATTACAACTGGTCGAGAACGCCACTGCTTGAGGTGCGTCACACCATGACCTATTTTTGTCTCTACAGAGCCTCCTCAACGCCTCGTCTACATACATACAGACATTTTCTCGTGTGGTTTGTGTCTGTGCAGCTCAAATTATCACCAGCATCTGCGACTCTAAAACAGAACACAGAACAACATTTACTGACTGAGAGAACTGACACGTGGCTTTGTGAAAATAGTCAGTGCATCAGTCAATACCTCTGTGGTTTTTAAACCTTCTCTGAGCGTGAGAAAGTCAAACAGCCACTGCAAGACTGAACACGTAGCACAGAGAAGCTTAACACCAAACTCAAACTATGATAAAAGTAAAAAAACATGAAGATGGAATGTAAAACAGTCTTTTCTGACATGTCAGAATTCTCAGAACTAAAGCATGATGGTGGATTGTAACGACCAAACAAGCATAGATTCTGTGTCAGTCATTCATCAGTCTGTTACTTGTATACAAGTTTGAATTATTTGTGTGTAACTCTGAGTTTCCCACAGTGAAGCAGTCCCACCAGCAGCAGCAGCAGAGGCACCAGCAACATGGTGAAGACAGTCCTTAAGAGGAGGAGGACATACAAGGAGGGCCACGACTCTCTTGGCTCTTCTGTAAGGACAAGAGATTAAATTTGATTTTAGAGCGTGGAGCATTAGCAGGATGTAACAGACTGTCTCTGAGGGCTGCTGAAAATCTACTGGGCTGATGTTCTGCTCTTAAAATATCTAGTTTAGCTTTTTTGATTTGAATCATTTAAATGGTTTACCTCTGTCTGCCAACCAGCTCTCAAGTGATTCTCCAACATCAGACATGTTACACTTGTAGAGTCCTTCATCAGATTTAGAAACAATGTGAATGGTCATCTCTCCTGTGGAGTTGCTCCCGAAGAGGAGGACACCTTCATGGACATCAACTGTGAGGGTTGAGGAAGTCTTCTGGTTTCTACAGCTCAGAGTGACCTTGGTCACAGGGAGGCCAGGACTCTCAGGGGTCACAGAACCAGCTAGAAAACAAAGGTTGGGTAGTTTTTTCTGACATTGTAACACTCATTAAATCATGTTGTGAGAATTAGCACAATGGTTGATATCAGTTTCATGTCTTCTTTTAGCTCTCTGTATTGTTCTTACACATTCAAGCAATAATCTCATGAATTTCAAGCAATGACTTATAATAGAAAACACATGTTTTGTTCAAAACACATAGTTCAAAACAGTGACAGTGATAATGAGTTGGTGTTCTGCTTTTTAAGATACCATTAGAAGAAGAAATCAACAGTCAGTTGCGCTCTGGTGGCACTGCAGACATGCTAAAAACGTGCAGACTATCGTTTTACCTTTTACAATCAACCAGCTTCCAGGTGACGCTCCAATTCCAGGGATGCTACACTTGTAGAGGCCTTCATCAGACTTTGAAACTCTGTTAATGGTCATCTTCCCTGTAGGACTGCTCTCCTTGAGGACGTCATCTTTGTAGAAATCAGCTGTCAGGTTGGAGATAGTTGTCTTGCTTCTGCAATGCAGAGTCACAGCATCTCCCTCCATTAAAGGAGGAACAGGACTCTTTAAGATCACAGGACCATCTGAACAACATGTTAAAAGGGGGGGGATAATTAATACAGGTCATATGTAGATATAGTAAAACAAATTAGCCATGTAAAGCAGTGTCGTCTGCTTAGTGGTTGATATTAACCAAATGTTCCTTGATATTTCCATGAGACACCTTCTTAAATTTAGTTGAGCTTTGCAAGATATGTAAATATCAAAGTTTAATTATCACGCAGTCAAGATGATAATGAACATGAAGAACACAATAATTTAACACTGTGATGGCTAAACTTTTAGAAGTGTATGTACACATATCTGCTGACAAAAGCCAAATATATTGTGTTTTATAAATACTAAAAGTAAACACTTTCATACCTAAAAATATTTAAATTGTTTTAAGGTGGTTAAATAACTATTCAGAGCCTAAAAGGTTGGTTGGCATAGGATAACGCAAGTACATATTGAGGATGCATTCATATGGAGCATGTGAGTTGGTAGGTTTCTTTATAGTGAAAGGCTATTTTTTCTACTATTACTAGTCATTTAATTTAAACATTGACCCCTCAGGAGTGTTGTAGACTTTCACTACCATAACAATATTTCATCTGCAACTTTCAAAAGACAGAAAAGTAAAGCATCGGAATGCTCAAAAAGTAATTACCATGTCCCTATATATTTTTGCGTGACTGTAAAAATATACATTGAATTAAATAATCTGTTGATGTCATGAATTTATAGTGTTGCTGATTAGAGTTTCACACTGCACTTAAGCGACCTCAAATAATTACAGATTTGAAACAGAGACACTATGTAGTGACTTTATAAATACAGAAACATACCAGTTATGGTGATATTGACACTGTTGCTCCTCTCCCCCCCTTCAGTCTCACACCAGTATTCTCCACTGTCCTCTGAATAGACTCTGTCAATAGTACAGGAAGACCCTGTTGACGTCTTCTTCATATCACATTCTGGATCAAATTCCTTTGCACTCGTGTTCCCTCTCAGTTGAGTTGAACCATCACTCCCCTCACAATGAAAAGAGACAGGTTCGTATTTGAAGTGCTGCTTTCTGCTTGGAGTGATACGAAGAAAAACTGCACCTGAAACCAAGAAAAAGACGACAGTGCCTGAATGAAAAGAGCAATCAGAACTGGACTTTTATGATGTTTTTAGTATAACAGATGACACAAGATCTAAAACGTCTTGGTGCCTTCAAACTGTGGCAGAATTGACCTGAACTTTTTGAAATATATTCTTGTATTTGCTATCAACATGGTCAATTCAATACATTAAATAACTTTGAATTTAGATCAGATTAGATCATAGATACAAACCGATTTAAAAGGTTTAGGTCAATTTTCCTTTCGCTGGAAATAATGATACAAAAATGTAAATGTAAAAGAGTAGCTTCAGGAATTTCTCTTTCTCACTCACCACTTTTCTGAGTATAACTGTCCTGAACCTGTGTCCCCAGCAGAATAAATTCGAAAATCACTGGATTAAAACAGAAATAAAGTTAAATATCAGACATAGATGGTTTCATCTACAGGATTTAAAACTTATAAGAAAAGAAGAAAACCTGAGACTCACACAGTCTGAAGCAGAGAGCTGTGACCTCCATGTTGCCTTCCTGCTGACTGTCTGACTGTCAGACTGAAGCACAACTGAAGAGTGTTGGTGAGAACTTCCTCTTCCTGTGCAGTTATTTCTGATGTTGATGTGAGAGTGTGAGAGAGTCACAGTCACTTTAACATGATCTGTCAGTCCTTCAGTTACAGACAGTCAAGCAGTCAAGACAGATGACCATCCCTGACCCTGCAGTTAGCCCAAGAATCCCTTAGTTATCTTAACCTGGGGTGGCTGAGTCCTTGAAACATCAAACCCAATATTGCTCTGAATTGCTGTGCATGGCAGGTTGCTGCCATTGTTGTGTGAATGAAGTCTGATTGTGAAGTGCTCTGGATTAAACCACTGTGCATCCCATAACTTCACTTCTGCAGGAATTCCAGGAAGCTTTTTAGCAACTCAGCTAAACATAAATTCTCCCGGTGTGATAAAAGTATTCAGTTCAAAGATCCAGTCAGATTAACTGAGGAACAGTTGTAGTCCTTTAATGTAAAATAAATACTCAATAACAAGTAAAACAGAATGTAAAACTCTGCTTAGTGTAACATTTTAAAAGACAGTCAGGGTTAGGAACTAAACTTTATGTAAACTATAGGTCATGCATAATGTATTAAATTCATAATGGAACTGCTATGACAAGTTCTGGCCACGAGATGTCCTTGTAGAGCATGATGAATAAAAAAATTCCTTGGAAAACAAGAGAGGTGTGTCATCAAAAGCACTGTTGGTAAAATCTGAATGGAGGAGCATACACAGTAACTGTCTAAACCACCACAGTTAAAAACAAAGGCAAGAGCTGATTTGATGAATGAATGAATGAAACATGTCAAAGAAAATAGCTCTTATTTCAGTCAGGTATTTTGCATTAATGCTGCACATGCACACTGAAAAACTGCTGTACAAAGCAGGATAATAGAAAAACTGAATAAAAGACTATGTATGGTGGCTCTTAGAGTCTAAACACAACACTTCACAACAATGATGAAGTTGTGAAATGTTGTTATGTTTTGGCTTTGTTTTTTATTATTAATACAATGAAAAAAAAATTACATTTCTGACTCCTGCAAAGAAGCTGGAAGTGTCTTCAGGAACATCTGCCTCTTTAAATTGCTAATACAACTGGTGGCTTTGATTGTGGCTGTATAACTTTATATGAGTGATTACATTCACACAACAGGCTCAAAGTTCAACCATTGTCATAGACATTCCAAGTTCAACTGAGCTCAGGAAAGTAGAGCCAATTACCATACAGTGTTTATAGTTGGTCTTATTTTCATAAATGATCATATTTGAACACATTAAGCTTCAGCTTTTAATTAAAATGGGTAATAGTGAAATAAAATCTTCAGTGCACACATTAAATAAACTGTTTCTATTAACTAATAATTCTGCTTAACATGAAGGCTTTCTTAATAATGTTGTTTGGATAGTGAATCTTGTTCCACAAAAGAATATAAAAAAAAAAGATACATGAGCACTTGGCCATTGATAAACCAGAGTGAGATAGAGTCACAGCCTGTCAATGATTTACAGACTTGCGCTGTGCAGTCAAAGTAAAAGTAAGCGACATCATGCAGCAGGTACGTTGTCTTCTACATTTCTTTTGGGCTATTATAGCAGCTGTCAACTAAGTTGTGTTCCACAATACAAAATCACTTTGCAGATCTCTTTACCAGTCTTCATTTAGAGTTGTGGGGTCTGTAGTAATGCTCTGTAAGTCTGCATGACATCCGTGTTGTCAAAAGTGAAAGTTAAACTGCAGTACATGTTGTCATTATTTTTAAGTATTGACTTTAAATCATTAGTTAAGAGATATACTGTCACTGACCATGGTTTCACAGGTGGTGGATTGTATGTAAAATATGTATGAAAATGTTTTGATATGTTGGGTCCAAAAGACTGAGACCACTGAGCTTAATGACAGCATGCACTCAAGGTCTTTCAGTAGTTGTGTCAAAGCTTTGAGGTGTGTTTGGGCTCATTATCAGGGAATACAGATTGATATATTGATCTCCTGATGGTGTGGTCGATTTACCTCTGCCTTATTGTGTTACGACTGATCCAGTTTCTGGAGTTTCTTGCACTCCCCCCTCATAAACCTTCAATCCATGTTCTGACACTCTGGAAGCCCCTCTGTGCTTAGAATAACCATTTGACTTCAGAGAATTTTATCTACTTTGCTGAGGAATTACTGTTTTTAATGTAATAGATATTTTGCAAAAAAGCACATTTCAAATCCAAATCATTTTTCTATGTGAAGTCTAACCGGTCTCTGTCAATTTTTCCCCAGAAGAATGAACTTCAATGTTCATTCAGACGCCTCATTGTTTTGTTCTTCCATCTTCTCCTAGCACACTCACGTACAGGTAACTCACTCATACATGCACTCTCAATGTACGAGTTTAATAAGTTTAATTGAACATAATAACAAATCATATCAATAGACACCAATAGATATTAGGCTAAAGACTGTTGTAAAGACCTTTTGGGCACTGTTACACTTTTCCTCTGAAGGCCAGAATAATATCAAACGGTTGAGTTGATTGTGGGTGTGGGTGAGACTGGAGGTTTGCATGATGTGTGGTTAAGTTCATGCTAATTGGACACTTAAGTTCTAGGAGACGTATTATGCTAATTTTCCAGGTTAATACTACTAGAGTAGATGTAGATGAATAGATAAAGTACTGCTGAGGCTCATAGGAATGCCATTATCTTTTGCAGTTATTTGGTCATAAACTAAACTACTGGACCAGTTTTGACCTTATGATGATGGAAAGTTGAAAAACTTTAAAAATGTTGATGTTGTTGCTTAAGCTAACCTCCCTCTCTTTGACAGTGACCTCTGTTCAATGTCCTTCATTTACACTCAACTTATTTTAGCTTGAGGGTCTGCTGCTATGAGCACAGTACAGAGGTGGAGAATTGAACTTGTCCCGAAAGAATAACCCTATTTGTTTCTTTCCAGGTCAGTCTCAGTTAATTGCTCCATCTCAGCCAATAGTAGCAAAAGTTGGTGATGACATCATTTTGCCCTGTCACCTGGAACCTGAGGCTGATGTCATTGCCATGACGTTGGAGTGGACAAGATCTGACCTGAATGATATATTTGTCCATGTGAGGCGTGCGAGTCAGGACGTCGTACGTATCCAACATCCATCATACAAAGGACGAACATCAGTGTCCATTGATGAACTGAAGCACGGAAACGTTTCACTGAAACTGTCCAAAGTGAAACCTTCTGATGTGGGAAAATACAAATGCTATATTCCGAAACTGAACACGGGATCTGTCATTGAGCTCATTGTGGGTGAGTGGACACTTAATAATCACATAATCTGGACATATAGTGAGACACAAGGTACAAACTCATGCCAATTAAACCAATCAGTGTCATCTCTTGTTTCCTTTAAAAGTCAGGTCCACCTGTACCTCACACAGTGTCACATGACATTTGACCATGGTATGGCCTGCTTGTGGCTCAGATAAGTTGTTTGGCTGCTTTATGTTCTGTATTTAGTGTTCATGCAGGTGTGTGAATCAGCTTCACTGTTGAGCATTTACAAGCTAAACTGTAGATATATGTACATAAATCTGATGATGCTTTGGACAACGGGACACACCTCATGGTACCAGGGCTGTGTTGGGTAAACCAGGACGTATAGTCACCCCTCCGTTGATGTTATATGTGTGTAACATGGAGGGTTAGCCAGCTAGTTTAAGCTAACTTCAATAATATGAGGCCTGTGCCAAACCTTTACAAGGTGATGTTGTTGTCACAGGAGAGAATAATCACCTTCCACTGTATCAGTTAAACAGCCAATCAAAAGATGGTCAACATACATACTGACAGTCAAAGGAAAGATATCAGTCGCTGCCGATTCTTTAGCGCCCTCCAAAGACTCAAACGTAAAATTGATGAACATAGACTGTAAAACAGTACGAGTGTTAAGCAATTGTGCACACAGTGCTCCTCACAGCCGTGTGCTCATGGAGCAAAGATGGTTTTTCTCTCACAGATAATGTTCTGTGTGCTTGTATCACATGCATGATCCTGGTTTTCATGTGCCTGACTTGACTTCATGCAGCACCATGATCAGGTCAGGGATGAACTGTTTGTTGGTCAGATAAGAGCCAGTGTTCCATTTAAAAGACTGATCTGATGGTGAGAAACAGCAAACTGAAGGTCAAAAGATGCTGAGTGGTCCAAAGAAAATCATTTTGAAGGCAAAGCTACAGTGATTATATGATTCATCACATTCAGTTATTAGCTTCACAGTTGTACATTTAGATTTGTGCACCTTTTTAACTATTGGTGATTGTATTACTGACACCTGTTTCAAAATGTTACCTTGGTTCACTATCAGGTGCTGCTTCCTCACTGGTCATCAGTCTATCAGGGCTCGACTTAAACAAAGGAGGACTGGTTCTACAGTGTAACTCTACGGGCTGGTATCCAGAACCTGAGGTGTTCTGGCTGGACGGTGAGGGAAACCTCCTCTCTGCTGGACCTACAGAGACAGTCAGAGGTCCTGATGATCTCTATACTGTCAGCAGCAGAGTGACTGTGGAGAAGAGACACAGCAACAGCTTCACCTGTAGAGTCCAACAGAACAGCACCAACCAGACCAGAGAGACAAAGATACATGTTCCAGGTAAACCTTATTACTTTCATGATGTGATCACTGTTTTAGCTTCAAACAGCAGGTCCAGTTTTCTATAACTGCCATGTTATTCTGTGTTTTATCATTTCAGATGATTTCTTTGAGGTTCAGTCCAGTTCTTCTTCTACCACAGTTGGTTTGGCTGTTAGTTTGACTGTTTGCATCCTGGTTATTCTGATTCTTGGCTTTTTTGTGTGGAAATTCAGTAAGTCAGAAATTAATTTCAGCTCTTTGTAAATGTCTGACAGGTTTTATACAGAATAGTGATATGAAAACACCGTCAGTATCTCCACTCAAATGTAGTGTTTCATCTACTTGTATTTCCACTGAGTTAAATTCCCAGTTGTCTTAGTTTTAAACCCATTACCTGATTGTAGTCTGAAATGTCTGATATGCTGTGACACCTTCCTGAAATTCAAGTAAAAGTCTTTTATTTTACTGCATGTGTTTTCACACAGAGACTAAGAGAAGCTCTAAACGTCAGAAAACTGAAGTTGATCATGTTATTGAAGAAGTAACAGTGGGACAGCAGCTCATGACACATGAAGCAGTTCAAATGAAGGATTTAAACAAGGGAAGAGGTGAAAAGAAGACAGGAAATGTGAGTAAACAGACGAGAAAGAGGTTTTTATATTTGATCTTTTCCTCTTAACTTTTGTTTCCAGTCACCTACTTGTTCGTTATCAGTCCAAGTCACTTCCACAACCAAGTCAAGGAGAATAGGTTGAAGAGGACTTGAGACCAGAATGATTTCCCTTGATTCTTTGCCAGACAAAAACCCAAAGTTGCATCAAAAACTTAAACTATGGTACAGTCGAGGCTGTATTTTAATGTCGGCACTCAGTGGAGAGACTCAAGCAGGTGGTTTCATTCAAATGCAGCAATATGAAGAGAGTTGTTGGTGTTTTGTCTCAGACTGGATCTGAAATGATGCACCTAGTTTAGACATGTCAAAACATCTGTTTCCAGATGTAAAGTCACTCTGCTGTGAAATTGAATTTTTCTGTTTGGAACAAAAATATATTAAACAAGTTAGTTAGCAGTCAGTTACCCAGTGTGCAACCAGTGGATGAGTTTAAATAGGCGACACATGGAGCAATGAGTGTCTGCAGCTGCTGTACTCTGTCAGAAAAGCTTCAGTTCACAGATAGATGTGATGAATCTGCAGCCTTTGACTTGAGCAGTGACTCAGCATCATTACATCACAGCTGCTGAGTCTCCAGACTGACACATGCACCTCAGCAGGATGACATTATTGATCTGTGTCTTATAAGACTGTTACAAACAACTGAAAATCATAACTACTGTTGATTCTTTGTCACTTAAATGTTTCGTCACAGTAGGTTTCACAGCGGGGCGTCACAGGGAAACAAAAATGATCCCACTGCTGCTGGTGCCTCATCTTAGAGAGCACTCTGCAGTCCAGACAGGGTGGTGGCTTTAGGACACAGCTCTTTGTGTCGTCTCCTCTGAGGTATGATGTGGACTGGTGGATGTGATGAGGTCAGGACATGAAGTCTTTTCTTCACTGACAAACCTGTTGACTGTGACTCCATCATAAAATTAAACCACTGATTGCATTTCAAATGAAAATAATAACATATTTTATAGATAATGATGTATTTCTAAACAGTGTTACAAAGTGCTGTAGATGGTTGAACCAGGATTAAAACATGTCAGGAGACAATGAGGCCAATAAAATCAGATGATTACAATAATACTCAAGTAAAATAGAATAATACAAAACAGATATTATATGTTTGAAATATGTAAGTATTCATAAGAAGCTCTTTTTTAAGAAAAAAATAAATCTGTATTCTCTTGTCATTAATATTTATCTGTTCTTCTCTTTCAGTCCAAGTGGCCACTTGTTACCAGGCAGAAGTTCAGGGAGGAGAAGCAGATGTTACAAGAGGAGCAGCAGAAGTTAAAGGAGGAGCAGCAGAGGAGGGAGGAAGCTGATAACAAAGTTCAGACCCTGGAGGAGGAGCTGCAGAAGTTAAAGAAAATGGCTGACGAGGTTCATCACTTTAATTTGATCACTATGAATGTACAGCAGAAAACAACAATAGAAATATTTTATTTTATAAAACATCAGTTAAAGAGACTGAAGTTCAGGTCCAGACTGAGAGTAGAAGGACTGGAGGAACACTGTCTTTAGAGATAATCACATGATCATTTGTTCTCTTCAAGCAGAATGAATCAGAGCTTTACATTGGACTGATTGTGTCTCTGATCTCGTCTTTCTCCATGTCTCTCTTTAACTCCCAGATTGAGAAGCAGAGATGAAACCATCAGGAAGGAGAGACGAGATAAAGGGAAGCTCAGAGTGAAGTGAGGATGCTGAAGGATCAGCTGCAGTCCAAGAACAAAGAGGTGAATCTGATCATTATTAACTTTATGAATTCAGATGACTTGTCCACTCAACTCTTTGTCTCTTCAACATGTTACTCTGATTTGTCTCCAGCCTCGTTTGTCCTCAGTTCTTAAATGTCTCACAGCTTTAATATTTGTTGAGTTTATGATAAAAGGTGAAAAGACAAATATCACAATACAGTGTGTATCCTGTAAGAACAAATCATGTTTTGATTTGTTTGTTTGTTGCTGAAAGAGAATAAAACAAAAATATTGCCTTTCAGCTCTTAACGGAGGTGGATCGGCTGATATGGAATATATAAACTGGTTTATGATTAAGGTGTAATTAATGTGTGTGCACATTAACTGTCAGGAGGGCTGGTAGCGGACGTGGAGGAAGGACCCAGATGCACAGACGGGAGGCAGATCATTGCGAGGGTTCAATAAAAAGGAATTTGATTCTCAATAGTCAAAAAAACAGGAACATGGCATGGTACTTGACAAGCAATGAAAAACAATGACGAGAGACCGACAGAACAAAAACCAAGACTTAAATACACGACACAAATGAGGGAACAAGAAACAGGTGAGACACGAGAGGGCAGGTGCACGTAATCAGAAAAGAACCGGGAAGACGAGACATGAGACAAGACTACAAAATAAAACAGGAAGTGACCAGAACTAAAAACATGAAACTTGATGAGACAAAAACACAGAACGTGACAATTAACATATAGTTACCACTTTATCACAGTGAGGTGGTTTCACTCATTGTGTAGACTGAGCACACCATTACAGTAAAAATGGAGTTAAATCCTGCACTGGTGAAAACTCATCAGGAGAGGAACATTTATTTAACAATCTGATGTTAGAGTGATCATAACTGAATCTCACTACTGAACATTTATTTCCAGTTTTATCCAGATTGTTTTTCTCATTTTACTTTCTTTATCACCTTCTGGGCAGCCCTCCATTCTAATACAGTGTGTATCCTGTAATAACAAATATAATAAGAGATGATTTCTTTGAGATTATTTTTCTCATATTTATTATTAGTGTGAATGTGATTATTGCTCCATGTTATCTTAAAGGGAACGTCTGTCATTATATAAACACACTTGTAATGTGCATCAACAGACACATTAAATTCCTGTAGACTGAATACACAAGTAAATTGAAAGATTGACTGACATCTGCTGCCTGTGAGCTAGTCAGGCTGATAATTTAAGACTTCTTCACTAACACACACACACAGGACTTTGCTCCATCTAAAGGTCCGACTAAAACTGCTGGTTGACTTTAACATGAATAGTTGAGCTCTCTGTTACACTTGATTAAAAACCTTCCTGTCTCTCATCTTCTGTCTGTATCTTCTCTCTCATTTCATGGAGAAGCTCACAGAGGAGAGGAAGAAGTGGCAGAACCAGCTACAAGCCAAGATACAAGAGGCTTGTTAATGCTGATTCTTGTTTCCATCCACCTTTGTGGTTGATTTTAGCTTTTAATCTCATAAATACCGCTTTAATTTTAATATGAAGATTATTTAAATGTATAATGACATAAACTGCACAAGTAAAGCCATTAGGATTTGTTGACTTTGCCTGTACTTCCTCATTGTTTTGGATATTTAAATTTTTGTACTTTTTACCTGTTTAATAACCTCAAATATGTGATCATGGCGAGTCAGGCGTTTTAAATAATCAGGTTGATAATCAAGTTTGTCAGCTGTTCCGCATGTTAATGGAGAGCTAGGTGTACTGTTTCTGCTGCTGGAGGATCGGTGCTGGTGATGTCATTAATATTTACCAAATTAAGGATGTCACCTGATCCACAGACTGAGATCTGCACACAGAGGGATGCAGCAGTCTCCTCCTCAGTTTAATATCAGCGTACTTTTTCATCTGCAGTCAAACAGAGTTGATGATGGGACAGATGGTTGTGAGGTTGGACAGAGGGTACCAAAGACTTGTGCTACTGATAAATATGTGCCATGTCGTGGCACAACTGACTCTTAAAGACAGACGACACTTGGATTGTTTTAATTTATGACTAACTCAGAGTTTAAATACCACCTCTTTGTGCTGTGTGCTACACTCTGTGCCCAAATTATCCACCGTTTAACTAGAAAAAAGGACTTGTACACATCCTAAACTGGTAGTGCCTTGTGCTTCAGACCAAATGCTGTAGACCATCTGTGGAGAAAAAGAAAGACCAAGTCTCTGATCTAGTCTTTCTCCATGTCTCTCTTTAACTCCCAGATGGAGGAACACCCAGATGAAACCATCAGGAAGCTCCATCAGGAGAGACAAGATAAAGAGGAAGCTCAGAGCAAAGTGAAGACCCTGGAGGATCAGCTGCAGTCCAAGAACAAAGAGGTGAATCTGATCATTATTAACTTTATGAATTCAGATGACTTGTCCACTCAACTCTTTGTCTCTTCAACATGTTGCTCTCATTTGTCTCCAGCCTCGTTTGTCCTCAGTTCTTAAATGTCTCACAGCTTTAATATTTGTTTAGTTTGTGATAAAAGGTGAAATGACAAATATCACAACATTTTTTTATTTGTTTGTTTGTTGTTGAAAGAGAATAAAACAAAAATATAGCAAAAGACTTTCAGCTCTGAACTGAGGTGGATCGGCTGATATGGAATATATAAACTGGTTTATGATTAAGGTGTAATTTATTGTGTGCACATTAACATATAGTTACCACTTTATCACTGGTCCTTCCAGTTTGACACAGATGGATTCTTTCACTCCTCTTTCAAAGCATCTGTCTTCTCTGGACAAGATGTTCACATTGTTGTCCTCAAAGGAACGATTGTTCTCCTTCAGATGGAAGTGGACAGCAGAGTCTGGACCTGAGGAGCTGGTCCTCCTGTGTTGAGCCAGTCTCACTACTGATCCATGACCACACAATAAATCTTTCCAGTCAGAAGATATTTTCCACCAAGACCAGAATATTATGAACAATACAACAATATCAGATATTGTTTTCAGCTGTTTTAAGAGCAGAATGTATAAAGAGCCACTGTTCACCAGCTGCTCAGCAGCAAACAGCAGACAGACACAGTTAGAGACTAACTGCTGAACAAAGAGACAGATGTTTCCCTCAGGAGATGATCTGCTGCAGACCAACAACTGTAACATGTTCTGCTGGTCACTGATCCACCTGAGAAACTAGTTGATGTCAAGAAGCTCACAGACAAGCAACAAAAGCTGCAGAACAAGAAAGAAAGAAAGAAAGAAAGAGGGGAAAAAATATATATTTTCATCTGAATCAAGAAAGGTTTCAATATTTTGTCATTGGCTCTCATGTTAATTAGATTACTGTCCATGTTATAAACACTATAAGACCCTGTTAGATGTAGAGCATCAGAGAGGTTCTGGGTAAAGAACCAACACACAGTAATAATGTGTAAACCTCATCAAGTGTTGCTACAGAAACTCTTCAGTCAGTTGATGTGAATGAGGAAGAACAGTGAGACAGACTGACTGAACTCTCTGCTGATCCCTGATCAGTTTAATCAGACACAACTGAGACTGTGATTCATCTACAAACTGCTGCTTTTCATTAACATCACTATTTGACCTCTCTGTTCTACTTGAAGTCAAATGACCGTCCTGTCCTGTCTTATTGTTTCTTCTGACTGACGTCCTTTAATAAGAGAGACGCTCTCTCTTCTTCTGTCTGGATCTTCTCTCTACTCTCAGGTTGATGGTCTGACAGCTGCGGTCAAGACGCTCACAAAGGAGAGTGAGAAAGAGCGACGGAGGCTGGAGACCAACATAACAGAGGTTCATATTTCACTGATTTGTTTTATTTTCACTCATTTATATTAATTTCTCATCTCAATCAAGAAAGACCGCCAACATTTTCAGGATGTTTATTGTAGTTACAAGTAGTCATAAAGTCCACAGTGAAGCTGAACTGATGAAACCTGAACAGAACTATCTGTGAGTGAACACAGTTTCCATCACATCATCCAGATCATCAGCAGAGAACTCATTCCAATGTCAATGTGTTGATCACATTTACATAAAGACATAAAGTTTTTCTCTTCATCTTCATCTCTCCTCCTCCAGATGAAGCAGCAGCTCCAGGATCAGCAGCAGAAGGCAGTGGAAGCACAAAGAGAGGTAACAAGTTCATCTCTTCATTTTTTACTGAGACGAGTCACCATGAGGGCAAATCTGAGACAGCAAACAACTGAAACTGGACTAAAGTCCCACTAGAACTCACACAAGTGTAACAGTGATGTGTTTCTGATATAAATATAATAACATCTGATTTTGTTGCACATTTTCAAATTAAATATTCTGTGTTTTATTAAATCTTCTTCACAATTCTGCTTTTACTTCAGTGCTCTGATTTTCCAGCCACTTGATGATTTCATCTGTAAAGTAGAGCACTGGTTGTTACAGAAGATGTGTTCTGTCTTCATCTTCTGTCTCCTCTCAGGTTGATGATCTGAAAACTAAAGTCAAGACGCTCACAGTGGAGAAGACGAGGAGTGAGGAAGAGCGACAGAAGGTACAAACCAAGATAACAGACGTTTGTCTCTTATTGATGATGTTTTTTGTTTCACTTAAGATTTTCCACCATTTCTCTGTTTTTAGCTTGAAGTCAAATATTTACTTCTTTATTTTATTTTTATCTCATTTAAATGAATAACACCATTAAACTGATGATGTTGTTAAATTGTCATCAGAATCAAGAAGCAGCATGAATATTTTAAAGATGTTTATTGGAGTGAAAAGTCGTCCTATCGTCCTCAGAGTTTACAGTTTGTGTTTGACAGACCTGAAGGAGCTGATGATCAGAATCACTGAGGTTCATCTTTTCTCCCTCAACAATCTTTGTGTCTCGTCTTTATATGACATTCATTTGTTGCTCACAGTTTAAATCCATCAGTTAAGAACAGCTCTGAGTGTTACAGCTTGTATTCACATGATAGATTTACAGTATGAATGTGCTCAAAGCAAACAGAAGCAGATATATGAGACATTATTAACAGATAATAAACCTTCAGCCAATCAGAGCTCAGTTTACATCCTGAGGACTGAATGAAACTAAATCTGATCTCTGTTTCCCTCCAGTGGGAGAAAAAGTTCAAGGAGGAGGAGAAGGAAAGAGAAAGTGAAGTGAAGAAGCTACTGACTGAGGTTCATTTCTTTTTACTTTGTTTTTAATTTAGCTGAGTTTTCAAATCAGAAGTTATTTTACACCAAGACCAGAATATTATGTGAACTGCCTGTCTGTCTGTCTGTCTGCCTGTCTGCCTGTCTGTCTGTCTGCCTGTCTGTCTGTCTGTCTGTCTGTCTGTCTGTCTGTCTGCCTGTCTGCCTGTCTGTCTGTCTGCCTGTCTGTCTGCCTGTCTGCCTGTCTGTCTGCCTGTCTGTCTGTCTGTCTGCCTGTCTGCCTGTCTGTCTGTCTGCCTGTCTGTCTGCCTGTCTGCCTGTCTGTCTGCCTGCCTGTCTGTCTGTCTGTCTGTCTGTCTGTCTGTCTGTCTGTCTGCCTGTCTGTCTGTCTGCCTGTCTGCCTGTCTGTCTGTCTGTCTGCCTGCCTGTCTGTCTGCCTGTCTGTCTGTCTGTCTGTCTGCCTGCCTGTCTGTCTGCCTGTCTGTCTGTCTGTCTGTCTGTCTGTCTGTCTGTCTGTCTGTCTGTCTGTCAGCTGGAGAACAGCAGAAAAGCAGCTGACGGGACCAATGAAAAACTGTTGGAGTCAGATGATCAGCTGAGGAGAGCGAATAAAGAGATCAGCCAGCTCAAGACAAATGTACACACACACACACACACACACACACACACTGTGTTCACTATTTGTATTAATGCTTCAGTGGCTAAAAGTTCACTTATTGCAGCTTTCATCACCTGCTCCCATGTTAATTAGATCAGTGTCCATGTTATAAACACTATAAGACAGTGTTAGATGTAGAGCATCAGAGAGGTTCTGGGTAAAGAACCAACACACAGTAATAATGTGTAAACCTCATCAAGTGTTGCTACAGAAACTCTTCAGTCAGTTGATGTGAATGAGGAAGAACAGTGAGACAGACTGACTGAACTCTCTGCTGATCCCTGATCAGTTTAATCAGACACAACTGAGACTGTGATTCATCTACAAACTGCTGCTTTTCATTAACATCACTATTTGACCTCTCTGTTCTACTTGAAGTCAAATGACCGTCCTGTCCTGTCTTATTGTTTCTTCTGACTGACGTCCTTTATTAAGAGAGACGGTATCTCTTCTTCTGTCTGGATCTTCTCTCTACTCTCAGGTTGGTGGTCTGAATGCTGAGGTCAACAAGTTCAAAGAGGAGAAGAAGAGGAGTGAGGAAGAGCTACGGAAGCTGAAGACCGACATAAAGCAGGTTCGTCTCTTATTGATAATGATTTTTGGTTCAGCTGAAGATTTTCGAACATTTCTCTGTTTTTAGTCTAAAATCTTATATTTACGTCTTCATTTTATTTTTTATCTCATTTAAATGAATAACAACATCAAACTGATGATGTTGTTAAATTGTCATCAGAATCAAGAAGCAGCATGAATATTTTAAAGATGTTTATTGGAGTGAAAAGTCGTCCTTTAGTCCTCAGAGTTTACAGTTTGACGCTACTGAAGGGTCACTACTACACTATCTGTGAGTGAACACAGTTTCCATCACATCATCCAGATCATCAGCACTGAGAACTCATTCTGATGCCAATGTGTTGATCACATTTACATAATGACATGTGTCTCTGATCGAGTCTTTCTCCATGTCTCTCTTTAACTCCCAGATTGGAAACAAAGATGAAACCATCAGGAAGGAGAGACGAGATAAAGAGGAAGCTCAGAGTGAAGTGAAGACCCTGAATGATCAGCTGCAGTCCAAGATCACAGAGGTGAATCTGATCATTATTAACTTTATGAATTCAGATGACTTGTCCACTCAACTCTTTGTCTCTTCAACATGTTGCTCTGATTTGTCTCCAGCCTCGTTTGTCCTCAGTTCTTAAATGTCTCACAGCTTTAATATTTGTTGAGTTTATGATAAAAGGTGAAAAGACAAATATCACAACGTGTATCCTGTAAGAACAAATCATTTGTTAACAGATGATGTCATTGAGATTATTGTCCTCATATCTATTATTAGTGTGATACAGGCTCGTATACTGAAAGACTGACTGCCATCCACTGCCTGTGATAACGAGTCAGGCTGATGATGTCACACTAACAAAGAGAGAGAGAGAATCGTGACTTTGCTGCAGATAGCAAACTTTAAATCTCATCAGCTCTGCTTTCATTTCTGAAGACTGTTTAAATGTATAATGGCCGCGTTTCCCAGATTCGATCGTTCTTAAGGACTTAAGAAGGCTCTTAAGAAGGGTTCGGCTAAGAAGGAGCGCTAAGATAGGGCTGTTTCCCAGACTTGTTAACTGCCTTCTTCCACCACCGTGGTGCTGAAATATGAATCAATCGATGCCAGGCAAATCGATCACCCACCACTTTATCAGCGCTTTAGTCACCCAAAGCACCCTGTGGTCGTCCCCCACCACCTCCAGGAGGCTCCCCACTGCGTAAACACGCAGCGCGGCCAGGAGCTGCACCTCCGGGCCGAGGGCGGAGCTGCTCCTCCGGGCCGAGGGCGGAGCCGCTCCTCCGGGCCGAGGGCGGAGCCGCTCCTCCGGGCCGAGGGCGGAGCTGCACCTCCGGGCCGAGGGCGGAGCCGCTCCTCCGGGCCGAGGGCGGAGCCGCTCCTCCGGGCCGAGGGCGGAGCCGCTCCTCCGGGCCGAGGGCGGAGCCGCTCCTCCGGGCCGAGGGCGGAGCTGCAGCGGGTCGCCCTCTGGATGTGTGGTGACACGAGCGTGACGAGGCGTTGGATCTCCTCACGGGGAAGCCGGTACTTGGCCTGGACAGCCCGGTCCGACAGCACGTCGAGTGGGGAGAAGTGCTGACGCACAGAAGCATTTATATAAACCGTCTGGCTTCACACGGCGACGCTGTTGGTCAGCAGAGAGAATCTGCTGTATTGCAGCCATGGTGTCTCACACGTGGACTTTCTATAGACGAGCAGGTGGAGACTCTGTTGATGAGGTTCCAGCTGAGTTCAGCTCCACCTGTCAGCTTCCCTCATATCTGTGAAACACCACAGGGTGGCTGATGGTTTATAGCTGCTGTAAACTCAGAAGCTGAATGTGTGTGAAAACGTAACGAGTGATAGTAACGATGATTTATTTTATTTATGTAGCTACAGGAACACATGGGCAATTCTTTATTTTTATATCCTTATTTTTCTTCTTATGCTATTATTTTCTTGCGTCAGTGTTCTGCAGCTCTGAGACACATTCATCACTACGCATGGTTTTAGTATTCCTCTGAGTGTCCGATATAACTTTCCCTGATGCGGCTGCACTGAGCGTTTGGTCGCTCAGAAGGCTGTTCAGAGCGGCTCAGGGCGATCTGACACTTCCTTCTTAGTGATCACTGATCAGTTTAATCAGACACCACTGAGACTGTGATTCATCTACAAACTGCTGCTTTTCATTAACATCACTATTTGACCTCTCTGTTCTACTTGAAGTCAAATGACAGTCCTGTCCTGTCTCATTGTTTCTTCTGACTGACGTCCTTTAATAAGAGAGACGCTCTCTCTTCTTCTGTCTGGATCTTCTCTCTCATTTCATGGTGAAGCTCACAGAGGAGAGGAAGACGTGGATGAACCAGCTGCAGGCCAAGAATGAAGAGGTTTGTTAATGTTGATTCGTGTATCCACTCAATTTTCTTTTTGTTTTTAGCTTTAAATCATAAGTACTGCTTTAATTTTAATCTGAAGATTATTTCAATGTATAATGACATGAACTGCACAAAGAGTCAAAGTATTTTAACATTAAATTAATTTAAAGCTGTTGGGATTTGATGACTTTGCCTTTAGTTCCTTATTGTTACGATGATTTTAATATTTGTACTTTTCAAATCAATCAAATCAATCATATTTGTGGCGGCTGTAGCTCAGGGGTCGCCTAGTGATCGGAGGGTCGCTGGTTCGAATCCTGGCTCCCCCTGTGTGTGTGAATGGGTGAATGTGGCAAGTGTTGTAAAGTGGCTTTGAGTGGTTTGAGGGCAAATCTGAGACAGCAAACAACTGAAACTGGACTAAAGTTCCACTAGAACTCCAACAAGTATGACAAGGAATGTGTTTCTGATATAAATATGATACAGATCTGATTTTGTTGTACATTTTCAAACTAAAAATCTTTTGCTTTATTAAATCTTCTTCACAATTCTGCTTTTACTTCAGTGCTCTGATTGACTTCAGTGCTTACGTATCTGTAAAGTAGAGCACTGGTTGTTACAGAAGATATGTACTTTATATATTTATAGTATTAATGTGCTCAGACCAACACAGAGCTTAAACCTGATCAATCAATGTGCACATTAAAAGGTAATCACAACCTCCAGCCAATCAGAACTTAGACTTCATGTAGTCCAGGATATAGTTTCACTAAATGAAGTACTAAAAAGACATCTCTCTTTTTCCAAACAAGTTGGACAAGATGAAAAAGGACCTGAAGAGGAAGCTGGAGAACAAGGTGAATTTTTTATCTAAAACATGCTTTAATGATTTCTGTTTCGATCAAACTGATTGATTGTCTGACACCAAGAATTCAAACAACGTACGAGAGCAAATCTGAGATGCCAACCAACTGTTTATGAGACTGAACAGGCTCAAGTGTCACTGCTGTCCAAACCCTAACAACAAGAAATCAGGACAACTGTTGTCCTGTGTGAGTCTGAAGTTGTGTTCAGACAGCAAGTTCAACTGAACTGATCCACTCTCTTCTTTCCCTTGACTTCACTTTGACCTGGTGTCTGTCTGAACACCTGACTGTGAGAGTGAACGTTTTTCAATTGATTACAATTAATCACAGTTTTTCCATTGCTGTTGATAAAAGGAAGAGAAAATTCACTTATCAAGAAAACTCAAAGCCAAACATCTAAAGACAAAGTGTGTGAGTGAGAAGTGAAACAGTTCAGGTTGGCAGCAGTAACATACTGCTGAATCATCAGCCTTCACCTGTCTGTTAACTGGAGGAGGTCTTATGTATGAGTCTCTCTCAAAGACACACAGACACAAACAAGCAGCCTATAGATCATAAAGCCCATTCTGAATGACTGTTCAGGTGTGTTTTCTCCCTGTCAGCAGGACTCCGAGGAACAGGAAGACCCCAGCCATTTTCAATGTACAGGAGTCACCATTAACAACAACAATGCTGCTAAACGGTGAATATCTGGTAATCCAGCAAATCCAGAACAGGATCAGACTCTGATCTTCCTGCAGAGACACACTTTGTAGTTATGCAGTAAACAATTGTTGACCACTGATGGGGTCAGATGATGTTTCTTCCAAAACACTTTTCCTTCACCTCGATGGACATCATGACTTCAAGGAAAGATCTGAAGGAGGATTCATGAGGATTCAGAGAGGACAGCCGTGGTGCTGAGAGAATCCAACTGCACTTACATTAAACTTTGTGATAATGTGATGGTAGATGTTCTGAAGATGGAAGTGTATTTTAGATACTTTGCCCTGTTTGTCCATCCTGTGTTGTTTCATGTGGGGTTAGGGTCATAAATGCAGACAACCCAGCGAACATATCACTGACAGAACACTTCTTATTGTTGAAGTAAAATTTAATTTTGAAATCTCAAATATTGAACTGTTGTAAACTTTTTTTTTGTGAACTTTTGTTCTTTTTTACCGGACTAAATATTTCTCCTAATATTTAATGTCTTGCAACACAAATATACATTTACAGTAGTTATGTTGCTCATGTATTTTATGTTTTGCATTGTTTGTAATTCAACTTTTCAAATTAGAATGACCTGATCCATTTTTCTGCTTTGTGAGATAAGATTGTATGTGATATGTGTGAAATATTAACTTCAGTGTATGTTTTTACAATACATGAATGAATTATTTAATAAAGAATGATAATTGTTTCATTCCTTGATATTTTTCATTTTCCAATACAAGATGATTCTGTGTTTTCAGATTTTGATATTAATAAAGTTTATTTGTATACTACTGATTCTTGAGAGTCGGGACAAAACACTTTCTGAAAAACCTTTTTGAAAATTTACACTATATTAATTAGAGTTATATATATATATATATATGTAGATGAAGATCTGTGCTATTTAACCATGTAAAGGTGCAGGCTGAAGTTTAAAAAACATTTTTAACATTCACGTTTACCTTAAACACTTGATTTGTGTCAACTCCATCCGACACACTAAAAGTATATAATTATAATGTAATTGCATGCTATATATGTACATTAATGTGCAGATAAACCCCTAAAATAACATTCTATTCCTTTACTGTGTTCGAAAATAGTATAATATTAGCACATTAAGCAGTTATTGGTGGACTTGTCAACTCCGTCAGACATAAAACCTGACAGAGTTGACTGACGGAGTTGACAAAAGGGCATGTTTTTCCCTCCGCAGAAAAAAACACTGTAGCTAGCTAGCTAGTTTCTTGGCTATTGCTAGCTGTCGCCATAATCTCAATAAAATACTTCATTGAATCCACTATGGTATATATAAATAAGACTTGTCTATGTGGGACATGTTTTGTCCTGACTCTCAAGAATCAGTGTGTGGATGATTAAAACCATGAATGAAACATAAATATAAATGTAACTCAACAGTAATGACTAAAAACAAACCTAAAAATTAAAAAGCAAAAATGACATGAAAGCTTTTTGATCAAATTAAGTCTTTTAATGTGATTAAAGAGTTATAATGGCAGACCAGGGGGAGCCGTTGGTGCTGCCTGCTGTTCCCACATTCTTCTGCTTGTGTCACACACAAGAGGTGATGGTTGACATGGCGGACTCCACCGTGACCAATAACTGAAAGACATCTGATCATTTATTAGGCTCTGATCAGAGAAGAGTCACTGCTGCAGAGTCAGCATTAAAAGGTGTGATGTAGAATCACAATCCTTGCACTTAGATTTTCCCCTCCTCTCATTGATCAGCAGAGCGATACTGATATTGAGATATGGATAGTAATCAATGAACAATAAAGATGATGACAACAAATCCATTTGACTGTATATGAGCAAAATCATCTATTTAACTGGAGGAGGAGGAACACTGTGGTGTCTCTGTGTTCATAATGTGGTGTGTGGACCTCAGTCCTTTGATCAGACAGACATCAGACTATCATTCTGATTAACAGGCGATGGTGTGGGTAGGTGACTATGATAACAATAATAATAATAATAAGATTGTTTTGAGCAGTGTATATATTTGGGATTTCTTACTTTATTATTTTACACTGGAAACAAGAAAACAAAACCTTTTTGACACACCCCCCTGTTACGTGTGCATGATTTTGCCTCTGCTCTCCTGTGTCCTGCTCCAGGTGCCGCCCTCCTCACCTGACTGGTCAGGCACACCTGCCACCTCTCAGCAATCAGGTGGATTGCTATGAAGCTGCAGGTATGAGAACAGACAGGGCCAGTGGGCCAAGCCGCCAGATAGTGTTATGCTGGAGGTCGTGAATCAGAGCTGTGTGGTGCTTGGTGTTATCATTACTCCCTCAGTGGAGGGATAGTGTATTTACGATTACAAGTTACTTGGACCAGTAGTTAATTTAGTTTGCATAGGTTTTCACTTCCATTCTTTTTAAGGAAGTTGTTTTTATTGTGATTCATTTATATTTCAATAAATAGTTTAATTGCATAAATCTTTCTGTTTCCTTTCCTTTCTGCAAACCCCGGGTTATTATTCATTGTTGCTCCCCCTTTCCCCTGGACACCAAAAGTGGGGACGTAACACCCCCCAAAAATGGTAAGTTTGGTTACGTTTTACTGTTTTCCAGATTGAATGAAACAAGTGAATGAAGCAGCCTGTCCTCATCAGGACCATCATTAACAACCATATATGTAATCATAATGTAATGTTATGTAATTAACATTTTTTCTTTGATGTCAATATGGTTTGTAATAAGCTGTCACCACTTCCAGGTTGTATTGGCTTGATGGGCACTTCTTATATACCATACTGTCAAGCTGCTCTCAAAGCAGCTCAGTAGGGTTGAGGTCTTTGCTACTCTGCCTAGAAGGCTAGCGTCCTGAAATCGTCTCTTCACTGTTGATGATAAACTAGAGACCCTGATAACTCTGAGACCTTGACCCGTGTTCTTGCCCAGTTGTGCACCATGGCCTTCCACTTCTATTTTTACTCTTGTTAGAGTTGTTTTGTTGTTGTCTCTTGCTAGGAATAGCCTTCTTTTCTCAGAATAGGAATAGATAAGATTCAGGAACAGATTCAGTTTGTTCTGCTATTTTGGGACTGACAGACTAAGCACAAACACGGTTGACGCAGTAACACAGCAGATGGTTTAATGTGAATATTTAGACAGGCTGACTTTACATTTCCTTATATAAATTCGAGACACATCTGATCATTGAGGTGCTTCACACTATGACCTATTTTTGTTTCTACAGAGCCTCCTGAACGCCTCGTCTACATACATACAGACGTTTTTTCGTGTGGTTTGTGTCTGTGCAGCTCAAATTATCACCAGCATCTGTGACTCTAAAACAGAACACAGAACAACATTTACTGACTGAGAGAACTGACACATGGCTTTGTAAAAATAGTCAGTGCATCAGTCAGAACCTCTGTGGTTTTAAACCTTGTCTGAGTGTGAGAAAGTCAAACAGCTACTGCAAGACTGAACACGTAGCACAGAGAAGCTAAACACCAAACTTAAACTATAATAAAAATGAAAACAATATGAAGATGAGATGTTAAACAATCTGTCTGAAGTGCATCTTTTTTGACCTGTCAGATTTCTCAGACCTAAAGCATGATGGTGGATTGTAATGATTAAACAAGCTTAGACTCTGTGTTGGTCGTTCATCAGTCTGTATACAAGTTTGAGTTATTTGTGTGTAACTCTGAGTTTCCCACAGTGAAGCAGTCCCACCAGCAGCAGCAGCAGAGACACCAGCACAATGGTGAATACAGTCCTTAAGACGAGGAGAACATAAAGAGGTGGATCTGAGAAGGGACACGTTTCTCCGTGAAGAGCTGCAAAGACAAATTGAAAATCTATTGTGTTGTTGTTCCTATTTCATTCTGATTGTCCTAAACTACAATTAGTCGATGGAAATATTGCAGATATGCTGCAATTAAACATCCTAATCTAATTTTAGCTACTTTAACTTTAAACTGTGTCATGTTTTACCTCTGACAGCCAACCAGCTCTCTGGTGATTCTCCACTTCCAACGATCTTACACTTATAGAGGCCTTCATCAGACTTGGAGACACTGTGGATGATCATCTTTCCTGTAACAGTGCTCCCAATATGGACGTCTTCTTTATAGAAATCAGCTGTGAGGTTGGAGATAGTCGTCTTGTTTCTGCAGCTCAGCGTCACATTGTTGTCCTCCGTCACAGGGCGGACAGGACTCTCCAGGATCACAGAACCAGCTGGAAAACAAAGGTTTTGTAGCATTTGATTTGATATCAGTTTCATCTTCTAACTATATCAACATTGCCTCTAACATTTTAAGAGATGATCTCATGGATTACATTATCTCAAGGAAATTGAATCGAATGCAACTGGATTTGGTTTTTGTCTTGAAGACGTTTCACCTCTCATCCAAGAGGCTTCATCAGTTCCTGCTCGCTTGACTAGGCTGAGACTAGTCCAACTAGCCGGTGTGGAGGTCCAACGACAGTCGTTAGTATGGTCGTTGGGGATGGTGGAAAGTTGGTTTCGACTTCGTTAGTGCTCTATTGTGTTGTAACGACAGTCGTTGGAGTCACATGAGGCCCCTTTGTGCACAGCCGTTGTTCTTAGAGGCTAAGTTGTTGAATCTCCTGGGAAGTCGAAACCAACTTTCCACCATCCCCAACGACCATACTAACGACTGTCATTGGCAATAATGGAGCACATACGACCCATAGACATCAGTGGCCTTGTGACCGTCTCCTAAGAGGTTAAATAGCTGGACCTCCACACCGGCTAGTTGGACTAGTCCCAGCCTAGTCAAGCGAGCAGGAACTGATGAAGCCTCTTGGATGAGAGGTGAAACGGCTTCAAGACAATAACCAAATCCAGTTGCATTCGATTCAATTTCCTTGAGATTACTAAGACCTGGATGAATGAGAATATTCACAGGCTTCCCCCATGGATTACATTGCTTTAAACATACCGGTGACAGTGATCTCGACACTGTTGCTCCTCTCTCCTTCTTGCGTCTCACACCAGTATTCTCCACTGTCTGCTGGATAGGCTCTTTGAATCGTGCAAAACAGTGCTGACATCTTCTCATCACACACTGTAATGAACTCGACAGTGTTCCTGATGCCTCTCAACTGAGTGGAGCCATCAAGACCCTCACAGTGAAAAAAGACGGACTCGTATTCAAAGACCTGCAGTCGGTTTGGAACGATACGAAAAGCTGCATCTGACACAGAAAGACAGTAGAGAAAGGTACAAAGGAAACATACATAACACGAAAAATAAAGACCAATCCACAGCTTGTTACAGAATTTGAATCTGTTTGTAAATGTTCCTCATCTCGATCAGCTTCTAATGTTTATCTTTAGTGTCAGCGAGATACTGCTCACCTCCGTTCTGAACATGTGCATCCAGCAGAATGAATACAAGCATTACTGGATACACAAAGAAAACAAAATTTAAGTAAACCATCAACTCATTTACTCCGTACAGTATACTGTATACACAGGAACAAGAAACCTGAGAGTCAGTACTCACACAGTCTGAAGCAGAGAGCTGCAGCCTCCATGTTGTCTTCCTGCTGACTGAACATCAGACTGAACTACAGCTCAAGTGTAATGCAGATGACAACTTCCTCTTCCTGTTCACTTTATTTCTGATGTTGATATAGAAGCTGAACTCAGTGTGGCTTTGACATACAGCAGTGTGGTTCAGACCTGTAACGTCAGGGTAAGGAATCCAGCGATGAATCGCAAAAGGACGTCTATAAGCCTTTATTTTTGTACTTGTGGTTCTATCACAACTGTAATGGCAGAGAATCTTCACAGCCATGAACATCATCAACCTCTACCTCCTGCCAGTAGTTGATACTCGTTGATGCAACATAACTGGTAGCATGATCGTGCACACTGGACAGATACAATATGCACTGGTAGTTAAATAAGCAGTGTCATATATTTTGTAGAGTTGTGACATTCACGAACGAACCGAATCTTTTGAACGGCTCATTAACATGAACGATGGGAACTGAGTCGCGTTTGGTTGGGAGCCGTTCTTTTTTTTCTCTCTCACGCTCCCTTCACGTGAGTGCCTCAGTAAAAAAAAAAAAAAAAAAAGCAAGTGCGTCGGAATCGGTAGACTGAGAGAGCATGGGGAGGAGCACTTATTTCATATGCAAATGAGTTGTGCACGGCACGCTCCCTTCACGTGAGTGTCTCAGTGAAAAAAAAAAAAGCAAGTGCCTCAGAGTCGGCAGAGCAGCCTGAAGGAGGGGGAGAATTTTAAAATATTGTTTTGAGTTTTTCTGTATTGTTAAAAATGTTCTTGTGTGGGAAATTTTGCACTAAAACCTTTTGCATGGAACTTCATTGTAGCCTGCTTTGTTTTTTATTGTGTATTTATAAGTGTTTAGGTGTTGCATGAATAACATAAGTCAAAGTAGTTTTACACACATACACACACTTTATACAAAGGGTAAATAGTGATCTCACTGTCAACTCAGAGGGATATGGCAGTGGAATATTTACAATGAATCCATATCAGACTTTAAAATCTTGTCCACACATGTCAAATGAAGCTATAATCAATATTTCAGAATAATTCATACTCAAATATTGGTGGGAAATCTGAGTTTGAAATTATTCTGATCCAAATCTCTGCCCATCATTCCTCCCTGTGATTATTTCCAGGATAAAATGAATTAACCCCAGGCTGGCTTCTTAAAAGTGAATAAATATAAAAATGAGCCAAATGAGCCAGTCTTTTGAATGGCTCTTTGAAATGAACGGATCCCAAAGATCCGGCTCTCTCCAAAGAGCCATAAATCCCATCTCTAATATTTTGTCAGTAGTTGATTTTAAAAATGGCTGTGCCTAAACAGAACATAAAGCTGAAAGACAATCTAACATTTTGCTTGCAGTCAAAAGAGTTTCTACAGTCAATAGTAACATCACATCATTTAAAATTGGATGTGTATGCTGCTTGTCTTCAATCAGCATTCAATCAATTTGAATTTGACATGGAAGACCTGTTCTGCCCCTACAGTAAAGTAGTATTATCTTCTTATCTTTTGGTTTACAGCTGTAATGTTTCATACAGGCCTTCAATTGCCTGGCAACAGGCTCAAAGTTCAGTTGAGTGTTAGAAAGACACTCAAAGTGAAACCAGGCAGAATTACAATACTGTGTTTAAAGTTAACTGATAGATTAATAAATCATCTCATCATCTCAGCCATGGTGCTGACATATAAATCTGAAATGTAATTTACTGTGCATGTTTATTTGTTGATTCTGGTTTGAATTTAATCTAATGCATCAATTGGTAGTTAATAAACCAGAATTATTAAGGTCACAACTAATCAATGATTTACAGACTTCAGTCGTGCATTCTGGGGAAGTAACCGACACATCATACTACAGGTACGTCGTCTTCTTTATTTATATTTGCTTATTCTAGATATTCAAACCTCTATTTTGAAAGACACTATCACCTTCTAGAATGAGAATAGCCACATATGTAGTTTATAAGAGAGTAATGTAGTGAAATGTATAGCCTTTGGGGTAGGTGATCTGTTTGTGCCAACATGACAGTGAAAGTATAACAGTTTTCAATCTACTTAGAGACGAGGACATGTGCTGTCTATGTTGAAAGGTGAAAAGAGTATGATTTCATATATATGCCTGCACATGTTTTTTAATAGCTCGATAGAGTGAAAATTTAATTTTTCCTCACAAGTTCTTCAACTTGAAATACTTGATCAATACTTAATAGGTGGCATGTCCCTTTATGCCTTCTCAGGAAATGCTGAATTAGTTGTTGTTTTTTTCTAACCTAAATAACAATTTGAAAGCATTAATTTTCAACACTGTACCCTTGGTCCATTTTCAGAGCTGCGGGATGCCTCACCAGATCTACAGACTGTCCTTTCTTTCCCTGCTTGGACCCCTGTTCAGTGTTTTGGTTTTAAATCTTCTCCTGACACACTCATGTAGAGGTAGGATCATTGAATCAACCATTGGATGTAAATAGTGCTGTTCAGTTTTTTGACTGGCATTTTAGTTGTTCAAACATTGAAGGCAAAATGAATGCCATTGGTTCAGTGAAGCATTGTAGTGCTTCATGCAACAATAATAGGGAGTTTTAAGTTAAATGTGGCTGTCAATAATAACCAATGATTTTCAAGGATAATTATTGATCATGAGATCACATTAGATCACCTCAGAGCACAACGCTTAAATAAGAACATATTGCCAAGCCACCAAATGAGTCTCATAAAAGAGTACTAAACTGTCAGTTTATAACTCTGATTAATGATTAACTAAATAATTACAACCAAAATTACATTACAGCTAGTAATTGTAGAGGTTGGCAACATACATTCCTGTACAATATTAAATATTATACAACAAGTAGTTCCGACTGAGCAATCTGATTGGTCAACAAGACATTTTGACCGTGCTCAAATCAGCATTATAGCACCCCTGACTCATTACTCAGAGTATTACTCCGCCAAGTCTGTGACAACATTGTATCTCCATGGCAACATCGTAACTGTCAGAGCTGGAGCAGGAAACGGCGGAAAAATAGGCTACAAAATGGATCGGTTTGTTGTTAATTTTGATTTATTTGGCGGTCTCAGTTTGGATGAATGGATGGAGGAAAATGAGAAGAACCAAATGACAAAAAAGGAAAGATTTGTGGTAAATAAAGTGATAAATCTGTAACTTCTCTGTTCTTTATTATTAGATAATAATAAGATAAAGATGAAACAAGTCCGAGCTGAGTATTTTATTATTATCACTATTATTATTATTATTATTTAGAAACATTATTTATTAATCATGAAAATAAATCACAAACCACCTGTCAGCTGCCAAAGTCACATTTATAGAATAGTGTCCCGTTTCACCGAGCGGGCCGAGCCTGTTCCCTTCGCTGTGAGAGACACTATTGTTTTATAAAAAGAATATACATAAAAAAAAAAATCAACACCTTTGTTATAACTTGGGCGATAAATAAATTCTGTTTATCTGTGCAGTATTGATTTAGGTCGGGAAATTCTGAGACGGCGATAAAACTTTAACGTCAGCTCAGAGTTCACTCACCTGGGACTAAAAAATCCTTGACGGGGCTGGTTTTGTTTCAGTTATTAGTCAGACCCCATGTGTTTCCATGGAAACGCAACGCACACTCGCAAAAAACTTTAAAATTGAGAGCAAATTGTCTGTCAACATGGATATATTTTGAGTATACATTTTATTTTTGTTGGTATTAGTTGTATAATCGCAATATTACCCTCGAGGGTGTGCTTAAACGTCATTTGAGCACGAAAGTGATGCGGTCCGCAAGCAGCATTGAAGTGCTCAAATGATGTTTAAGCACACCCTCGAGGGTAATATTGCTTAATTAAATAGACAGCAAGAAAGTCTTTTATTCAACACAAAGATGAAAAGACACAATCTAACTAACATGTATTAAATACAGGTAGGGGTGTGTGTGTGTGTGTGTGTGTGACTTGATACAAAGTTAGAGATGGTTAGCTGCATGCAAAGATTCTGTGTGAAGCATAATTAAATAACATAAAATTATTAAAAGCAAACTGCCTTTAACCTGATTGAACACATATGCATTACATCAACCAGAATTAAAAAAAAAAAAAAAAACAAGTGCTGTGCTTAGCCGTAGTATGCTATGTCCTATCTAAGCCCAGTTCAATGTTACCAGTCTTTGAAGAAAAGGTGCTGGCGGTTCCTTGGCTGATGAGCCAAGCAGGAGAAGGTTGTAATCCCAATATTGAACACTACTGTTCTTGCTGTGCAAAGTCTGATGAAAGACAGAAGGTGGAGGAAACTGATTGCTCCTTTCCTTTGCAAGGATAGCAGCACGGTGCTAACTTACTTCGTGTTCCTTGGATAGTGTAGTCAGCTAGTAAGCTTTGCGTTGCAGCTGCTGGCGCTATCTAAGCTAGAATACCAGCAGGACCTTGTGTCACTGCTGTGAGAAGAAGTTATTTGGGCCTGCTGGAACTGCAGCTGGCGACTCTCAGCAGCTGTTAGGCCCAGAAGAATCCAGAAAAAGAGAACTTGAGGGCAGGCAGTCCCGTGGGGAGAGAGGTGGAGAAGAACAGAGAACATTGGAATGAGCAGGAGTTTTGACTATCTGGTCAGTGGGGGGTCTGTCACCCAATAGTAGGTCAAAGCTGGGTCTCTTGGCAGTCTTTGCACCAAGGTGTGAAAACTAGGGAATTCTGGGAAACTGAGTTCAGTTCAGAGTCCATTTTCAATGCACAATGAATGACGTCATCTGTAGATCCCAACAGCACAAAGTTGCAACTTACTTTTAACGAAAACATTTTTGCTGTTGCAGATGATATCTCTGAGAGATACTGCTGAGGTTTAAAGGACCCAAATCCAAAACTCTGGGCAAGTAATTGTAAAAACAAAAGCCAGGCACAGGGAACAGTCAGGCAGACCACCCAACAGCTGGAAAACGGGGGCAACTCGAGATGTCAGCAAGGAGAGGAACCAGAGTTCTCATTCAGACTGCCCAGGAGCTGCAGAGCAAGACTGAGATGGAGATCTCTGAGGGCCAGCTGGGAGGCAGGGCCAAAGGGCAAAGATGATCTGGAGGGTAATCATGTAGCTGAGTAAATTGGGGATGCTGGCAGGTTAGCTGAAATGTGAAGGGAACCATGCTTGGGACTGGTGATGTGGGTTGTGAACAAGAGGCCAGTGACAGGGTAGCAGGTCAGGAAGCCAATGGCTGGGATGTTGGCAGGGGAACAAGACACTGCTGGAGCACAGGAAAGGAGGATTGCTGTTGGGCAGATCAGGAGGCATGCAGCTGAAGATCTTGCTGGGTGTTGGCAGGAGCTGTCTGCAGTGGTTGCTGTGATTCAGGAACTTCCAGCTTGAAGTCTGCAGGGACGGTTACCTGGAGGTCCAATGGGTAGTCAGGAGCATGAGTCATCCGGTTTATGACAGTTAACTGGGAGCAGACAAGACGTGAGGAGGAGGAGCTGGGAAGATGTCATGGGGAGCAACACTTCCTGCTGGAGGGTTTCCCTAAAGGGGATTTCAGGGCCAGTAAAATATCTGGCTGACTCGATATTTTCTAACTGGCAAACTAGCTGGATGCTTGTGTTGGATTCTGCTGCATCTAGCCAGTGGTTGGTTGACTGAGAAGCTGCAACAGGTAGGAGGCTAGCAGGCTGGTGGCTAGCCTACTAGGGAGCTAGGGGGAGAATAGCTGTCTTGGATGCATACTCAGAACTACTGGATCAGGGGCTATCATGCTGACTCAGAGTATAGCACTAGTTATATAGTCACAGACCCTGAATCGTCAGTTCATATTAAGGTTTATGATGAAGGACCCAATTGCAAGACTCACGGAAGGTAGGTTACAGAAACAAAAGACAAGCTAAACAAAAATTCTAAAACCATGATGGAGAGTTACTGTTAACCTTGCCAAACAAGGCAACGGTTTTTAAGCTGAAATATAAAGGAAAAATCAAAAGTAGTCAAAAACGGCCAATTATACCCTGGACCATGGGCGAGGCTGGCCCCTTTTTAGGGGTGCTTCAGCCCCTAAAACTTGGAATAAGAAATGTTGTTATTCTAAAATTTTCGTTTGTCTTTAACAAGGTTTAATAATGTCCAAAACATACTCCGTAGTTTGTGGTTTAAAAAGTATATGTTAAGGATGAAAATGAAAACATCCCCGCTTAGCAAATGGTATCATCCTCTCGTCACCCACTACTTCTCCTCTGTACCTGCACCGCTCCGCAGCCCGAACGTCATCCAGTGTGACACACACGTAGAGAGTGAGAATCCGTCTAGTTGTAGTGTTGTGAATCAACTAAGTTGCTCCAAAGCTGTGTCTCATACTGCTATCCTTTAACCTAGCGTTTGTCATATAGTTATATAGTGGGACTAATGTTGCCAGAGTAACAGGTACTTTGTAACGTGCGTGGCAGTTGATGTGTGGTTGCCTGGGTTACGCAACGCTTTCTTATGCCGGTTTGTAGATGTTTTAAGCTGTCATTAAAGTCGATAAAAAACGGATCATTTTACATGGTGTCAGAAGTAGTTTCAACATTTCAAGAGACGAAGTAAGAAGATGGACAGCGAAAAAATGGCTAAGTTTAACCCTCCAGAAAACTTTACGTTTGACAAGCCGACGGAGTGGCCCGAGTGGAAACAACGGTTTGAGCGATACAGGATCGCAACAAAACTTCACAAAGACGAGGGACAAGTACAAGTGAGCTGCCTGATTTATGCCATGGGCAACGAGGCAGAAAATATTTTTAAGTCGTTCACGTTTGCTCAAGAAGAGGAACGCAATGACTTTGTCATCGTTATGGTGAAGTTTAACGACTACTTTTTCCCGAGGAGGAATATTATCCACGAACGGGCATGTTTTTACCAGCGGATCCAACGGCTGGGTGAGAAGGCAGAATGTTTCATCAGAGCCCTGTATGATCTCTCGGAGCACTGTGAGTTTGGAGCAACTCGAGAGGAAAATATCCGCGACCGCATCGTCGTCAGGATACTGGATAAAGAGCTCTCCCGCAGGCTGCAGCTGATGGCAGACATGACGCTGGTGCAAACAATACAGACCGTCAGACAGTCAGAGGAGGTCGCAGCACAAGTGAGTCTGCAAGGAGACGCTGCGGGATCAGTACAGGAGGTGCAGTTCAAACGGAAAAGCACGAACTGGAAATCACAACAGCGACAACAAGGCAAGTCAAAGGACAGGAAATGGGGGGGGAAATGAGAAGAAATGTAGCAAATGTGGGAAAATGCAGCATAACAGAGATGAAAAGTGCCCTGCAGAAAGAGCTACCTGCCACAACTGTCACAGAATAGGACACTGGGCCAGAGTATGTCGCAGCAGGTCAGTGAATGAGGTCACAGAGACTGAGAGATGTGAGCAGACCTCTTATTTCCTGGGTTCAGTGTGTGACGAGCAAAGTGAACAGTGGACTGTGCAACTACAGGTGGATACCACTCCGGTAGAATTCAAAATTGACACGGGAGCTGATGTCACTGTCATAAGCGAGGACACATTTCACACACTCACCCCTGAGAGAACACTGGACCCATCTGACATTCCTCTGGACAGCCCTGGAGGTGAGCTGCTGTGTCTGGGCTGCTTTAATGCAATAATCAGTCACAAAGGAAGAGATTACCCGTTCACAGCCTACGTAGTATGTGGACACAGAGTCAACAATCTCCTCAGCCGGGCCCTGTCAGTAAGAATGAACCTTGTGAAGTGAGTAGATGAGCTAAAATCCATCACCAGCCATCTACAAACCCACAATGAACTTGGCACTCTAAAAACTGAACCAGTCAAAATCCAGTTAAGAGATGATGCTGTACCATATGCTGTGCACACTGCACGCCGTGTGCCCTTTCCCATGTTACAGAAGGTGAAAGAGGAAATACAGAGGATGGAGAAGGATGGTGTCATAGAGCAGGTGACACAGCCTACTGAATGGTGCGCTCCCATGGTACCGGTCCTGAAGAAGAACACAGGCACAGCCAGAATCTGCGTTGACCTGACAAAGCTAAATAAGTCAGTCAAAAGAGAACGCTACATCCTACCTACCTCAGACGAGATAACAGCCAAGCTGAGCGGTGCAACTGTGTTTTCCTCCCTTGATGCTGCCAGTGGATTCTGGCAGATCCCTCTGCATCCAGACAGCTGTAAGCTGACAACATTCATAACACCGTTTGGCAGATACTGTTTCAAGAGATTACCTTTTGGCATAACAAGTGCACCTGAGATCTTCCAGCGGAAGATGCTGGAGACTCTAGAAGGACTGGAAGGCGTGGCAGTCTTCATGGATGACATCCTTATCTATGGGACCTCGATGGAGCAACATGACGCCCGACTCGAGAAGGTGCTGCAGCGTGTTGAGTTGGCAGGATTGAAACTCAACAAGGAGAAATGTTCCCTCAGACAGAGCCAGCTACGCTTCCTGGGTCATCTCGTCGACCAGTCAGGGGTCAGACCGGACCCTGACAAAGTGGAGGCCATTCACCAGCTGCCACCGCCTGAAAATGTGCAGGAGCTAAAAAGAGTCCTCGGCATGGTGAATTACCTGGGGAGGTTCGTCCCAGCCCTTGCAACAGTGGGACAGCCGTTGTATGAGCTGCTAAAGAGCAAGAACATCTGGACCTGGGGACACTCACAGCAATCAGCTTTTGAAGACATTAAAAGAATGCTGACAAAAGCACCTGTTCTTACCTTTTATGACGTCACAAGGCCCACAGCTGTATCAGCAGACGCCAGTAGCTACGGACTTGGAGCTGTGCTGCTCCAGCTTCACGGGAAGAGTGGAAGCCAGTAGCCTACTGCTCCAGACGTCTCTCAGAAGCTGAAACACGCTATGCCCAGATAGAGAAGGAGTGTCTGGCTGGCGTATGGGCTTGTGAAAAGTTTGACAAATATCTGTGTGGCTTAGATGAATTTAGACTTGGGACTGATCACAAGCCATTGGTGCCACTCATCAACAGTCAGAGCCTCGATAATGTTCCTTTAAGATGTCAACGTCTCTTAATGCGACTTATGAGGTACAAACCAGTGGCTGTATATGTGCCAGGAAAAACACTCATCATTGCTGATGCTTTGTCCCGAAGCCCACAAACTTACACAAAAGAAGAGACAGACACACATAGCGAGGTGGAGTGTTACGTAGCTTCGGTGGTACAGGGCATCCCAGCATATCCAAGCAGAATGGAAAGCATCAGAATAGTCACTGCAGCTGACAGCGAGCTGCAGTCTGTCTTTAAATTCATAAGAAGCGGATGGCCTGAATACAGTGGAAATGCACCACCGAACGTCAGAGCATATATGAAGGTGAAAAATGAGCTATCAGAGGCTGATGGTTTGCTCATACGTGGAAGCAGGATCGTCATTCCACTGTCACTGAGAGCCGACATCCTACAGAAAATACACGACGGACATCAGGGGCTAACAAAGTGTAGAGACAGAGCAAAATCATCGGTTTGGTGGCCAGGACTCTCTGCAGAACTTAAGAACACAGTGATGTCATGCCACTCATGCCAAGAACAAAAGCGGGCTCAACAAAAAGAGCCACTCATCTCTACACCTCTGCCTGACCGTCCATGGAAAAGAATAGCTCTCGACCTCTGTGAACACAATAGAAACAACTATCTAGTAATATCAGATTATTACTCACGGTTCCTCGAGGTGCTGCACCTACCATCCACAACAAGCGCTCAAGTCATTCAGAGACTTAAAGCAACCTTTGCAAGGTTTGGGATCCCGGATGAGGTGGTGAGTGACAATGGTCCTCAATTCTCCAGCACAGAATTTCAGGAGCTGGCAAGACAGCTAGACTTCAAGCACATCACGTCTAGTCCTCACCATCCTCAGGGAAACGGTCACGCGGAGAGAGCAGTACAGACTGCAAAGAAAATCCTCCGACAAGAAGCTGGACGACTGTGCAGACCAGTCAACAGGCTAGTCCTGTAGACAGACACTGAGGTGTCAATCATATGGCCTTTGGGGGGATTAGGGAAACAGGACTAATTTTTTTTTTTGAAAAAAAAAAAGAGAGAGAGAGAGAGGGAGAGAATGTGCCTTAGTTAAGTTTAATGTCATAATATTTTAATTAATAATTTAAGATTGAGTTAAGTAAATAGCATTTATAGAATCTATTATTGTTATTACAATTTATGGCATCTTGTGTGGATTACCTTAAATAGCCTACAGGGGAAATGTTTTCATAAATGTGTTTATTATAGAATTAGAGTTTTACATGCTAAGGATACATGTTAAGTTTGAATATGAAATATTTTCTGGCTGTTAATGTATGCGTTTATTATAGTTCACTATAGTCTGTTATGATAACAACTTAAAAGGAGAAGATGTCATATAGTTATATAGTGGGACTAATGTTGCCACAGTAACAGGTACTTTGTAACGTGCATGGCAGTTGATGTGTGGTTGCCTGGGTTACGCGACGCTTTCTTATGCCGGTTTGTAGATGTTTGAAGCTGTCATTAAAGTCGATAAAAAACGGATCAAGCCGACCCTCGATCATTTTACAGCGTTGTTCCGATTCCGATACCATATCGGTAAGTAACTGGAGTCCAGGCACCGTTTACCAGTTAGCTCCGTTAGCCCGGTTAGCTCCGTTAGCGCCATTAGCACGACTACAGTCGAATTGGAGTGTCCGTTTATTAAACAAAAACAGCAGCGCGACAAATAAACTGCGTTCCTGTGTAGCGCTTATGTGTGTGTTTGTTGTTAAAGTTTATCGTTACTTTGAGACTCATTTTAACAATCGGGAGTCATGTAAACATGACGTCACGCGCGTCTTTTCTGGTCAGTCGTCATGGCAACATGAAGCCCTGCCAGTGGTGCGGCGTTTGGACCAGAGTGAACGAGCTGAAAAATTAAACTACACATCACTGTATACCAGCAGTATGTGTGAACACACTCACTGTGGCTTTTTAAATGAATTGTTATTTATTCCTAGATTTATAGCTGTTATTTTTTAGTTGTGTCTGACTATCAAACTAGACAATAAAAGAAAGTTAAATGTTAAATGTATTCATTCATGTTTTACAGAGGACTAAACCTGAACCAGGCTTTGCAACAATAATAATCACATCACATCCATGCAGGCGTAGTAGTATATACTATACACACACACACACACACACACACACACAGCAGGTCTCTATGTATAGGCTATTTATAACACACAGGTATGGGATGTGTGAAAGATAGCTCCTAGCGTTACTCTGTGTGTGTGTGTGTGTGTGTGTGTGTGTGTGTGTGTGTGTGTGGCCTGCCAGTGACCAATGGACAACAGTTCTTTAAAAGAAAAAGACAGATTCATGTAGAGACTAGGGACAGTCCATAATGACCTCTGTCTTTTTTTTGTTTTTTTGCTCATGATGTGAAGCTGGTTTTATTATTAATTATTTATGACTTATATTGGGTTATGAAAGTTCAGACAGGTGTGCAACCAAGTAAGTTAGAGATGGCCATTTGTAAATAATTTACAGAAGATGACAAGTATATGTTACTTTGTTCAATGACAATAAAGTTGAATCTAATCTAATCTTCTGACTGTTGATACAAAAGGAGGCACATGGAGTTAACCGTCAGGAAAACCAGCTGAGTGAAGAAGGTTTTGTGTTTGTTACAGGGGGCTGTCTGTGTGAACTGTCACAATAAAGCTGATGTTCTGGAAAGGTCTCCAAAAAAAGAAAAAGAACATCTGGATTTTGGAGTTAGTTGAACCGATGTTAAAATGATAAAGTTATTTTTCAATAGACATATTTTTTGTTTTTGTGTGAAAAAAGGGTGGGTGGTGGCAGTGGGGCTCATAGGGTGCTCAGCACCCCTAAAGCTCTGACCCTAGAATCGCCCCTGCCCTTGACCTCAGGGGGTTAAAGATAAATAGTCTTGGAAACTGTCTCCTGAAGTGGGAAATGATAAACACATCTGTTTTCTTTCCAGGTCATTCTCAGTTATTTGTTCCACTTCGGTCAATTCTGGCAGGAATTGGTGATGACATCATTTTGCCATGTCACCTAAAACCTGCAATGGATGTTAATGCAGAGACGATAGAGTGGACCAGACCTGACCTGGTCCAGAGATATGTCCACGTGAGGCGTTCTGGTCAGGACCTCGTAAATGTAAAGAATCCATCATACAAAGGAAGAACATCACTGTTCCCTGAAGAACTGAAACAAGGAAACATTTCACTGAAACTGTCCAAAGTACAACTTTCTGATCAGGGAACATACGTGTGTGACATTCCGCTAATGAATAAAAAGTCTTCTGTTAGGCTTGTTGTTGGTAAGTTGACACATACAGTAACTGATGTTGGTGTTGGCGACATGACTTAGCATTATATGTGATAATGAAAATGAATGAAGATACTTTTAAACTATCAGCTGAACATTAAAATAATGTGTTGAATCATGTTTCATTTTTTTATCATAATTTCAATATTGTAAAAGCATTTTCCAAAGTATCAATGTTTTCCTGCCACTTATATGACTGTTTTTAACTTCTCCTTCTGCTCAGCATTACATACTGCATCAATACCTGTCATCAGTCTGTCAGGGATTGACAGAAACGGAGGAGGGGTGATTTTAAACTGTGACTCTAACAGCTGGTATCCAGAACCTGAGGTGTTCTGGCTGGACGGTGAGGGAAACCTCCTCTCTGCTGGACCTACAGAGACAGTCAGAGATCCTGATGACCTCTATACTGTCAGCAGCAGAGTGACTGTGGAGAAGAGACACAGCAACAGCTTCACCTGTAGAGTCCAACAGAACAGCATCAACCAGACCAGAGAGGCACTCATACATGTTCCAGGTAGTGAATAACTTATAAAATGTGTGATACGATCACTGTTTTAGCTTCAAACAGCAGGTCCAGTTTTCTATAACTGTCACGTTATTCTGTGTTTTATCATTTCAGATGATTTCTTTGAGGTTCTGTCCAGTTCTTCTTCTACCACAGTTGGTTTGGCTGTTAGTTTGGCTGTTTGCATCCTGGTTATTCTGATTCTTGGCTTTCTTGTGTGGAAGTTCAGTAAGTCAGAAATTAATTGGAGGTCTTTGTAAATATTTGTTTTATACAGAATAGTGAAAATATGGTCAGTATCTTACAGGACATAGTGCTGACAAAAAAAGGATATATGTGGTGTTTTTTTTTTTGTTTTGTTTTGCACTTCTATTTAATTCATTTTAGTTTTGCACATATACACATACATATAATACAATATTTACATATTGTATTATATGCATACATATTTACACCCATGGCATCTGCTTCAACTTAAATTCCTTTTCCTATATATTCTAAGCAATACCACAAATAATTTGTGCTCCTCTTTTTTAATTGGTTTCATAATATATATGTACCAAATATGTATATATACCTATAAACATAAAGTCACATTTCTGAAACCCCTCCATTCTTCTCTCCTCCTCTCCATTCTATAATGTCAGGGGGCTGAGGCCTGAGCCAACAAACTGTGCATAATTCCCAATAAGTAGGTCACATCTCCATCCATCGTTTTGTCAGGAAAGTATGCCCAGTATACAAAGGGCTGGATCTAAACCAAAATCAGTACCCGGAACCTGTTTGATTTCTTTTTGGACATTTTTCCAGAAATCTTGAATCTTTGGGCACTCCCAAAATATATGCATTAAATCCCCCACCAATCCACAGCCCCTCCAACACATCTCAGCGGTGTTGCTGTATTTTGCGGTGATACATGGAGTGATAAAGTATTGCATTTTTATCTTCCAATCAAACTCCCTCCACGATGGACTATTAGTTAGTCCGTGTCCTGCTCTAAATGCTTCTTCCCATTTTTCATCCATTATTATTGTATTTAATTCCAACTCGCATTTTTCTTTGATATCTCTGTTATTATCATTGAATTCATGTTGTAGTGCTTCATAGATTTTAGCTATCCTCTTTTTTCTTGACTGTTCCTCTGTAAAAGACATTAACAATTCATCTAGTTTAGTTGGTTCTTTACAGATATGTTCCCATCCCTTATGTCTCTGAAGGCAGTGCCTTAACTGTAAAAATGTAAGGAAATCATGCATTGGCAAATCAAATTCCTGTGCCAGTTGTTCAAAAGACTATAATTTGACCATTAAACACTTGTGCTATGTATATTAACACTTCATTTGTCCACTTATTAAATCATGCATCAATATTAGATGGTAAAAAGTCTGGGTTCTTCTGGGCTATTTTTGTGGCCCTACATCTAGAATGACAGTTTTAACTTCTTTTGTACTGGTGACCACACTTTCATTGTTCCCTTTATCCAGTCATTGCCAATCTTAGATTCCTTCCATATATTTTCAGTCACAAATGGGAGTGATTCCAACGGTACCTTCTGACATGCGCTTTGTTCCATTCCCACACACAGTGCATGTATATCATTAGTTATCCACATAGTTATAGGTTGAAGTGCCGCTGCCCAATAATAGTTTCTTAAATTGGGCAAATTCAACCCTACTTTCTCTTTCGGACAGAGAAGCGTCTTGTATTTTATTCTGGCTCTCTTATTTTGCCGAAGAAAAGTCAATATATTCTTGTCTAATATCTTAAAGGTATCATCATAATCAGGAATCATAATCGGCAATGAGCGGAACAGAAACAGCAATCCTGGGAGTATATTCATTCTTACTGTTTCAATTCTCCCCGTTAGAGATAGATGCAAAATGTCCCACCTATCCAAATCCTTCCTTATCTCTTTTATCAATTTCCCATAATTTGCTTCAAACAACTGTGATATGGTAGGTGTGATCATCACACCCAAATATCTAAAACCCTTATTAGTCAATTTAAAAAGATCTTTTAATTATGCTGGACATTCACCAGTGAGCATCATAGCTACTGATTTACTTTCAATGATCACGTATCCTGATATATCTCCATATTCCTTAAGACTGTTCAGCAGGACTGGTATCGATGAGGATGGTTCTTTAATTAAATCATCTGCAAATAATGATATTTTGTGTTCTAGACCCCCTTCATCCTTTATTCCCTTTATATTTTTATTTTGTCTTGACTCAGCCAGTGGTTCAATAATCATAGCAAATAATAACGGGCTTAGGCAGTCTCCTTGTCTGACTCCTCTTTTGAGGCAGATAAAATCTGAACATACACCATTGAATCTAATCTGTGATTTTGGACTCTTGTATATTGATTTCACCCATTCTGTAAACACTGAATGAAACCCGAAGGCCGTCAATGTATCATATAAAAAAATCCATTCAACCCGATCAAATGCCTTCTGAGCATCTAAGCTGAGCATCATGGTATGCTCGGATTTATTTCTAGTACGTAACATAATATTCAATGTACTCCCTAATATTGTTGGCTCCCTGTCTGCCTGGAATGAAGCCTGTTTGATCTGGTTTAATTAATTTAGTTATACATCGCTGCACTCTCTAAGCCAATACATTTGTTAAGATTTTTAGGTCATTACACAGCAGACTAACAGATCTATATCCCTCACATAGGGTCGGATCTTTGCCTTCTTTATATAAAACTGAGATGATGGCTTCTGACCAAGTTTCTGGTGGATTGTCTGATGACAGAGCATAGTTATAGACTTTAGCGAACACTGGTGTAATCTCTTCTTTAAAGCTGTTCTAAAATTCTCCCGGGAGCTGTATCAGGAGATTTATTGCTTTTAAGAGTTTTTGTAGTATCTAATATTTCCTGTGATGTGATTGACCTTATCATTTCACTTGCTTCCTTAGCTGATAATGTTGGTAAATGTTATCTTTTAAGAAATGTTTGTGTTTCCCTGTCTCTACAGTGTGGCTCTAAACCATTATAAAGTATTTCATAATATTCTGCAAAGGCTTCCGCTATTTCTGTGGGTTTTATCACCATCTGTTTAGATTTAGGGTGATTTATTTTTGAAATAATCCTATTTGTTTGAGCCTTTCGCAGTTGAAATGCTGATAGACGACTGGCTCTGTTGCCCATTTCATAGTGTCTTTGTCTCGTAAACGTAGTGCCCCTTCTGCTTTATATGTTAAAAGTTCATCTAGTTTATGTCTGATTCTTTTCAGTTCCAGGAATATGGAGTTGTCTGATGTTCTTTTATGTTCTGTTTCTAGTTCTTTAATTTCGCTCTCCAGCTCTCTTTGTTGTTTTAGACTGGCTTTTTCAACCTTGAGGTTATTTCTATTATTTTCCCTCTTATGACCGCTTCCCCCCCTCCCATAAGATCGATGGTGATACCTCTCCATTATCATTTATTTGGAAATATTCCTTTAGATTTTGCTTAATTTCTTTTATCATCTTCTCATCTGATAGGATTGATACTGATTGATATCCAATATTTGAAATGAGATTCATTTCCCAAAGTTACTGTGTTATAGGAGCATGATCACTTATAGTTATGGGCTGTATACCACAATTCAAGACTCTGTGCATATGTTGTTGTGACATGTAAAAAAAAATCCTATCCTTGAATAGCTATCATGTGGATTTGAATAGAAAGTGAAATCTCTCCCTCCAAGGAGGTTGTTATTTCTTCATGGATCAATGAGACCCAACTCTTTGATAACCATATTTATTATTCTGGATTTTTTTGTACTTGGTCCCTGTTCTGGAGGCTGTCTATCTACTTTGCCATTCTGTACTGTATTGAAGTCCCCCCCTATATATGTGGTGGTTATCCCCTTTAATTTCCACTGAGTGAAATTGCCAGTTGTCTTAGTCTTATAAACCAGTAACTGATTGTAGTCTAACATGTCTGATATGCTGTGACACCTTCCTGAAATTTAAGAAAGAGTATTTTATTTAACTGCCTTTGTTTTTACACAGAGACAAAGAGAAGCCACAGAGATGAACCTGATAAAGGAAATAAGAAGAACTGCTGTAAATGCAACAAAACTGAAGATCAATGTGTTACTGAAGAAGAAACAGAGAGACAGCAGCTCATGACACATGAAACAGTGGTTTTGAAAAAGGGACAGGCTGCAGGAATCAGACCAGAGGTACATGATGTTTGTCTCTATCATGTGTCTTTGTGTGGTCTTTCACTAATGTGCCCCGATAACATCATGTGTTCGTCTTGTCTCTGTTCATCTCTCTCCAGCAGGAGCAGCTGAGGAAGGTAGCTGAGAAACTACTGAAGCTCCTGAAAGAGGAGCTGGAGACCAAGAAGACTGAGGTTGATCTTCACTTTCCTAGTTTAAGATTGTGATTTCAGTTTAAAGTGACAGTCTTTATGTGTTTAATAGTGTAGAGAGGTCAGTGTTACAGCAGTCTGACAGTCAGTTACAGACTAAATGTCCACATGAGGCTCAGCAGGCTGAATCCAGATAACTGAACTCGTCTGTCTTTGTGTCTCTCAACCTTCTCTCTGTCCCTCCAGCTTAGAGAGAAACGATCTGATCTGCAGCAGCTCGATGGAGAGAAGCAGAGGAAGGAGGAGAACATGAAAAGACTGAAGGAACAGCTGGAGGACAAGAAGACAGAGGTTCATGTCTTCATCTGCATCTGTTTTCTTCTGATTGACAGTTCAAGTACACGATATTATCTTATGAACTTATTAACATATAGCATATAGAACGTAGCTGACTGTATACAGAGATACTTGTTGTTCTTACATTAACTGTCAGGTTGTATAATTATTCATAAGCTTCAATGTTGTTCTCATGTCTCACTATATCTTCTCTCACAGGTGGAGACATCAAAAGCTGAACTAGACAAACATTCTATGTTCTCTTTGGTAAGTGTTCATGGTGTAAATACAATAATACACTCTGATGTGTATCAAAACAATAATAAAGAAAAAAAACTAGTGAATTACTGTAGTGTAGTCATTACTTTGCAAAAGGATCCCTGAGTACCTTTTAGAGCTTTGGGTGGCTACGGCCCATGGGTAGAGCCAGCGTCTTCTTTTATTGAAAGGTCCCTGGTTCGATTGCCCTGATCTACATGTCAAAGTGTCCTTGGGCAAGAAACTGAACCCCAAATTGCTCTTGATGTGCTGGTCGGCACCTTGCATGGCAGCTACCACTATCAGTGTATGTATGTATATATGAATTGCTGTAAGTCATTTTGGACAGAAGAGTCTGATAAATGTAAATTTAACTAGATTGTGAGTGAGATCACTGCTGAGACAGACAGACAGACAGACAGACAGACAGACAGACTCTCTGCTGGTTGTTAATGTATTTTCTCCATGAGATTCATTAACAGTTAACCTGTGCAGATTATCAGATTCTTTGATTTTTACCATCAGAGTCATAGTATTGTATGTTGAATCACATGTCTTTATTTGATCCAGAATCACAAAAAGATGGAACTGAAGAAGAGGAAGACGGAATTGAAAAATGAAGTGGAGGCACTGAAGCAGCAGGAGACTGAAGGGATGGATTTAGACACCAAAACCAAAGAGGTTTCTATTTTTAATCTTTTTGTCACCTACTTGTTTGTTGTCAGCTTAGATTCTCTGTCTACGTCCAAGTCACTTCCAGAAACAGGTCAAGTAAAAGAGGTCTTGAGACCAGACTGGTTTGAATCATTTTGCAGATAAAAACTGAAAGTTGCAGTAACTGCAGTGTGACTGTAGAGGTTGTATTTTCATGTTGATACTCAATGGAAAGACTCAAGCAGGTGGTTTCATTCAATGCAGCAACATGAAGATGAACTTTGTCTTAAACATTGTACAGAAGGCAAACATGTCGAAACACATGTTTCCAGATGTGAAGTCATTCTGCTGCTAATTTGAATATTTGTGTGTAGGACAAATAATAACATCCAGAAATACTTTAAAATGCAACTAAGCAATGTCAATTACCCAGTGTACAACCATTGGATGAGTTTAAATAGAACTCCAACATACAAACCATTATCTGCCTTTGGCTGCAGATTTCATTTCATCAGATTTCCCTCTGATCTATAATCCACCTGATCCAACATCCTACAAATTAAATGACAAAATATGTTGCCACTTGTCTGAGACCTCCAGATTTGACATACAACAATGTTTTCTGATCTACTGTGTCTCATACGATATTATTTTTGTGTCTTCCAGAAATGTTACAAATCACTGAAAAACATAATTGCTATTAATACTTTGTCACTTAAATGTTTATGTTGTTTTGGGACACTATCTGAAATAATCAGTCCTGCTGTTAAGAGGACAGTGTCCGCTTTGCAACTGTTGTGTTCAGTTCTGCAAAAAGAATTAATGTTTTTTTTGTGTTTGTTTTTTTTCAGCAGCAGCTTAACGTAGATGACCAAACTGAAATTGTCTCTCATCTTTTCTTTCCTTCCAGTTTAATGAAAAACAAGCTGAAGTCCAGCAGCTGCAGGAGGAGATTCAGAGGATGGAGGCAATCCTGAAGACCCTGATGGAGGAACTGCAGTCCGCCAACAAGGAGGTTCATCTTTTGACATTTGTATTGTTGATCTGCTCTGATGTTCTGATCTGTTCAAGAGGATTCAGGGTCAATATGCTGAAGTTCAGTTTGGAGTGTGCTGGTCTACTGTAGAGATGAACATCACAGATCACTTGAATCATTTTGTTCAGTTCAGGTCAAAGACTCCGAGTCAAACATAGTGAAGACAGTAAAAACCTTCAGTGACTCCTGGGTGAGTGGTGGAGGTGGAGGTAGTCCAGACAGGGTGGTGGCTTTAGGACACAGCTCTTTGTGCAGTCTCCTCTGAGGGATGATGTGGGCTGGTGGATGTGATGAGGTCAGGACATGAAGTCTTTTCTTCACTGACAAACTTGTTGACCGTGACTCCATCATAGGACAATTTAAATCAGTGGGTAAACTTCTTCATGGCCTCATGTAGTGTAACACATGTAATCAGTAACCAGGCTCTGATTGGCCAGCTATACACATGCATATTCTCAGTGGGTGGATATGTGTGCATGGTTAGAGGAGAGCTACACCCACAGAGTCCAGTAGAGCATGAAGCCTACAGAACAGCTCATGGTGCTACTGAAGGTCTACAACTCCACAGAGAAGCTTCAACATTAAACCATGAACATATTTTAATCAGAGAACATATGTCTCTAAATTATTAAATTTTTTTATTTTATTTTAGTATTTTTTATTTTATCTGAATGTATTTTTAAGGTCTCCTTAAATCTCTCTCTTTCTCCTAAGTTGGAAAGAAGCCAAGCTGATCCAGACCAGTCTGATCCAGACCAGTCTGATCCAGTCCAGTCTGATCCAGTCCAGTCTTCCTCCTCTCTGGTAAGCTGTCATGCAGAAGAACAATTTATTCCCTCTGTAGTTTCTTCATGTAGTAAATCAGAGATTCAGCAGAGTGGAAACACGAGACAAACTGGTTTTCATTCTGTCTGTTTTACTGTTCAAACTGTGAAACTTTCAACCACAGGAACAGTTGAGTTTCTCATTTGTACTTAGAATCCAAAATCATCAACAATCAGACTCTCATTTAATGAAATAATGATGATAATAACAATAATAATAATAATAACGATAATAACATTATATTTCTAAACAGTGTTACAAAGTGCTGTACATGGTTGAACCAGGATTAAAACATGTCAGGAGACAATGAGGCCAATAAAGTCAGATGATTACAATAATACTAAAGTAAAATAGAATAATACAAAATAAAACAAAATCAGCTTTATTCTCTTGTCATTAACTTCTATCTGTTTTTTTCTTTCAGCCCAAGTGGCCGATTGTTACCAGGCAGAGGTTAAAAGAGGAGCAGCAGAAGTTAAAGGAGGAGCAGCAGAAGTTAAAGGAGGAGCAGCAGAGGAGGGAGGAAGCTGAGAACAAAGTTCAGACCCTGGAGGAGGAGCTGCAGAAGAAGACCAGGGAGGTTTGAATCTGTATTCTTCACAGAACTTTTATTTTCAGCCTCCTACCTGATTCATTTTAATCCACCTTCAAGTCTGACTCCTCCAGAATGAGACCATGATGGTTTTCATCACTATGAATGTACGGCAGAAAACAACAATAGAAATATTTTATTTTATGAAACAACAATTAAACACACCTGAAGTTCAGGTCCAGACTGAGAGCAGAATGAACTCCAAAAACGGAATGGTTTGTTGTGTTTAAGATCAGGACCAAACCAAAGAAGGAGGAATAATTTTATATTTACTTTTCTATTTGTTGTTGAGAGAGAAATACACAGAAAATATTACTCAAGATTTTACTCTTAACTGAGGTGGATTGGCTGATATGGAATATGTACATTGGTTAATAATTAAGGTGCAACAGAATTGTGTGCACATTAACACAGTGTTACCACATTATCACCATGAGGCGGTTCACTGTGTATGATGTTCTGCTGTAGAGCATCAGAGAGGTTCTGGGTGAAGAACCAGCACACAGTAATAATGTGTAAACCTCATCAAGTGTTGCTACAGAGACTCTTCAGTCAGTTGATGTGAATGAGGAAGAACAGTGAGACAGACTGACTGAACTCTCTGCTGATCCCTGATCAGTTTAATCAGACACAACTGAGACTGTGATTCATCTACAAACTGCTGCTTTTCATTAACATCACTATTTGACCTCTCTGTTCTACTTGAAGTCAAATGACCGTCCTGTCCTGTCTTATTGTTTCTTCTGACTGACGTCCTTTAATAAGAGAGACGCTCTCTCTTCTTCTGTCTCCTCTCAGGTTGATCATCTGAAAGATGAGGTCAACGAGCTCAAAAGGGAGAAGAAGAGGAGTGAGGAAGAGCGACAGAAGCTGCACACAACCATGAAAGATGTTCGTCTCTTATTGATGATGATTTTTGTTTCCACTGAAGATTTTCCACCATTTCTCTGTTTTTAGTCTAAAATCTCATATTTATATCTTTATTTTATTTTTTATCTCATTTAAATTCGCTTCCGGTCTGAGTGCACGCTGGCGCGTCTTGCTGCCGCTACTCACCGGCTGTTTCTATTGTTTTATTGTGTTTAGTAAGCTCACCTGGCTTCTCGGTTAAAAATGTTGTCCGCCAAGTTTCTCTTTTGGTCGGCACTTGCCTGGATTACATTGTCGATATTCCACCGACCCGTGGCTGGTCTTCTCCAGTACTCGGCTGCCGAGCTCCTCCGGCTTCGTTCCCACCTGTCTGAGCCTCCACCTGCGGTGCTGCGCCCTCGGGATGACACTCTCCTGCCCCGCCGAAAATACATCCACCGTGGCTCCCGCCGGAACTGCCATATTGACAACTCCAAACCAATAAAATCCTTCTGGTCCTCCACTCGTCGTCCTCCGAGAAACACCGGCCGCCGCCGGGTTGACCCCAGCTTGCTAGCCAGCCTACCCAGGTCGGCTAGCGCTACTGTCCAGAACGACAACCCCACCGTCAACTTCGGGCTTCTGAACATCCGCTCACTCACGAGCAAAGGCCATCTCGTCCAGGACTACCTCACCGACCGTAAGCTCGACTTTTTCTGTTTGACAGAGACGTGGCAGCAGCTTAATGACTTTTCACAACTCAACGACGCTACCCTTCCTGGGTTTGTTTACATCTCGCAACCCCGTGGCTCAGGTCGCGGCGGAGGTATCGCGATAATTCATCGCTAGAAGTGGAAAGTGATTCCCGTCTCTGTCCCTGCATCCAGCTCATTTGAGTGCATTGCCTGTAAACTGCCTGGTCCTACTCCCACCATTGTGGCCACTGTTTACCGTCCACCTAGGCCCCACTCTGAGTTTCTAAATGACATTGCTGCTCTACTCGCCCATCTCTCCACTCTTTCCCCTAATGTGATTCTGCTGGGCGATTTCAATATCCACCTGGAAAACACCACTCTCCCCCTCACCTGTGACTTCTCATTCTGCCTTGAGAGCTCTGGTTACCACATCTTCACTGACTTCCCTACCCATATTAAAGGACATACTCTGGACTTAATATGTTGCTCTGGTCTTACTCCCTCCAACTGCACAGCTGATCAACTCCCCATCACTGATCACTTCCTCCTTTCATTTAATGTCACACTCCGCCTCTCTATGACCAAGCCACCACGTCTCATCTCATTCCGTAATATCAAGGCCATAAATCTTCACACCCTCTCCTCCACCATCGCATCTATACCGGACCCGGACTACTCTTCCTCCCCTGATGAACTGGTTCTCCACTACAATAACTCGCTCACTACCATTCTCAACTCCCTCACCTCCCCCTCCTCTGAACCTCTCCCCTACAGTCTGCCATTTTCCTCTTTCCATCTCCCTGATCCCTCTGCTATCTCTGATCTCATCTGTAAATCAAAACCATCCACATGCCAGTTAGATCCCCTCCCTACTGCCCTGGTCATATCCTGCCTCCCCTCACTGCTCCCTCTTATTGCTGCTATCATCCACTCCTCTCTCACTACTGGTTCAGTTCCCTCACCCTTCAAAACTGCTGCTGTCTCCCCAATCCTCAAAAAACCTGGTTCAGATCCCAACAACTTTAATAACCTCCGCCCCATTTCCAACCTACCTTTCATCTCCAAAATACTTGAGAAAATCGTTGCTTCTCAACTCCATTCCCATCTATCTCAAAATAGTCTATATGAACAGTTCCAATCTGGTTTCCGTCCCCGTCATAGCACTGAAACGGCCCTTCTGAAAATCACCAACGACCTTCTTATTGCAGCTGATTCTGGTTTACTCTCCATCCTCATCCTCCTTGACCTGAGTGCGGCCTTTGATACAATTTCCCATACCATCCTCCTCAATAGATTATCCTCCATCGGCATCACTGGCATCCCCCTTGACTGGTTCCACTCCTATCTCTCAGACCGCACTCAGTTCATCCAACTCAAATCCTTCCGTTCCCAACCCTCCCCTGTCTCCTCTGGTGTCCCCCAGGGCTCTGTCCTGGGTCCCCTCCTTTTCATTACTTACCTCCTTCCCCTTGGCCTTATTTTCCGTAAATTTAATATTCTTTTTCACTGCTACGCGGATGACACCCAGCTCTACCTCTCCACCAAACCCAACTCCATCCTCCCTCCCTCATCCCTGACAGATTGCCTCTCTGAACTACAAACCTGGTTCACCTCAAACTTCCTCAAACTTAACAGCGATAAAACAGAAATCCTTTTAGTTGGTACTAAATCCACTCTACTCAAAGTTGACAGTTTTTCCCTCTCAATTGACAGCTCCATAGTTTCCCCCTCCCCCCAGGTGAAGAGTCTGGGTGTCATCCTCGATGGCTCACTCTCCTTCAAATCCCATATCAACATCACCACCCGCACTGCCTACTTCCATCTTCGTAACATAAATCGCCTCCGTCCCTCCCTCACCCCCCACACCACCTCTATTCTTGTTCAAAGCCTTGTCACCTCCCGTATCGACTATTGTAATTCTCTCCTCTTTGGTCTCCCCCAGAAATCCCTCCATAAGCTCCAACTGGTCCAGAACTCAGCTGCCCGTATCATCTCCCAAACCCCCTCTTTCCACCACATCACCCCCATCCTAGAGCAACTCCACTGGCTTCCAATTAACTTCCGTATTAACTTCAAAATTCTCCTTCATACCTTTAAAGCCATCCACAACCTTGCCCCTCCCTACCTGTCTGACCTCCTTCACACTGCCACCTCCACCCGCTCCCTCAGATCCTCCTCTTCCATCCACCTCACTGTCCCCTCTGCCCGGCTCACCACCATGGGGAGCAGAGCTTTCAGCCGCTCTGCTCCCAAACTCTGGAACTCACTCCCTTCTGACATCCGAAATATTGACTCCCTCCCTCAGTTCAAATCCTCTCTCAAAACCCACCTTTTCAGGACAGCATTTTCATTGTAGTTGTCATGTTTTTACTTGCACTTTTAATGGTTTTGTTATTTGTTTGCTCTTGTTTTAAATTGTTTTAAATTGTAAAGTGTCCTTGAGTGACCTGAAAGGCGCTGCTAAATAAAATGTATTATTATTAAATGAATAACTACATTAAACTGATGATATTGTTAAATTCTCTTCAGAATAAAGAAGCATCATGAATATTTTAAAGATGTTTTTTGGAGTGAAAAGTCGTCCTTTAGTCCTCAGAGTTTACAGTTTGACTCTACTGAAGGGTCACTACGACACTATCTGTGAGCGAACACAGTTTCCATCACATCATCCAGATCATCAGCAGAGAACTCATTCACTGATGATGTAGTGTTTGTATTCTATTGTTAAAATGTCTCTCTTCATCTCTCCTCCATTACAGCTGGAAGAGCAGCTCCAGGAGGAGAAGAAGAAGTCAGAGAGAGATCAGAGAGAACTGAATGATCAGGGGATCAGAGTCACTGAGGTTCATCTTTTCTCCCTCATCAATCTTTGTGTCTCGTCTTTATATGACATTCATTTGTTGCTCACAGTTTAAATCCATCAGTTAAGAACAGCTCTGAGTGTTACAGCTTGTATTCACATGATAGATTTACAGTATGAATGTGCTCAAAGCAAACAGAAGCAGATATATGAGACATTATTAACAGATAATAAACCTTCAGCCAATCAGAGCTCAGTTTACATCCTGAGTACTGAATGAAACTAAATCTGATCTCTGTTTCCCTCCAGTGGAAGAAAAGGTTCCAGGAGGAGGAGAAGAAAGAGAGAAAGCTGAACAACAAGTGAAGGACCTAAAGACTGAGGTTCATTTCTCTCTTTTTAACTTGATTTTTAAACGTAGGTGTGTTTGTAGTTATTTTACACCAATACCAGAATATTATGTGAACTGTCTGTCTGTCTGTCTGTCTGTCTGTCTGTTTGAAAAACTGGACTACTTGTAATCACAACTTGTATTAAATCGTTAAATTCAAATGCAGAATGAATCAGAGCTTTCTCCATGTCTCTCTTTAACTCCCAGATGGGAAGCAAAGATGAAACCATCAGGATGGAGAGACGAGATAAAGAGGAAGCTCAGAGTGACGTGAAGACCCTGAATGATCAGCTGCAGTCCAGTATCAAAGAGGTGAATCTGATCATTATTAACTTTATGAATTCAGATGACTTGTCCACTCAACTCTTTGTCTCTTCAACATGTTGCTCTGATTTGTCTCCAGTCTCGTTTGTCCTCAGTTCTTAAATGTCTCACAGCTTTAATATTTGTTCAGTTTATGATAAAGGTGAAAAGACAAATATCACAACACAGTGTGTATCCTGTAAGAACAAATCATTTGTTAAGAGATGATGTCATTGAGATTATTATCCTCATATCTATTATTAGTGTGATACAGGCTCGTATACTGAAAGACTGACTGCCATCCACTGCCTGTGATAACTAGTCAGGCTGATGATGTCACACCAACAAAGAGAGAGAGAGAATCGTGACTTTGCTGCAGATAGCAAACTTTAAATCTCATCAGCTCTGCTTTCATTTCTGAAGACTGTTTAAATGTATAATGACATTAACTGCACAGAGTCAAAGTGTTTTACATTCATTATAAACTAAATGAATTTAAAGCTGTTGGGATTTGATTACTTTGCCTTTAGTTCCTCATTGTAACAATGATTTTAATATTTGTACTTTTCAAATCGATCAAATCAATCATATTTGTGGCGGCTGTAGCTCAGGGGTCGCCTAGTGATCAGAGCGTCACTGCTTCCAATCGTGGTGTGTGTGTGAATGTGTTTCTGATATAAATATAATAACATCTGATTTTGTTGTACATTTTCAAATTAAAAATCTTTTGCTTCATTAAATCTTCTTGACAATTCTGCTTTTACTTCAGTGCTCTGATTTACTTCAGTGCTTACGTATCCAGTGTTTGGAATAACGCCGTTTAAAAGAACAAGTACCTGTCTGTTCTACTCATTTCAACTGACTTGTGAAAACTGCTCAGAAAAATCCAAATTCTTTGACATATAGCACCTTTTTTTTTACAGTAACGCAAATAGTTACTTTCCCTGGTAACTAGTTACTTTTATTATAAAGTAATTCAGTTACTAACTCAGTTACTTTTTGGAACAAGTAGTGAGTAACTATAACTAATTACATTTTTAAAGTAACGTTCCCAACACTGTACGTATCTGTGAAGCAGAGCACTGGTTGTTACAGGAGATATGTACTTTATATATTTACAGTATTAATGTGCTCAGACCAAAACAGAGCTTAAACCTGACCACATTTAAAGGTAATCACAACCTCCAGCCAATCAGAACTTAGATTTCATGTAGTCCAGGATATAGTTTCACTAAATGAAGTACTAAAAAGACATCTCTCTGTTCCCAACAAGTTGGACAAGATAAAAAGAGAAAAAGCTGAACAAAGGACATAAAGAGGAAGCTGGAGAACAAGATGAATCTTTAATCTAAAACATGCTTTAATGATTTCTGTTTCTATCAAACTGATTGATTGTCTGACACCAAGAATTCAAACAACGTACAAAAGCAAATCTGAGACACCAACCAACTGTTTATGAGACTGAACAGACTCAAGTGTCACTGCTGTCCCAAACCCTAACAACAAGAAGTCAGCACAACCAGTAGTCGAGTTGTAAAAAAAATTCAGGGGGGATGGTCAATTTTTTTCACCTTAAAAAAAGGCGGGGGGCAGTTTAACTGGGGGGATGATTTTGATCGTTTTTATTTCAGGGGGATGCCATCCGCCCTCATCCCCCCTCAACTCGATTACTGAGCACAACTATTGTCCTGTGTCAGTCTGAAGTTGTGTTTGGACAGCAAGTTAAACTGAATCGATCCACTCTCTTCTTTCCATTGACTTCACTTTGACCTGGTGTCTGTCTGAACACCTTATGTTGAATTCACCTTCTGTTCATTGACCTTACCTGAATTCACTTATCAAGAAAACTCAAAGTCAAACATCTAAAGACAAAGTGTGTGAGTGAGAAGTGAAACAGTTCAGGTTGGCAGCAGTAACATACTGCTGAATCATCAGCCTTCACCTGTCTATTAACTGGAGGAGGTCTTATGTATGAGTCTCTCTCAAAGACACACAGACACAAACATAGAGCGACACAAGCGGCCTATAGATCATAAAGCCCATTCTGAATGACTGTTCAGGTGTGTTTTCTCCCTGTCAGCAGGACTCCGAGGAACAGGAAGACCTCAGCCATAGTCAAGATACAGGAGTCAGTATTAACAAAAACAATGCTGCGAAATGGTGAATATCTGGTAATCCAGCAAATCCAGAACAGGATCAGACTCTGATCTTCCTGCAGAGACACACTTTGTAGTTATGCAGTAAACAATTGTTGACCACTGATGGGGTCAGATGATGTCTTTTCCTGAACACTTTTCCTTGACTTCGATGGACGTCATGACTTCAAGGAAAGATCTGACGGAGGATTCATGAGGATTCAGAGAGGACAGCTGTGGTGCTGAGAGAATCCAACTGCACTTACATTAAACTATGTGGTTATGTGATGGGAGATGTTCTGAAGATGGAAGTGTATTTTAGATACTTTGCCCTGTTTGTCCCTCTTGTGTTGTTTCATGTGGGGTTAGGGTTATAAATGCAGACAACCCAGCAACATATCACTGACAGAATACTTCTTATTGTTGAAGTAAAATTTTATTGTGAAATCTCAAATATTGAAGCCTGTGAATATTCTCATTCATCCAGGTCATAGTTATCTCAAGGAAATTGAATCAAACGCAATTGGATTTGGTTTTGTCTTTGAAGACGTTTCACCTCTCATCCAAGAGGCTTCATCAGTTCCTGCTCGCTTGACTAGGCTGGGACTAGTCCAACTAGCCGGTGTGGAGGTCCAGCTATTTAACCTCTTAGAAAGCGGTCACATACACACTATGCAAAAATTGAAAAACCATCTCTAAACAGAGGAGGGGGTCTGCGACACCACCTATCTCCAATTTACAATGCTGCCCTTTCATGTCTTCCCAGGAGATTCAACAACTTAGCCTCTAAGAACAACGGCTGTGCACAAAGGGCCTCATGTGACTCCAACGACTGTCGTTACAACACAATAGAGCACTAACGAAGTCGAAACCAACTTTCCACCATCCCCAACGACCATACTAACGACTGTCGTTGGCAATAATTGAGCATATACGACCCATAGACATCAGTGGCCTTGTGACCGCCTCCTAAGAGGTTAAATAGCTGGACCTCCACACCGGCTAGTTGGACTAGTCCCAGCCTAGTCAAGCAAGCAGGAACTGATGAAGCCTCTTGGATGAGAGGTGAAACGTCTTCAAAGACAAAACCAAATCCAGTTGCGTTCGATTCAATTTCCTTGAGACTCAAATATTGAACTGTTGTAAACTCAGAATCAAAATGTGAGGCAACATAACTCGTCAAGGTTTTGTGCTTTTCTACTGGACTAAATATTTATACTAATATTTAATGTCCTGCAACACAAATATACATTTACAGTAGTAACATGTGCATGTCGTTTATGTATTCTTATGTTTTACATTGTTTGTAATTCAACTTTTCAATTCAGAATGACCCGATGCATTTTTCTGCTTTATGAGATAAGTTTGTATGTGATATGTATGAAATATTAACTTCAATGTATGTTTTTACAATACATGAATTAATTAATAAAGAATGATATTTGTTTCATTTCTTGATATTTTTCATTTTCCAATACAAGATGATTCTGTGTTTTCAGGTTTTGATATTAATGAAGTTTATTTGTATACTCACAACTGTGGATGATTAAAACCATGAATGAAACATACATGTAAATGTAACTCAACAGTAACGACTGAAAACAAACCTAAAAATTAAAAATGACCTGAAAGCTTTTTGATCAAATTAAGTCTTTTAAAGTGATTAAAGAGTTATAATGGCAAGTTAAACCTCCTTTTGTCTGTTTCCAGATCAGGGGGAGCTGTTGGTGCTGCCTGCTGTTCCCACCTTCTTCTACTTGTGTCACACACAAGAAGTAACCCCTTTCACACTGGCGTTTGGGTGCGGCTTCTGTGCGCCAATTCTCCGCATCCGTCCCAGTGTGAATCTCTCCGATGCGGCGAGGGGTGCAATTTCGCTCCGGCGCTGATACGTCTCTGGAGGTAGTGTCAGGGCCGCATTATTGGCGAGCCGAACCAGTGTGAACGGATAAGCCGGCGGCACGTATCGAGGGCGTGTCGATCGGACGGTCGGTTACCTACACAGGTCCTTCACTCAACTTAATACAGAGAAATGTCCCACAAAGCAACGTTACAGGACCAAACAACAGTAACGTAGCAACTGTAACTGTCTTTGGCAACTTATATGAGGAAAAAAATACCGCAGATATGAGCGGAGAAGCCTCTGTCCTCCTGTCTGTCCTCCCGTCTGTCTGACCGACACATTTCTGCACAAAAAACAGCGTCTGTCGGCGGCAAAAAACTTAAACTCACCGAGTGCTTGTGATGAAAATAAATCACCGCGACGGTCAGCCCTCCAGACCGAGACTTTGGTGAACTTTCCCCCGGAGGACAGCCTCCGTCCCCGCGAGTCAGACAGCGTCCAGTTTACTGATGGTGATCATGTAATTATGTAATTTAGCGCGAAAAACGTAACTTCGTCACTTTCCAGGATGTTTGGTGGGTCAGGATCTCAATCACTACACATTATAACAGCATCCATATGATTATAAACTATCCGCGGGTTTAGATTGACAGGGGGGACACCGGGGAAACACCTTGAAAACACACCGACGTCATCATCATGACGTGTACCGTCACGCCTCTTTAGGAGCCGCAGCGCCGGATTTCTGTGTGAATTCACGTCGGTTCGTCTTTAATGCGGAGCTGCTTCGCTCTGTGTGAATCGCTATCGGCGGAGAATTGCCGAACCGCCGCTGCGGAGATAATGCGCCTTCTCCTGTGTGAAAGGGGTTAGTGATGGTTGACATGGCGGACTTCACCGTGACCAATAACTGAAAGACATCTGATCATTTATTAGACTCTGATCAGAGAAGACTCACTGCTGTAGAGTCAGCATTAAAAGGTGTGATGAGGAGATCCATGCGAACAGGTTTATAAACCGTGCTCTCGGATTCACAATCCTTGCACTTGGACTTTGCCCTCCTCTCATTAATCAGCACAGCGATACTTGATATTGAGATGTTCAAAGTGATCAATGAACAATAAAGATGATGACAGCAAACCAGTTTGACTGTATATGAGCAAAATTATCTATTTAACTGGAGGAGGAGGAACACTGTGGTGTCTCTGCATTCGTCCTCTGATTGGACCGGACAGAACACACAGACTATCATTCTGATTATCAGGGTGTGGTGTGGGTGGGTGAAATAACACTATGATAATATTAATAATAATAATACCTCAGTCGGTTGATGATTTTGGTTTCCATTGAACGTTTTTAGGTCATTTTGTTCTCAACAAGTTATTAAATTTGTACATCAGTCAAGAATTTCAACTTGAAAAATGTGTTCATTAAGATCTGATGTGTGATGAAAGTGTCCCCTTCATTGTTTTGAGCAGTGTATGTACATGTGAGATTTATTGCTTAATAATAATACACTGAAAACAAGAAAACAAACCTTTTTGACGCACCCCCAAAAAATGGTAAGTTTGGTTACAGTTTATTTTTTTCTAGATTGAATGAAATAAGTGAATGAAGCAGCCTGTCCATATCAGGAAACTGCCATGATCAGTAATAAATGCAAAATATCACCTGCTGCTGAGAGAAAACTGGTCAGGATGGTCAAGAGTAAACCAAAAACCACCAAAAAGCAAGTCTGTAATGAATTACAAGCTGCTGGAAGACAGGTGTCAGTGTCCACAGTCAGGTGTGTTTTGCCTCATTGGAACTGAAAACTGCCAAGATATACTTCTTTGTTCTTTACAAGTGGATGTAAACTTTTCAATACGACTGTATGGATATATTTCCAGTTAAAATAGTCATTTACTACAGTAATAATGTCTAAACTGTATTTCTGATCAGATTAATATTAATCTAACTGAAAAGTATCTTGATTTTCTTTTAAAAATGAGAACATTTCTAAGTCACCCCAATATTTTGAGCAGTATTGTACACAGTATACTGTGCGTCCATCCCAAATGATGTAACCAGAACTGCCCACATACTTGCATGCCTCCTTTAAATGGGCACGTCAGGCATTAGCTGTGCTTATTGGCCATAAAAGAACAATAGTTACATGTATGCTTCAATAACAGCATACATTTAAATTTGCACACCTTTTTTAATTCTTAATTTGGGGATTAAAATGTTCCTTTTGCTCTTCACCACTCATCAGTCTATCAGGGCTACCGGCTGGTATCCAGAACCTGAGGTGTTCTGGCTGGACGGTGAGGGAAACCTCCTCTCTGCTGGACCTACAGAGACAGTCAGAGGTCCTGATGACCTCTATACTGTCAGCAGCAGAGTGACTGTGGAGAAGAGACACAGCAACAGCTTCACCTGTAGAGTCCAACAGAACAGCACCAACCAGACCAGAGAGGCAGAGATACATGTTCCAGGTAAACATGTTTTATTATAAGCCTTGTTCAATTTTAGTTTCAAAACACAAATGTCCATTTTTCTATACACTATATAATTTAGTACATTATGTAGTTTGTGCTTTTTACATTTCAGATAACATCTTCAAGGCCCAGCACAGTTCTGGTACTGTCACTGTTTTGGCTGTTTTTTTGTCCCTTTCCCTCTTTATTAATCTTTGCCATGTTATTGTCGGAAGAGGTAGACAATTTCCTTATTTCCCTGGACACAGATAATGGTTTAGTGTTAATACCTGCAGAGGTAGCTAGTTTGTATCTGTTGTGAATATATGGATATGAATATATATGCTGTCTAAATATGTTAATAGTTAAAACCTGGTTTTGAAAATCTTGTTGTCTGTGAAATTTAATAAGAACAAATATTTAATTCCAATCATAAACTGAGTCACTAGTTACTGACACAACAGCTTCACCTGTAGAGTCCAACAGAGCAACACCAACCAGATCAGAGAAACGGAAACCGTTGAAAAATACAACTCAAAATAATTTCAAAGTTCTCTACATCTCTAAAGTCTCTGGTCTCTCACTACGTTCATCTTTCTGTTATATTTTTATTTTATTATTTCAGTTTGTTAGTTCAGTTTGTTCTGCTATTTTGGGACTGACAGACTTAAGACAAACACGGTTGTCGCAGTAACACAGCAGATGGTTTAATGTGAATATTTAGACAGGATGACTTTACATTTCCTTATATACATTCGAGACACATCTGACGCTTGAGGTGCGTCACACCATGACCTATTTTTGTCTCTACAGAGCATCCTGAACGCCTTGTCTACAAACGTAAAAACATTTTCTCATGTGGTTTGTGTCTGAGGAGCTCAAATTATCACCAGCATCTGCGACTCTAAAACAGAACACAGAACAACATTTACTGACTGAGAGAACTGACACGTGGCTTTGTAAAAATAGTCAGTGCATCAGTCAGTACCACTGTGGTTATTAAACCTTCTCTGAGCGTGAGAAAGTCAAACAGCTGCTGCAAGACTGAACACGTAGCACAGAGAAGCTTAACACCAAGCTTAAACTATAATAAAAGTTAAAATAACATGAAGATGAAATCTAAAAGAATCCTAGTGACTGTCTCAAACCCAAAGCATGATGGTGGATCGTAATGACTAAACAAGATTCCAAGACACTTCCAGTTATTTGTGTGTAACTCTGAGTTTCCCACAGTGAAGCAGTCCCACCAGCAGCAGCAGCAGAGCCACCATCAAAATGGTGAAAACAGTCCTTAAGAGGAGGAGAAGGTAGAAAGAGTGATCCGAGAAGGGACACGTTTCTCCGTGATGAGCTGCAAAGACAAATTGAAAGTCTATTGTGTTGCTGTTCCTATTTTTTTCTGATTGTCCTAAACAACAATTAGTCGATGGAAATACTGCAGATATGCTGCAATTAAACATCCTACTAGCTACTTTAACTTTAAACTGTGTCATGTTTTACCTCTAACAGCCAACCAGCTCTCTGGTGATTCTCCACCTCCAACGATCTTACACTTGTAGAGGCCTTCATCGGACTTGGAGACACTGTGGATGATCATCTTTCCTGTAACAGTGCTCCCAATATGGACGTCTTCTTTATAGAAATCAGCTGTGAGGTTGGAGATAGTCGTCTTGTTTCTGCAGCTCAGCGTCACATTGTTGCCCTCCGTCACAGGGCGGACAGGACTCTCCAGGATCACAGAACCAGCTGGAAAACAAAGGTTTTGTAGCATTTTCTGAAATTTGATTAAATACAATTTGACATCTGTTTCATCTTCTTCTTCTAACTCTCTCAACATTGCCTCTAACATTTTAAGAAATGATCTCATGGATTACATTGCTTTATACATACCGGTGACAGTGATCTCAACACTGTTGCTCCTCTCTCCTCCTTTAGTCTCACACCAGTATTCTCCACTGTCTGCTCGATAGGCTCTTTGAATAGTACAAAACAATACTGACATCTTCTCATCACACACTGTAATGAACTCAACAGTGTTCCTGATGCCTCTCAACTGAGTGGAGCCGTCAAGACCCTCACAGTGAAAAAAGATGGACTCGTATTCATAGACCTGCAGTCGGTTTGGAACAATACGAAAAGCTGCATCTGACACAGAAAGACAATAGAGAAAGGTACAAAGGACAAAACCTTGTGACTGAATTTGAATTTGATTATAATGTATATCGTTTGGCATCAGCTAGGTTCTGCTCACCTCTGTTCTGAACATGTGCATCCAGCAGAATGAATACAAGCATTACTGGATACACAAAGAAAATAAAATGTATGTAAACCATCGACTCATTTACTCCGTACAGTATACTGTATACACAGGAACAAGAAACCTGAGAGTCAGTACTCACACAGTCTGAAGCAGAGAGCTGCAGCCTCCATGTTGTCTTCCTGCTGACTGAACATCAGACTGAACTACAGCTCAAGTGTAATGCAGATGACAACTTCCTCTTCCTGTTCACTTTATTTCTGATGCTGATATAGAAGCTGAACTCAGTGTGGCTTCGACATACAGCAGTGTGGTGCAGACCTGTGACGTAGGGGTAAGGAATCCAGCGATGAACTGCAAAAGGACGTCCATTAGCCTTTATTTTTGTACTTGTGGTTCTACCTCGACCGTAATGGCAGAGAATCTTCACAGCTATGAACTTCATCAACCTTTACCTCCTGCCAGTAGTTTGATACTCATTGATGCAGCATAACTGGTAACATGATCTTGCACACTGGACAGATACAATATGCACTGGTAGGTCAGTTTCTCCACCAATGAACTTCTTTGAATAAACAGTGCCACATAGTTTGTCAGTAGGTGACTGTAAGAATGGTTGTGCCTAACTAGAAACATCTAACATTTTGCTTGCCGTAAAAGAGTGTCTACAGTCAGGATTAACATCACATAGTTTAAAATTGGATGTGTATGCTGCTTGTCTTCAATCAGCATCCAATCAATGTGAACCTGACACTGAAGACCTGTTCTGCCCCCTACAGTGAGATAACAGACCTAACACTTTCCTTATGACCGCTCCCGTTGTCTCAAGTTGACAAGACGTCAGAAGAACAGCGTTATCTCTCCTGATCTTTTTGTTTACAGCTGTAATGTTTTATACAAGCCATCAGTTGCCTGGCAACAGGCTCAAAGTTCAGTCATGTGTTTGAAATACACTCAAAGTGAAACCAGACAGAATCACAATACTGTGTTTAAAGTTAACTGATAGATTAATAAATACGATATAATTAATTTTCTAATAAATAAATCATCTCAGCCATGGTGCTCATATGTAAATCTGAAATACAACTGACTTTACTTGTTGATTATGTTTTGAATTAAATCTAATGCATTAATCTGTAGTTGATAAAGCAGAATGAATTAAGGTCACAACCTATCAATGATTTACAGACTTCAGTCGTGCAGTCTGGGGAAGTAACCGACACATCCTACTACAGGTACGTCGTCGTCTTTATTTATATTTGCTTATTCTACATATTTAACCTTTATTTTTAAAGACACCATCACCTTGTAGAATGAAACTAGCACTGTATTTAGACCACACATGTAGCTTATAAGAGAGTAATGTAGTTAAATATATAGCCTTTGGGTCAGTTGATCTGTATGTTTTCAACCCATTTAGAGACGAGGACATGTGCGATCTTTGTTGAAAGGTGAAAAGAGTATGATTTCATATGTATGTCCACACATGTTTTTTTAAGAGCTCGAAAGAGAGAAAACTGCCAGGATTTTCTGTGCTGTTTCTTTTTTTTCATACACAACACAGACATAACATTACTACAATGATATAGGACACAGGACATCTCTGCTGCTTTGATTTCAACATTTAAAATTTGTTATCATTTACATTTTTCTCAAGTTCTTCAACTTCAGGGAGATTAAATGCTTAATAGGTGGCATGTCCCTTTATGCCTGCTCAGGAAAGGCTGAATTACTTATTTTACCTAAATAACAATTCAAAAGCATTTGTTTTCAAACACCGTATCCTTGGTCCATTTTCAGAGCTGCAGGATGCCTCACCAGATCTACAGACTGTCCTTTCTTTCACTGCTTGGACCCCTGCTCAGTGTTTTGGTTTTAAATCTGCTCCTGACACATTCTTGTAGAGGTAAGGCCATTGCATGCACCATTAAATGTAAATAGTGCTGTTCAGTGTTTTGACTGGGATTTCAGTTCAGGGTTAAGGTTAAAACACTGAAGGCAAAATCAATGCTATTGGTTCAGTGAAGCACTGTAGTGCTTCATGCAGCATTAATCAGTCAAGGTTAAACTCGGCTATAAATAATAATGAATGATTATCAGAAATAATTGATAATTATGATATATAAAAAGATCCAATTTTAATTCGATCACCTCGGGGCACCACCCTTGAAGGAGGGAAAGGAGCCAATTCACCAAATCAGTCCCATAAAAAAACAGAGTAGAGGTTGGCCAACATTCACTCTTTCACAGGATTAAATAGACTGCATGAAGATTCAAAAGTCTTTACTTTAACACAAAATAAAAACACACAATCCAACCAACGTACTATATTCAGGTGCGTTTGTGTGTGTGTATGTGTGTGTGTTTGTGTGTGTGTGTGTGTGTGTGTGTGTGTCTGGAAGAACAAAAGCAAAATGGTGGCGAGGGTTTAAGGTACAAAGGAAGACTACAAACAAAATGACTGATCAAATGGGACTACAAGATAGCTGAACAGCAGCAGGTCAGCAGGTCAGGAAGCCGATGGCTGGAATGTTGGCATGGGATCCAGTGGAGTCAGGGGAGCAAGAGACTGCTGGAAGACAGGAAAAGGGGATCGCTGTTGGGCAGATCAGGAGGTGGGCAGCTGGAGATCTCGCTGGGGGTCAGCAGGGACTGCCTACTGTGGTTGTTGTGATTCAGAGACTTCCAGCTGGAAGTCAGCAGGGGTGGTTAACTGGAGGTCCAATGGGTAATCAGGAGCACGAGTCATCCGGGTTACTGACAGTTAACCGGGAGAAGACAAGAAAAGAAGAGGAGGAGCTGGGCAGATGTCTTGGGGAACAGGAACAGTTCCTCCTGGAGGGTTTCCCTAGAGGCGGTTTCAGAGCAGGGCCAGGAAAGGAACTGGCCGCCTCTGTGTTTTCTAACTGGCCAGCTGGCTTGATGCCACTCTTAGTTTCTATTGCATCAGACTGAGGTGCTGTAACAGGTAGGAGGCTAGCAGGCTGGTGGCTAGCCTATGAGGTATCTGGACGGCGACACATTCTGATCCATGATTTAACTTAGTGTAGATTTAACTTTGACCAGTTGCCTTTTCTTATGTGAGTTAAGTAATGTGGCCGGTGTTGGGTGTACAGGTCCAGGAGTCTTAGGAGTCATTATTCAGCTGTGTGTGTTTTAGTTTTTAGCAGAAGACCAGGCCACCATAAATTGCTAGAACTGAGTGTGACCTTCATGCCAGATGGTGGGAGATGTCTAAATGCTTATATTCCCATAGAAGGACAGAGAGACCGTTTGGGCCATTTTAGGTGTAGAAGACCTAAGGAGTGATAGCAGCTGAGTTAGGTGATTTATGGAAGTTAGACCAACTCCTTTTTCAGTCTATTGGAGAGATGGACCTTTAAATAACCAAAGTGACCAATTACAAGAAGTAGGGAGGTACAGGCGAAGAGACTTTAAAAAGGCCCGCACAGGCAGAGAAGGTTGGGTGGTTGCTTGTAGATTTCCTGAGAGCGGAGGTTCAAGAGGATTTCTGATAGAGCAGAAGGCGAAGTATTGGGCAGAACTTTGCCAGCTATTGGGGAACACCAGGGTGTGGCCACACTGGATCGGATGCAGGCTTGAGATCTGTTTCAATAAAGATTGCCCTATCATTCCAACCAGCCTTGCCTCCGCAGAATTCTTTCTATCACCAAATTACACACCGACATCTTTAATGAAGACAGCCCAGAACAACACCTACTAGGGAGCTAGGTGGAGATTAGCTGTCTGGGAGGTAGACTCAGAACTACTGGATTGGAGGCTATCATGATGACTCAGGCAATGAACATTTTTAACCTTGGTTTCTTTGACACTTCAGTGTAAGAGTATAACACTAGTTAAATAGTCTCAGACTCCTCAGAGTCTGCTGGGCAGGTCTACTGGTCAGTTCATATTAAGGTTTATGACAAAGGACCCAATTTCAAGACTTACAGTAGGTAGGTTACAGAAACAAAAGACTAGCTGAACAAAAATTCTAAAACCATGATGGAGAGTTATCTGGTTACCTGCATGTGTTTATTGAAGCTGCATTGCAATGAATGAACGACTGGTCACTGATTGTGAAATCTGCATAAATCTGGAAGAACTGTGATCACACTGATGATTCAGTCCCAGCCAATCTGTCTCCCCCTCTCACTTTTCTATTGCTTTATGGAAAACTGCTATGACTGATACTGCACTTTTAATTTACTTTTAAGACAAGTGTTCTGGGAAAACTGTCTCCTACTGTAGGATTAATAAACACATCTATTTCTTTCCAGGTCATTCTCAGTTAATTGGTCCACCTCGATCAATACTGGCAGGAATTGGTGATGACGTAATTTTGCCATGTCACCTAAAACCTGCGATGGACGTTAATGCAGAGACGATAGAGTGGACCAGACCTGACCTGGACCAGAGATTTGTCCATGTGAGGCGTTCTGGTCAGGACCTCGTAAATGTAAAGATTCCATCCTACAAAGGAAGAACATCACTGTTCTCTGAAGAACTGAAGCAAGGAAACATTTCACTGAAACTGTCCAAAGTACAACTTTCTGATCAGGGAACATACGTATGTGACATTCCGCTAATGAATAAAAAGTCCTCTGTTAGGCTTGTTGTTGGTAAGTGTGATAAGGAAAATAAAAGAGCATGCTTTCAAATTAACAGCTTCACAAATGTGCACATTTAAAAACAAATGTAATAATTTCAACATTGTACATTTTTGTCCAAAGTATCAATGTTTTCCTTCCACTTTCACAACTGTTTTAAACTTCTCCTTCTGCTCAGCATTACATACTGCATCAATACCTGTCATCAGTCTGTCAGAGATTGACAGAAACGGAGGAGGGGTGATTTTAAACTGTGACTCTAACAGCTGGTATCCAGAACCTAAGCTGTTCTGGCTGGACGGTGAGGGAAACTTCCTCTCTGCTGGACCTACAGAGACAGTCAGAGGTCCTGATGACCTCTATACTGTCAGCAGCAGAGTGACTGTGGAGAAGAGACACAGCAACAACTTCACCTGTAGAGTCCATCAGAACAGCACCAACCAGACCAGAGAGACAAAGATACATGTTCCAGGTAAACCTTATTACTTTCATGATGTGATGACTGTTTTAGTTTCAAACAGCAGGTTCAGTTTTCTTTAACTGCCATGTTATTCTGTGTTTTATCATTTCAGATGATTTCTTTGAGGTTCAATCCAGTTCTTCTTCCACCACAGTTGGTTTGGCTGTTAGTTTGGCTGTTTGCATCCTGGTCATTCTGATTCTTGGCTTTGTTGTGTGGAGACAAAACAAAATCAGTAAGTCACAAGTTAACTATATTTATTTGTCAATGTCAAGCTGCACAAGTTTTATGTGGAAAAGTGATGTGATTTTTGTTATTGTGTAAATATCTTTCTCTTGAACAAAATAACCATATTCCACTGGTCATAGTGTTGATAAATGGTAGTTTGTCTAAGTTTAATTCAATCAGTCAAATATCCACAAGTCTTTACTTTATAACATGATTTTAGACTGACTGTCTCATTTGCTGCAGTAAATTCCCAAGTCAAGTAAATGTCTTTTATGCTTTAATCTTACTGACTTTATTTATACTCAGAAACCAAGAGGAGCCACAGGGATGAAACTGATGAAGGAAAGAAGAAGAAAGAGGATGAGCTGCTCATGACAAAGGTAAGGAAGCCAATGAAGGTATTGTACAAGGGGAAAAGGGAAAAATAAAGAACAAACAAATGAGTAAAAAAAAAAAAGCAAGAGACGGGAAAACACAGTTATGAGAAAGGGGGATACAATATATTTACATCGAGTAACAGGATCTGCGACGGTGCAAACTTTAATTGATGGTGGGACAATCAGACATTCAGTATATTTGGTCATATTTTGATACAGAGCATCGTTTCCCTTTTAAAGGAGACACACTTCAGATAGACAGAGGGGTAAAAGTAAATCACTGGAGATTAAACAATAGTTAAAAAAAAAAGAGATAATGTGGCGACATGAGGGTTATTACTATATTATACTAAATACCAACAACGCCACCTTGGGTTAGGGCCCAAGGACCGGTATTAAATGTCAGTTACCTACAACAAGGACACTCAGGTTCGTTCACTCAGGGAGGGCAGGAGACGGAGTTCAAAAATAGCGTACAAACTTTATTGTTTAAAATAAACACAAAATTTAGCACTGACAAAAGAGTGAAGGGAGCCCAAATGGGAAAAGGGGGGATACAGGCTGAGGCTTACCGACTGGAGGAGGGGTTTAGAAGTGAGTGACATCCAAAAAGAAAAGGAGAACACCCCACTCATACAGCAAAAAGGTGACGTGCAAATAAAGAAAATCTTGAACAGGGATCACACAGCACACAAGGGATCACCACCACCGCCTTCGGCCTTCAGCACTAGAGGGGGAGGAGAAACACAATGAGGGCTCAAAAGTAAAAGACAACAATCGATATTTCACAAAGTGTGTCAAATAAACTGTTGATAAATTAATAAACTGAAAAGAATGTAATTGAATTAATAAATCAATTAAACGAAAGAAACAAAAGAGATCGAAAAGTCTCTGCTAAAACTCGTAGCATCCAGCACGAGTGATAGTCACACACATACGGAGCACTGCAGGTGGCAGCACTATGCAGGAGCAGTAGCAATAAGCCGGCTAGCCAATGACAGCCGACCGGTCCTACACTCAGCCGTCAGCAGAGCAGTAGCAGCAGTGAAGCAGCAGAACGGTGAAGCCACAGCAGCAGAGCAGTGGCAAACAGCGGCAAAGCAGCAGTAGTAAAGCAGCAGCAGGAGAGCAGCAGCCGCAGTAGTAAAGCAGCGTGCAACGCCACATAATCACATCGACCGCGGTGGAGACGCCGGATCTGTGCTAGGATGCTAGCGGCGAATGCAACGACCTGGAAGTGGGCGGGCCGAAGAGGCAGGAAGCGAGAGGTCAGGAGGAGGGACACAGCCTACTTTTATCCATAGAGATATATATAAACAGCCTTTCTTATAGATATGCTTTTATCCCCTTGGCTGAGCAATGATTGGTTAAAAACTCATACCATCATAAGCCTCATACCACTACAATCAGACAGAAAAGCAAGGGGGAAAATGTAAGAAATGGTCCCCTGGAGAATTTGAAACTCTTACTCTCTTTTATTTGACAGTCACCATGTTTTGGTGTCAGGGCTCTTGAAATGGCTGAAGACAAAACTGGGACTTGAAATGAAACAATGTGTTTCCTGTATCCAGTTTGAACCACTGCAGACTCTCTCAAACTATAACACAAAATTCAACTTCCTTAGAAGAACAGATGAAGTGAGTTGCTGTATCTCTGATGGTTTTGGTCCAGTAAAGAGGATTCACAGTCAATATGTGAAAGTCCAGTTTGGAGTGTGCAGGACCGCTGTAGAGGTGAAAATCACAGTTCACTTGAGTCATTTTATTCAGTTCAGTTCAAAGATTCTTAGTCACACAAAGAACAGGAAGTAAAAACCTTCACGGAGCTGGTTCACTGGCTCCAGGACCAGTGGTGGAGGTGGAGGTAGTCCAGACAGGGTGGTGGCTTTAGGACACAGCTCTTTGTGTAGTCTCCTCTGAGGGATGATGTGGGCTGGTGGATGTGATGAGGTCAGGACATGAAGTCTTTTCTTCACTGACAAACTTGTTGACCGTGACTCCATCATAGCACAATTTAAATCAGTGGGTAAACTTTGCCTTTGCTGAAGGAAACAGGATGATAGTTATCAGTCTTCATGGCCTCATGTACAGTAACACATGTGATCAGTAGCCAGGCTCTGATTGGCCAGCTGCACACATGCATATTAAAGTAAAAACACGAGACAAACTAATTTTACAGCGTTTTACTGGTCAAACTGTGAAACTTTCAACCACAGGAACAGTTGAGTTTCTCATTTGTACTAAAATCCATAATCAACAACAATCACACACTCATTTAGTGAAATAATTTTAATAATAACAATAATAATAATAATAATATATTTTTCAAACTGCACGTCTAAACAGTGTTACAAAGTGCTGTAGATGGTTGAACCAGGATTAAAACATGTCAGGAGACAATGAGGCCAATAAAATCAGATGATTACAAAAAACTAAAGTAAAATAGAATAATACAAAACAGATATTATATGTTTGAAATGTGTAAGTATTCATAAGAAGCTCTTTTTTAAAGAAAAAAAATCTGTATTCTCTTGTCATTCATTTTTACCTGTTCTTCACTTTCAGTCCAAGTTAAAGGAGGACCAGAAGAAGTTAAAGAAGGAGCAGCAGAAGTTGAAGGAGGAGCAGCAGAAGTTAAAGGAGGAGCAGCAGAGGAGGGAGGAAGCTGGGAACAAAGTTCAGACCCTGGAGGAGGAGCTGCAGAAGAAGACCAGGGAGGTTTGGACTTGTATTCTTCACAGAACTTTTATTTTCAGCCTCCTACCTGATTCATTTTAATCCACCTTCAAGTGTGACTCCTCCAGAATGAGACCATGATGGTTTTCATCACTGAGTGTTTCTATCTGCTGGTTCTGATCAACACCAGTGTGTAACCTGACAAAACTGTCTGTCTGTCACTGTTGTTGTGTTTCCTGGCTTGTCTTAATGAGACACTGTGTCTTCACTCAGCTCCAGGAGGAAAAGCAGAGGAGAGAGGAAGAAGTTCAGAGGAAGAACCAGGAGCTGCAGGAGAAGACTGTCGAGGTTCATCACTTTAATTTGATCACTATGAATGTAAAGCAGAAAACAACAACAGAAATGTTTTATTTTATAAAACATCAGTTAAACAGACTGAAGTTCAGGTCCAGACTGAGAGCAGAAGGACTGGAGGAACACTGTCTTTAGAGATAATCACATGATCATTTATTCTCTTCATGTAGAATGAATCAGAGCTTTACATTGGACTGATTGTGTCTCTGATCTAGTCTTCTCCATGTCTCTCTTTAATTCCCAGATTGGAAGCAAAGAAGAAACTATCAGGAAGGAGAGACGAGATAAAGAGGAAGCTCTGAGTGAAGTGAGGATGCTGAAGGATCAGCTGCAGTCCAAGAACAAAGAGGTGAATCTGATCATTATTAACTTTATGAATTCAGATGACTTGTCCACTCAACTCTTTGTCTCTTCAACATGTTACTCTGATTTGTCTCCAGCCTCGTTTGTCCTCAGTTCTTAAATGTCTCACAGCTTTAATATTTGTTTAGTTTATGATAAAAGGTGAAAAGACAAAAATCACAATATTTTTAAATTTTTTATTTGTTTGTTTTTTGTTCAAAGAGAATAAAACAAAAATATTGCAACATGTTGAGCCAGTCTCAGCACTGACCTATGACCATAAACTTGATATTTCCAGTCAGAAGTTATTTTCCACCAAGACCAGAATATTATGAAAAATACAACAATATCAGATATTGTTTTCAGCTGTTTTAAGAGCAGAATGTATAAAGAGCCACTGTTCACCAGCTGCTCAGCAGCAAACAGCAGACAGACACAGTTAGAGACTAACTGCTGAACAAAGAGACAGATGTTTCCCTCAGGAGATGATCTGCTGCAGACCAACAACTGTAACATGTTCTGCTGGTCACTGATCCACCTGATAAATTAGTTGATGTCAAGAAGCTCTCAGAGGAGCAACAGAAGCTGCAGAACAAGAAAGAAAGCAAGAGGGGAAGAAATATATATTTTTAAACCTTCATCTGAATCAATAAAGGTTTCAATATTTCATCACCTGCGTCCATGTTATAAACACTGTAAGACCCTGTTAGATGTAGAGCATCAGAGAGGTTCTGGGTGAAGAACCAACACACAGTAATAATGTGTAAACCTCATCAAGTGTTGCTACAGAAACTCTTCAGTCAGTTGATGTGAATGAGGAAGAACAGTGAGACAGACTGACTGAACTCTCTGCTGATCCCTGATCAGTTTAATCAGACACAACTGAGACTGTGATTCATCTACAAACTGCTGCTTTTCATTAACATCACTGTTTGACCTCTCTGTTCTACTTGAAGTCAAATGACCGTCCTGTCCTGTCTTATTGTTTCTTCTGACTGACGTCCTTTAATAAGAGAGACGCTCTCTCTTCTTCTGTCTGGATCTTCTCTCTACTCTCAGGTTGATGGTCTGAAAACTAAAGTCGAGATGCTCACAAAGGAGAGTGAGGAAGAGCGACAGAAGGTACAAACAGACATAAACGAGGTTCGTCTCTTATTGATGATGATTTTTGTTTCCACTGAAGATTTTCCACCATTTCTCCTTTTTTAGCTTGAAGTCAAATATTTACTTCTTTATTTTATTTTTATCTCATTTAAATGAATAACAGCATTAAACTGATGATCTTGTTAAATTGTCATCAGAATCAAGAAGCAGCATGAATATTTTAAAGATGTTTATTGGACTGAAAAGTCGTCCTATAGTCCTCAGAGTTTACAGTTTGTGTTTGACAGACCTGAAGGAGCTGATGATCAGAATCACTGAGGTTCATCTTTCCTCCCTCATCAATCTTTGTGTCTCGTCTTTATATGACATTCATTTGTTGCTCACAGTTTAAATCCATCAGTTAAGAACAGCTCTGAGTGTTACAGCTTGTATTCACATGATAGATTTACAGTATGAATGTGCTCAAAGCAAACAGAAGCAGATATATGAGACATTATTAACAGGTAATAAACCTTCAGCCAATCAGAGCTCAGTTTACATCCTGAGGACTGAATGAAACTAAATCTGATCTCTGTTTCCCTCCAGTGGGAGAAAAAGTTCAATGAGGAGAAGAAGAAAAGAGAGAAAACTGAAGAAGAAGTGAAGAAGCTACAGACTGAGGTTCATTTCTTTTTACTTTGTTTTTAATTTAGCTGAGTTTTCAAATCAGAAGTTATTTTACACCAAGACCAGAATATTATATGAACTGTCTGTCTGTCTCTCTGTCTGTCTGTCCGTCTGTCTGAAAAACTGGACTACTTGTAACCACAACTTGTATTAATGCTTCAACAAGGCGGTGCCTCCTGGTGGCCAAAAGTCCACTTACTGCAGCTTTCATCACCTGCTTTCATGTTAATCAGATCAGTGTCCATGTTATAAATACTGTCTCATTTCATGGTGAAGCTCACAGGGGAGAGGACGACGTGGCAGAGCCAACTGCAGGCCAAGAATCAAGAGGTTTGTTAATGTTGATTCTTGTTCCACTCAACTTTCTTTTTGTTTTTAGCTTTAAATCATAAGTACTGCTTTAATTTTAATCTGAAAATTATTCAATGTATAATGACATTAACTGCACAAAGAGTCAAAGTATTTTAATGTTAAATTAATTTATAGCTCTTGGGATTTGTTGACTTTGCCTTTAGTTCCTCATTGTTACAATGATTTTAATATTTGTACTTATTAGCCTTTTCATAACCTCGATTATGTGTCATGGTCAAACTTTTCCTCTGGATGAAACTACAAAATGTACCCATCATATTTCTCATGCTGTCTGAAACCACCTGTTGAAAGACACCAGAATACAGGAAATGACATCTCCTCTATTTTTAAAGTCAGATCATCCCACCTTCATTTAAACACTTCCTGTGCTCATGGTGGATGTTTAACACTGTTGATGTTCTGCTGTAGAGCATCAGAGAGGTTCTGGGTAAAGAACCAACACACAGTAATAATGTGTGAACCTCATCAAGTGTTGCTACAGAAACTCTTCAGTCAGTTGATGTGCTTCAGTTTAATATGTTGTACTGTTGCATCAGCCAACATAAAAATTGCAAGACGAACAATTTCTACCTTTAAATATTGTTTTTCTTTTCTTCTGACCTCAAAACATGAACAAAAGTATTCAAGTTCTCACAATTAAAACTGAACTGAAAATACAGAAATCACCATAAAACAGTTTTATTACACTAAATAAGAAATACATCATGTTTTATGTGTTATAATGGATATTTATTAGTAGATATAAATTCATTTGATTGGCTAAAAGTCATGCACAGGCTATGATATTCTAAACAGTTACATTATGTGTGTTGTCAGCTAGAGGTCAAACTTCCTGTTAGATCTCTTGTGAATAAACTGTATTAAATTTCAAAAAAGAGAAATTCAAACAGAAGTGATTATGCAGATTATTCATCAGGTTTACACTGAAAAGTGTGTCATTTTCATCAGAAGACTTCTGAAACATATAATCAAACTGGTGTCACTAACAAGTTTTCTTAAAATTGGGTAAAGGTGAAAAAAATCAGGTATGAATGTGACAAAGCTGTTAATTATGTTTTCTTGTGTATTTGTGTCTGTTTCTGTCTGTTAGCCGGAGGAAAACACACAAGCAGCTGACAACCAATGCAAGGAAACCAGTGAAGAAGGTGGAGGCTCTCCTCCACCTGGACAACAAGATGAAGAGGTCTGCAAGCTTAAGAAACAAGTACACACACACACACACACACACACACACACATACAAACAGTGGACCACTGTCAGTTCTTTGCACCACTCTATCACTATAATTCTATGACAGTCTCAAGTGGAAAAGTGAAGTCTTGTTTTTGAAATATAATGTGTAACTTCACGACAGCGAAGTAGGTCCAGCCCTACAAACATGAATGATGAAGTTACACCGTTGGTCCACTGAGAACTGGAGTCTCTGCATCAGTTATTTCTTTTTCCAAATGAATACGTGTGGTGACAGTCCTAAATTTTTTCCTCTAGAGGATTTCAAACCTCGCTCCATCCTTTCTAGGAGGCTCCTTTCATACCCAGTCATGATCCTATCACCTGTTACCACTGAATCTGTTCACCTGTGGAGGATACAAACAGGTCAAAGCAGTCTGCTGTTGCTCCGGTCCCAACATATTTGAGAACAAGCAGAAATATTGTTGTACTAGAGATGTTGAAGGATTCGAAAATCATCACATTATGTCTATTTATGTGTTACACAGCGTCACAGCCTCTATGGAATCAGGGTTGTATGACAGACAACAGTCTAAAAAACTAAGTGTGTTTGAGTCAGCAGTGGAACAGTTCAGATTCTGTCAGTCTGTCACTTGTTGTCTGGAGAAATCTGAGAGGAAGCTCTGAGGCTGATGGACACACATACACACACACACACACACGCACACACACGCACACACACCCACTAACAAACACACACACACATACACACACACACACACACACACACAAACACTCAGGGATATGATACTGAAATAAGTTGATTGATCTGTAATAACTGATCTGTGTGTGTTTTCTCCCAGAGAGAGTCCGAGAAACAGAACAGCAGCCCGGTCTGTCAGAACTCAACCACAGGACCTGCAGTTGTCTTTAGTGTCGACCCACAGGGCAAATATATCCGACTCAAAAACAAATCCAAAGAGGTAATGTTGTTCATGTGTGTAGAACAATGTATGAGTTTTATATAAGATGTAACAATATTGTAACCAGGTGTATCAGGAATATTTCACATGTGTTCAAACCAACATGAATCCATGTTCTCATCTTCACATGAAGAGTGAAATGTCATCATTTATAAACACAAGAGATTGAACACTCGGTCAGATTCATTTGTTCTCTCGTCTTTCTTTCTCTTCCTCCATCTGACAATGAATTTCCCTCCTGCAGGACCAACAAATGGGAGGCTGGGACTTAAAGATACAGGTCAACGACAAAGAACCCATCAAACACACATTTGAGGACTCATTCAGCCTCAAGGCTGGAAAAGCTCTCATTGTGAGTTTTTTTTAATTATTATTTCTAGATAAATGTTGTTATATGTAACCTTTTCTTTCTCCTCTCTGTCACAACTGTTGATGTGTTCCATTTGAGACAAAATTCAACTTATATGTATTGTAATATTATTTTAATAAGAAGAATAAGAATAACAAGAAGAAAAGTAATTCAGTTTGTATGTCTGTGTTACAGGTGGGGTGCTGTGGTTATGACAGGATTAATCCTCCTGCTGACCTGGTGTTGGAGGAGCTGAAGCCCTGGAGCCAAACAGACAACCTGCAGGTCTCCCTCATCAGCCATCCTGGAGAGATTCAGTATAACTTAGGTCGTATATAACTGAAAGATCATGATTAGCCCAGATGTCACACTGTCATTCACTTTCCTCCTTTCTCCATATGAACTACAACCGTCTCCTCTTTTAGAGATTAGAGCCATCAGAGAAATGAACCATCCATAAACACAAAGATTCCCTCTGATACATACATATTGTGCTTGTAATGCAGTAAACATGACATGACATCACTTTCTCATCTGCGAACAAGATAATTAGACCTTGAATGTTTCTTGTGGTATATCAGACAGTTCAAGAGATGTTTTGTCTGAATTGTGGTGTTAAAAGCGGTGGGTTTTATTGCTACTGTTGTCACAGTCTGTCAAGTTTCTGTGGTGGCTGTTTTGGTTCTTTGTTTGCTTTCTGTTGTGCTTGCAGAGGTGCACTGAGAGGCTGGGAGGGGTTTCCCCTCACAGGAGCTGCTGACATACACACACCTGCAGCAGGTTGGCAATCATCGTCTGCTGAAAAACCCTGGTCTTCACGCTACCTGCTGCCAGATGATTCCGTCAGCTCAACGTGGTACATGACTCCGACTAAATTGCTTCATAGAGCTTCTACTCAGTGTTTTCGTGCTTTCTCTCTGAGATCTAACTTTGCTTTGTTTTGCCTCCAGTGATCACCTGCATCCTCAGCTACCGCTTCCAGTAGCCCGGCTCTCCGCACCTCTGCAGCCAACAGCCTTGCCCGATGCTCACCTGACATTCCACACTCCACACTATCAACCAGCGCCATCTCTGCTCCTCCTCTCCGACAGAGTCACCAGCCAGAGTATCTCGCCACCTTCAACTGTATTTACCTTGTGAAGTACAAAGAAACTCCTTTTTGGGTCCACTTTTGGGCCCTACCAAACACTACGAGTCTATTCTATTTCTCACCTTTGTAATTATATTGTTTATTTTTTACTATTGTTATTGTTTTTTTTGTAATATTTTGTGAGATGGTGCAGTTGACTGGACTGAATATTCACATTTTGTGTAATTTGACACACAAATGTTTACAGCTGTCGTATCTTTCTTGACAGTGAAGATATTTTTGTTATTCTGTTTTGTATTTGTAATGCAAATGATACTGTCGCTTTGGAACATTACTTTTTTCAGAACTGTAGAGAGAAAATCAACAATTGATTTCTCTCAAGATGCTGATGTACATCTCTCACAATGTTTGCTTTGAGAAAAAAATTTGTTTATATTTGTGCAGTGTTCTGTTAGTTTCCTGACCTGCAACCCCTGTCTTCAGGTTTTGCTCTCTGGGGAAATGTAACAGTGTGAATAAAGAAAACATGTTCATTTTGTATTATGGTATTTGTGCATTTGTTGATATTTTGCAAAGTTAGTTGTGTGGCCAGACTTTTGTTACAGAAACTAATCATTCAGCACACCAGAGGTCGTCGAATCGCTTTAATCTAACCAAGGACAACATGAAAGGACAAATAACACATCAGTGATATTAATGAAGTTAATTTGTAAACTCACAACTGTGGATGTAAATGTTAAACAGTTAATACTAAAAACAAACCTAAAAATTTGAAAGCAAATTGGTTTACATGGTGGACTCCACCATGACCAATAACTGAAAGACAGCTGAACATGTATTAGGCTCTGATCAGAGAAGAGTCACAAATACAAACACTGACAAGGTGACAGGTGAGAGGGAAGAAGGACGGGGGAAACCGGTTTGGAAAAACACAACATGGAAACAGAAACAAGACAAAACAAGACGGACGCGGCACACAGCGTGACGTTACGAGTGTTCAAGAGAGCAAAATAACTGTACTGAGCTGAGTTTAAAGAGGCTGATGTTGGAAATGTGTTGGCTTGTTGCTAAAGTTGATAGTCTTGAGAACTACAGTACCCATAATGCAATAGAGGGGACTTCCTGGTTGCTCAGTAAAGCTTACCTCGCCAGATCACTGCACTGTGTTGAAACATTGCCAGATTTGGATCTGATTTGATCTGATGGGCTAATATATTCTCTGCATCTGTTAATCTGATAAACATGAAGATTTTTGTATTGATGTGGTTTTAAGGCTGTAAATTCCTACACTTACACCCTTAATACACAACTTATGAGGAAGTACTGATTATACTGTTAGTTGGGGAAGATTGCAGGAGAAGAAAGTTGTCAATGATTGACAGACTCTGAACACACACTCTGTCGAGGTGACTGACATGGTGACACAGGTGCGTCTGATTCATTTCTGCCTAATGTACATGAAGTTTAACTACATTTTGTCAGTGTGTCTGCCTTCATTGCTGTCACTTGTCTGTTTTAACACCTAACTGGGAGTTACTGAGAGTGTTTATCATCTTTAAACTCATGTTCTCAGTCGGGGCTTTGAGTCATACAAAGTGTTCAAGTGTAGGCTAAACTATTAATTGAATCTGGCACCTTTAAGAAATGTTTAAATACACTTGAGTGCTGCCTTTGTTGTTTGGAACAAAACTGAAAGTGTTACACTAGATTTATTGCTCAATACACTATAGATAGGGTAATGTATAGCTATAGGAACGTCTGCTGACCAAAGTGAAGGTATAACTCCATAACACGGACATGTTGTTCAGGCATTCTCACAGATAGGCCTCTGTTTAAATACTAAAAGAACAGGAAAAGGAAGAGTAAGACTTGTATTAATACAGCAGATAAACAGATCAAATGAATCAGTGAATAAATAAGTAAACATTATACTGTTATTATGAGGTAGAGACCACTGTTTGAGCCTGCGTTTCAACATTTCCAAGTGTGAAACCACTGGACATTTTTGTTGAGAAATGACTGAGTTGGCATTCCCACATTTGTAAGCACTAGACCCTGGGTATTTCTTTAGAAGGACAGAAGGAGCAGGTGAGGGAGAAAAGAGGGGGAAAAGGCAAAACATAGAAAACACAAAGAGGCTGCCACAGCAGCACCATGACAGAAACCACTATTTTTTTTGAGAGACCACTGTTCAAGATGTTGTGTAATTATTTGTAAGTGCTAAACCGAGCATGAAATCAAAAATATATTCAGGTTACATTTGACAAGATGAGGTGTCAATATCTGTAAGCAGGAAACCATTGTGTATTTTCAATGAAACGTTCAGATATCTACAGAGCGGTAGGTAAAGTTTTCGCAAGTAGAAAGTAAGACAATGTAAGACCAATGCCAGCGTCTTGAGCCTGATCATGTTGACTCATGACAATCTTTGACTGGATAAGTTGGTCTTTGTCTGGACACAAACCCGAAAGCATTGTTTTCTACACGCTGTGTCATCTGCTTCCTTTACAGAACTTTAAGATGCCTCTCCTCATAGACAGACTGCCCCTTCAGACTTCTCTCAGACCCCTCAGTGTCTTGGTTTTCTTTCTTTTCCAGACGCACATTTGTAAAGGTAACCTGCACACAAATACACTCTTTAAAAGATCACTATCAGACTGAAGTTATAAATCTTTTCAGTGGTATTGAAAACTTTTCAAGGAGTTATGTCTTAAAGCTCTCTGATAGCCACTGCCTGAAACCTGGGACTGTCTATCATTTGTCTAGGGCCATCCTACATACAAGTACAAAATTAAAAAAATTCAAAATTTAGAATTTGATGAATTATCACATAGATTTTTTTTTTTTTATATACGGAGAACATTAGAGGTCTTAGTATGGAACCCTGGGGCACGCCTTTTGATACAGAAAACAAGGAAGAGAAGACCTGGAAAACTGGACAATTTGTGTTCTAGCTGACAAGTACTTTGAAAACCAAGTTAAAGCATGTGGAACTAGGAAATGTGGATTTTCTGCAAGATGCTTCTTTAATGAGAAACTTTGCAACTGCACACATTTCAAAATTCTTTCAATCAAGTTATTTCCTTGTTTTGTTATGATTTGTGATTGTTTATTATTCCACAATCAACTGTTTTGAACTTTTTTTGTTTAGCATCAGATGCCATCTCCTGCCCTGTCATCAGTTTACTGGGGACTGATGGAAAGGGAGGAGTGAATTTGAATTGTAAGTCTAAAGGCTGGCAGGCAGAACCTGAGGTCATTTGGCTGGATGCCGCGGGAAATCCCCTCCCAGCTGGACCTACAGAGACAGACAGAGGTTCTGATGGCCTCTATACTGTCAGCAGCATTGTGACTGTAGAGAAGAGACTCAACAACACCTTCACCTGTAGAGTCCAACGGAACAGCACCAACCAGATCAGAGAGGGACAGATCTATATTGCAGGTAAATGTTTTGTTTTTGACGTGATCACAATTTTAAGAAGCTGGAGTCATGTCATGTTATTCTGTGTTTTTATCATTTCAGAGAATTTCTTTGTGGTCCAGTCCAGTTCTTCCACCACAGTTGCTCTGGGTGTTGGTTTAGCAGTTTGCATCCTGTTTAATCTGATTCTTGGCTTTTTTATGTGGAAATACAGTAAGTCAGAAATTAATTTCACTTCTCTGTAGATTTTAAGTTATTCTCACTCGTTTTATGGGAAGTAGTGATTTGTGTAATTTCCTTAAAATCAAAATATCACGATTTTACAGGTCATGGTGTTTTATTAAATGTATTGGTTTGTCTACTTGTATTTCCAATCAGTGAAAGTGACAGGTTAATTATCTTTACAGCATCTTTAACCATTTGTCTCATTTGCTGAAATGCCTCTCTAAAATGTAAGTTAATGTCTTTTGTGCTTTAATTTTACTGCCTTGGTTTTTACACAGAGACCAGCAGAAGCTGCAGGGATCAAACTATTGAAGGAGAGAAGAAGAACCACTCTAAACGTAACAGAACTGAAGATCGGGTTGTTACTGAAGAAGAAATAGAGAGACAGCAGCTCCTGACACGTGGAACAGTGCAAATGAAGGGTGTGAAAAAGGGAAAGGCTGCAAGAATCAATCCTGAGGTACATATGCATGTGTCACTTTGTGGGATCATCACTTACCTTCCATAATACAATACAATACAATGTGTTGGTCTTGTCTCTGGTCATCTGTCTCCAGGAGGACCAGCAGAGGGAGGAAGCTGAGAAAAAACTGAAGACCCTGGAAGAGGAGCTGGAGACCAAGAAGACTGAGGTTCATCTTTGATTTCAGTCTGAGTCACATTCTTCATGACATCCACAGTGTGAACAATGTCTAACATTCAGGAGTTTGTGCAGGTCTATTAAAAACAAAGGCCTTCCAGAACCAGGTCCACACGCAGCCAGACGGATGTGATCAACAATTTGTAAAGTAACATTTGAAATGTTAACAACTGAACTCGTCTGTCTTTGTGTCTCTCAACCTTCTCTCTGTCCCTCCAGCTTAGAGAGAAACAATCTGATCTGCAGCAGCTCCATGAAGAGAAGCAGAGGAAGGAGGAGAACGTGAAGAGACTGAAGGAACAGCTGGAGAACAAGAACACAGAGGTTCATGTCTTCATCTTCATCTATTGAGACGTGTCATCAATTCCTGCTGTTTAATCTATGTACATGTCTACTTTTTGTAGTTCTATTTAGTAACATGCTGCATATAAACTTGACTGTATATGAAGATACCTGTTGTACTTAGATTAACTGTGTCATGTTGTAGAATTATTCTTTTGCTTTAATGTTTTTAAAGTTTTAATGTTGTTCTCATGTCTCACTTTATCTTCCTCCCAGATGAAGACATTAGAAGCTGCAATAGCCAAACATTCTTGTGTTCTGCTTGGGTAAGTGCTCATGATTTAAACACAATAACACACTCTGATGTGTCCTCAAAGAAAGTGTTCAGTCACATGTCTTTATATGATCCAGACTTCTAAAAAGGAGCAGCAGAAGAAGAAGGAGGACAGCTGAAAAAGACGTGGAGACACTGAAGAAGCAGCTGGAGACTGAAGAGATGGAATTAGCCACCAAAACCAAAGAGGTTTCTGATTTTCATCTTTTTCCTCAAGTAAAGAACAGGCTGAAGAGGGTCAAAGTCTCAAGAACCATTGTTGCAGCTATTTCCAGTTTAAACAGTAAGACAGTCGAGACACAAGCAGGTGGTTTCATCCATCGGGTTTGTCTTTACAGAAACAAACACAGTGTCAATACATCATCCACATATGATATGAAACAAAAGACCAGCTGCTGCTTTTCATATATGATAAAATATTTCACTGATCTGACGCCTGTCAGCAGGACAACATCATTTGTCTTTTTCTTCTAAAATCGTTACAAATTACTGTTAAAAAGTAGTTTTTGCTGTGACAAACACTATAACCAGGCTATAAGGTGGGGGCCTAAAGGTGAGAGCAAGTGAAGGTGTCTGATCAAATCCCGGGCCAGCAGGATCAGTCTGGGTGGGGAAAGTGAAAGGCAGTGTTGCTCTACTCATCACCACCACTGAGGTGCCATTGAGCAATGCACAAGCTTTGCACTGGTCATCGTAGTTGTGTCACTGAAATAGTTACTTACTTCAGACATGTTGGTCTTCCAGCAGAAGCTTCAATAAGATGTAGAAATAAAACCATTACATAGGTTTGACTGTTTCTCTTCAGTGTTATTACATTGTAATGCATTTAAATATGCATTAATGATAAAAGAGTGACTCCTGTTGTCTCTCATCTTCTCCTCCCTCCCAGATTCGATGACAAACAAGCTGAAGTCCAGAAGCTCCAGGAGCAGATTCAGGAGATGGAGACCAACCTGCAGAATCTGAAGTCCAATAATGTGGAGGTATATCTTTCTATGTTAAAATGAAGAAATGTAGAAGAACAATTTAAACACTCCTGATGGATGAGAATCAGGGGATTAAGCAAAGTCTGCTCCGCAAGACAAATGACAGAGTCAATCAGTGAAAGAGTCATCTCTTTTTGAATGGATATCGTGTTAACATTATAAGATATTAATATTGACTATTCTATCACCAGTGTTACCGGGTAGACCTGTCACCCAAAAAGCAAGTTATCTATCTTATCTAGTGTTTCTAGTGTCTTTCCATTTCTCTCAGAGTCCAGGAACATTACAGTTAATCAGGTCATTGGACTCTGCACATGAAAAAAACACAAAAATATTACCTTGTGTTATCTTGTTGATCCAGAGACATAAATGTGTGTCTGTATGTGTTGAAGGTTGAAGGAAACCAGACGTGAACTGAAGCTCAACAGTTCTAAGAAACGGTTCTCCAGGGCAGACCGACACCAGCCTGGACCGTCAGGTTCTGACACTGGACACAACATGGCTGCCAGACGAGCAGCTGACAACGCTGTGGGAGATTAACTATGAACAACCACTAAACCACTCGGAGCAGGTGCATTAGGTTCTCTATGTACGCATTAACAGCACAGTGTATTAAATGTTTGGCTGTCTCATCATTTTTCATCACAAATTAGTTATGTTTTATTATGAATGATGAATGTAAGAATGAGACGCTGATGAAGCTTCAGTGTTTATCAAACAGACTGAACATGAATCAAATTGTTAAATATTGGTTTAACACTCCATTTTTCCTCCATAGAGTCTTTAATTCACATGTATGAATTCTCACAACCTCAGTTTTTTATTCTTAATTTTTATTTCTGTTCTCAAACACGCCCTGGTTTCTGTGTGTGTGTTTTCACTGACTGTACAGAAATGGCTCCACTGATCATATTCATTGTTTTTTATTAAATAACTCTTTTTTTTTATCATAATAAGACCTCTTCTGTTTACATTAAAAGGATTGGCTCAAATCAAAATGTAACTTTGATGCAGTCATATCACTGTTGTGTATCTGAGACTTGAAACTAGAGAGATTTTAGATATTCTGTGTTTTGTATTGAAACAAATGTAAACTGTTAATGAAGCTGTTTTATTACTGTTCTCTTTGTGTGTGTGTGTGTGTGTGTGTGTGTGTGTGTGTGTGTGTGTGTGTGTCATAGTGAGATAATAAACCAGATACATTGATTCTGATGTAGTTGTTATGCATAATATCTACACACAGTTTTGTGTTAATAAAGTTATATGCAGTGTACATTAAGACCTTTTTACAATTTGTTGTGCATAAAACATTTTGTTTAATATTTAATTTGATACAATTAAACTGTCTATTGTGTCTAATGTGATTTCTTTCACAGTTGAGTCCTAATAATGTTTTTTCTTTAAATTAATTCAAAACCATTCAAAACATCCTCTCAAATCTCTGAACTTGACTGCATAAACAATCGGTGCATAAATCACTTTTTATCATAAAGTGCTACATTATGTTTTTCCTGCTCATCCAGCTTTTACTCTGAGACAATGATTTGAATAGAAAATATAGATATAGGTCTATATACTGTGTATGTGCTGCCCTCTCCTGGCAGGTAAAGTTTCCACCGAGCACTGACTGCACCTGATAACCAACTGGAAACTGTGAGTTTGACTTTTGACCCTTTTAGGTTGCTGTAGTTGATCAGCGTGTGAAATAATGTAGCCTAGATGCCTTTGAGCATGAGCACATGTCATGTTATGTTAAACATGTTAAGTATATTGGACTGTTTGTTCAGACATTTGGCCAATCGAGCTAATGGTCTAAAACAAAACAAAACTATAAAATAAAAGAATAATGATATTAAAGAGAATCATTTGTTTCCTCCACCTACTTTTCACAGTCATCAGTGAACTGACTGAAGCCAAACTTATCAGGAAAGCTATAACTTGAATATACATCAGCATGATGAGAATGACCTCATATGACATCAACCATCGTCAGGAAAAATGGATTTGACGTGTACTGTGATTCCCAATCTGCTAACGTCAAAGCATCCTCCACTGTGGTTGGTCACCAGGCGGGACCATAATTCAAACTAAACTGTTTGATGAGTGAACAAGACTTTTAAGATATTTTAAAACTTTATGAAAGTGTTTGCAGGCCACCACAACATCAGGCAAATTAAACGGGATGGTTGTAATTAACAAAAGGCCCGTTGCATTTCACTGCAGCTCATTTCTTTCAAAAGATTTGTATTTTAGATTCAAAGATTTGATTTATTTTGTGAAGTGAGTGAAATATCTGACACTTAGAGCTGACCTTAAACCTCTCATGACTATTTCCATTTGCTGTATTGGTCGACCAAGTGTCAGTCTTCTGTATTAGCTAATCGGTGACGAGCGCTGCGTCCTGTCAACTTGCTGGATGGGTGGGACTAAAGTGACAGATTGAGACAGGGTTGCCAGGTCCACCGATTTACCCTTTTGTCCCCATTTTTTCTACTCTGCGGCAGCCGAACTTCATTTGAATTATAAATACATAGCTCGGGTGTCATTAATATATGATGTTTAAGGTACAGCCTACTGTGGCATCAAAGTTGTTTGATGTAGGCCGACATTTGCTTGACCATGATGCATTAATTCCACCTTATTATCGTTATTTATAATGAAGTCTATTCGCTTGGGGCGCTGCGTCTGTGTTATTTTAACTTGCTGCAGTCCCAGCATTACATCAGATGATACAGCCGGCACCTGATATTTAAAATGTACTAATAGCACACAGCAAAAGTCATTGTTGGTGGTTAATTGTGTCACATTTAGATATTTTATTAGATTTCTTGGCTCTTTATGACCGAATTTAAGTTGTTTCCTACTTGAAATGTTAGTTAATATGTATTTTTGCCCCCCCTAAAAAAAATTTAAAAGTAAATTGTTCATTATGAGCCTGTTCTAAATATACTCACTGAATCAATTTCTGTATTTTTTTTATTTTTAATATCTTCAAATATGTCACCTGGAGACAAACGCTTCCTCTGGATTAAAAATTGTAAAATAAAGGCAAAACCATATTTTCTTCTCATTCTAGTGTAAGCATCAATCCAGCTGTGAAAAGGTCCTGGAAGACTATTGACCTACATTTTAAATCCTTCCAACACACATGAACTTGAAACATGCCATGACAATCTAATACAATGGCAACCCTGGACTTAGAGTATATTATTAAAACATTGCACATTAACAGGATACTGTGTGTCAGTTGTAATGAATAAAACCCCTCAGAGTAAACACAGAGGCTGTTTACACCTGTATTCACTATTAGTAAAGATATATATAGTTTTGGGCTGTTTTGTATCGCCCACTGCTGGTTTTCACGCAGACCTGGCAACCCCGGACCCAAACCGCGGAGGAGACATCGTGATGAAGGTGAAGCTGTTAGCCGCCAAGCAAAACCCTGGATTTAAGCTCGGTAAGGCCTGTTAGCTTACTGCTTATGAGTTCAGTTAGACACCTGAAGCTTTGTGGTGTTTTGTAGCCATGAAAAACGAGGAAATAATCCGTGTTTGATGCGGTTTAATGTCGGTAATTTCACTTAATTGGCGCGAACGCAGTTTCGCTAGCTAGCTAGCTGCCGTCCTCACTAGCTAGCTAGCTGCCGTCCTCACTAGCTAGCAGGGAGGAGAAGACGCTGAGTGTGTGCAGGAACAGTTTAACTGTGACATGAGTTAATGTAGACGTGTGGTTAAAAGAGGAGAGGTTAATTAGTGTGTCTGTGGATTTTTGGATAGTGTTAATTGGACAAACTGCTGATGAAGATGAGCTAAAGAGCTGCTGGATGCCAGAAGAGCCAGACGACGCCATCATGTCCACATCGCTGTAAAGAGGCATCATAAGAGCAACTTTCTGAGTTTCCAAGGAACCGTGAGTACTGATAAACCACTTCATGTGGATTTAAATGGTTTAAATGATAGCCTGTGGTGCGGTTAGCAGAAAATAAATCTCTGATTCAAAAAGGATTTTTTGCTTTTAGTAAGAAAAACAAGAATTTAATAGTGTGAACCGCCTGTTTGATCAATATTTCCTTCTGTTAGTACATTTACTTGTGCATTTACTTATGGTGATCATATTTTAAAGGTGCACTCTGTAGTTTTGGGGAAGAAATTTGAATCAGAAGAGAAAGAGCTTCATGACTGAATAAACAAACTAACCTGAAAGGACAGCACAATTTCATACCTCTGAGAACAGCTTGTTTATTCACTGATGGAAAAAAGAAAATATTTCTAATTTTGTATTTTTCCTCATTAAAGGGGCAGTGTGTAGATATGGAGAAAAAAATCTAAACTTGGGATTTTTATATTTACAATATTAATGAGGTAATAATACAAACTCAGAATTAAACAACAACTCGCTGCACTTTTTCCTTTTCGTCTGTTTATTGGTGGATCACAAACCCACTTTAAAGGTGCAGTCAGTCACTTCTGTACTACTGCTTGACAAATGCTGCTATTGTTCAGTGAGTGAAAGCAATGTGGCTTATTATTATTGGCTCTATATGTCTGCAATAATGTCATAGTTGGACCTATAATTTATCTGTCCAATATATGTTGTTAAATGCTAAAGAAGACTATCAATGTTAAGTTGCCAGAACTTTTTAGCTTTTACAACTTAAATATAATAGTATACTTGGTCATTCTGAGTTAATTTGTTTCCTAACAGTGTAAACTAATCAAGCCTCTCTGCACACCTGGCTTATGTTTTGTTTGTCATTAGTGATCAGCTAATACTGACACTTAATATTAATAATCAAGAAGACTGACAACCAATATTTTGAACATATAGATCTGTACAACAAGTACATTCTGTGTAAAAATAAAACTCTCTCAGTCAAAATTATGTAAGTAATTCCATTTTTTGCTTCATACTTCCACGACTCTACAGTTATTTGATAACTGTAGTAAGAAGTTACTTTGCAGATTCAGACTCTTACGTGTTAGAAGGCAGTTATTTGTGATGTGTAATTTTTGTGGACGGGACTTTGAGTGACGCCACAGAGTGTTGACCGACAGAAGAAGGACGCTGCGTCGGAGCACAAAATATCATATTTTCAAACGTTGAATTTCATCAGCAACTGGACACAGCTTCTCCACCTTCTCCTGTCGGACGGTGAGTTGCTCTTTCTGCCTCAATATTTTCTCACTCACTTCCTAGTATCTCAGTAATCTTTTTCATATCGTTCTGTTGCTCATCTTTCTCCTCATTCAGTTTAAGCATCATCGTATCCAAATCCTCCATTTTCTTTCTCTGTGTAGAAACAGAAGCAGTTGTGAAACTGATAGACACAGAAATATTTTATATCTAGAAACATTTCAATGAGTTACATCACATGTTTTATGTATATATGTGTATACAAGTCTATTCTATTTCTTACCTTTTTATTATGTTGTTTATTTTTTAATATTGTTTTTTGTAATATTACCGTCCTTTGGCTGCTTTGGCAGAGAAATTTCCCCGTTTGCGGTACAATAAAGGAAATCTGATGGAGCAGTATTGAATTTTTTGTCCACAAGATACACTTTAAAAGTACATTTGATATAATATAACCGGTAATTTTGAGAGACATTATGAACTTTTATACTGTTTGATGATCATCTCTTCTGTTTATCATAATTGAAGTGTAATCATTACTATAAAGGTGAAATGATTGCTTTGTCACCATTTCCAGACCAAAAGGACAAACTGCAAGAACAAGCATGACACCAAGCAACATGCTAATGGCAATACAAGACGTTCAACTTGATGGGGCCATGAAGAAATATTCTGAAATAATATGAAAGATAAATACTGCTATAAAACTTCATGTTTGACAGAAAACATATGGTTTGTGTGCTAATCACCAACCAGCAGGGTGGTTTGAGGCTGAAACTTTTTTCCAAAATGATTTTGACCTGGAACATGGATGTGTGTCATATCCAAGAACCTCATCAGAATGTCCAACAACACAAAGCAGTCAGACCATCGTATTGTAAACAAACCAAAGCTCGCCGAAATATTGGAATAGGTCAACAGCTTATGGAGGTTTGTAAGGCAACTTTGACTTTGACTAACACTATATCAATTGTGTATCACGAGACATTATGAACTTTTATACTGTTTTGTGATGATCATTTCCTTTGTTTATCATAACCATAAGTGTGACAGACAGAAAAGAAAACTGTTTTTTTTTGTCTAACCCATTTTGCTTTGTCTCCATTTCCCGACAAAAAGGCCAACCACGAGAACAAACATGAAACCAAGCAACACACTAATGGAATAACAAGGAGTGCAACTTGACAAGACATCTTCTGAAATAATGAGAGAGAAACACCTCTATGAAGCTTCATGTTTGACAGAAAACATATGGTTTGTGTGCCACTCACCAACCAGCAGGGTGGTTTGAGCTGAAACTTCATTATTCGACCTGGAAAATGGATGTGTGTCATATCCAAGAACGTCATCAGACTTTCCAACAACACAAATCAGTCAGACCATCATTCAGATCGTAAACACACCCCAGGTTCGCCAAAATATTGGAAGAGATGCATTTTCTTCTGTGACCAGAACTGAGGAATTCAAGGTGACTAAAGGTAAGTGTTCAAAAAAAATATATAAAATGTTACTGAAAAGTAATTGTTAGCTGGTTCACTGAAATATGTTTTTTTGTCCAGATTCAGATTAGACCTGGCAAACAGTCCAGTTTGCCACTTTTTGATTTTATAGCTAGATGAAACATAAACTGTGACGGCGGTTGGTTACTGGTTTTATATTTACAGTCATTTTATTTTATTGAGTGGATCAACCAACTGCTGTGATGAGTAAGTTTTAATTAATTTCAGCTCAAGTGGCACTGTTCTGTTCTAGGGCATCTTTAAAAATCTTTATTCAATTTGATCGTTGCTTTTAGTTATTATTACAAGAATTTAATAGTGTGAACCGCCTGTTTTGTGATCAATATTTCCTTCTGTTACTACATTTACTTGTTCATTTACTTATGCTGAACATATTTTAAAGGTGCACTCTGTAGTTTTGGGGAAGAAATTTGAAACGGAAGAGAAAGATCTTCACGACTGAATTAACAAACTGACCTTAAAGGACAGCACGATTGATAATGTTTTACTTTGTTTTTATGTGGTGGACCCTGCCACAGTGTTCTGAGTTGCTGATATGCTTTTTTTTTTGTTATTAATGATCAACTAATACGGACACGGAATATTAATAATCAAAAAGACTGACAACCAATATTTGGAACTTATTGACGGGTACAACATGTACATTCAGAGTAAAAATAAAACTCTCCCTGTCAAAATTACTGCTATTGCTACTTTATACTTGGACTCCTCTACAGTTATTTGATAAATGTAGTAACTACTTTGCAGATTCAGACTCTTATGTGTTAGAAGGCAGTTATTTGTGAAGTGTAACCTTGAGTGATGCCACCGAGTAGTGCCCGACAGAAGAAGGACTATGCATCATATCGAAAAACAACATTTTTGAATGATTAATTTCATCAGCAACTGGACACAGCTTCTCTACCTTCAGCTTTTGGATGGTGAGTTGCTCTTTTTTTCTCGATGTAGACTCCGAAGCAGTTGTGAAAGTGTGTTAGACACAGAAATATTTTATATCTAGAAACATTTTAATGAGTTACATCACATATTTTATGTATATTTGTGTATACGAGTCCATTATATTTCTTACATTTTTACTATATTGTTTATTTTTAATTATTGTTTTTTGTAATATTACTGTAGTTTGGCTGCAGAGAAATTTCGCTGTTTGCAGGACAATAAGGGAATTCTGATGGAGCAGTATTGAATTTTTTGTCCACAAGATACACTTTAAAAGTACATTTAAAACAATATAACCATACATTTTGAGAGACAAAATGAACTTTTATATTGTTTGATGATCATCTCTTCTGTTTATCATAATTGAAGTGTAATCATTACTATAAAGGTGAAATGATTGCTTTGTCTCCATTTCCAGACCAAAAGGACAAACTGCAAGAACAAGCATGACACCAAGCAACATGCTAATGGCAATACAAGACGTTCAACTTGATGGGGCCATGAAGAAATATCCTGAAATAATATGAAAGAGAAACACTGCAATAAAACTTCATGTTTGACAGAAAACATGTGGTTTGTGTGCTACTCACCAACCAGCAGGGTGTTTTGAAGCTGAAACTTTTTTTTCAAAACAATTTTGACCTGGAACATGGATGTGTGTCATATTTAAGAACATCATCAATATGTCCAACAACACAAAGCAGTCAGACCATCTGTTGCGTTGCCCGAGCGGTCGAGGCGACCAAAATGAGGAGTACAAGACAGATGATTTCCGTCATTACACCGACATTCAGATTGTAAATGAACCCAAGTTTGCCAAAATTTTGGAATATGTCAACAGCTTATGGTTTCATTAAGCTTTGTAAGGCAACTTTGACTTCAACACTATATCAATTGTGTGTCAAGAGACATTATGAACTTTTATACTGTATTGTGATGATCATTTCCTTTGTCATAACCATAAGTGAGACAGACAGAAAGGGAAACATTTGTCTCACTGATTTTACTTTGTCTCCATTTCCAGACCAATGGGATAACCACAAGAACAAAGATAAAACCAAGCAACACAGTAATGGCAACACAAGGTGCACTACTTGACAAGGCATCTTCTGAAATAATGTGAGAGAAACACCTCTATAAAACTTCATGTTTGACAGAAAACATATGGTTTGTGTGCCACTCACCAACCAGTAGGGTGGTTTGAGCTGAAACTTCATTATTCGACCTGGAAAATGGATGTGTGCATATCCAAGAATGTCATCAGAATGTCCAACAACACAAATCAGTCAGACCATCATTCAGATTGTAAACAAACCTCAGGCTCGCCAAAATATTGGAAGAGACGCATTTTCTTCTGTGACCAGAACTGAGAAATTCAAGGTGACTAAAGGTAAGTGTTCAAAAAAAATATATAAAATGTTACTGAAAAGTACATTTTAGCCGGTTCACTGAAATATGTTTTTTGTCCAGATTCAGATTAGACCTGGCAAAAAGTCCAGTTTGCCACTTTTTGATTTTATAGCTAGATAGAACATAAACTGTGACGGCGGTTGGTTACTGGTTTTCTATTTACAGACATTTTTATTTTATTGACTGACTGGATCAACCAACTGCTGTGATGAGGAAGTTTTATTTAATTTCAGCTCAAGTGGCACTGTTCTGTTCTAGGGCATCTTTAAAAATCTTTATTCAATTTGATCATTGCTTTTAGTTATTACAAGAATTTGATAGTGTGAACTGCCTGTTTTGTGATCAATATTTCCTTCTGTTACTACATTTACTTGTTCATTTACTTATGCTGACCATATTTTAAAGGTGCACTCTGTAGTTTTGGGGAAGAAATTTGAAACGGAAGAGAAAGATCTTCATGACTGAATAAACAAACTGACCTCAAAGGACAGCACAACTGATACTGTTTTACTTTGTTTATATGTGGCGGACCCTGCCACAGTGTTCTGAGTTGCTTATATGCTTTTTTTTTTGTTATTAATGATCAACTAATACGGATACGGAATATTAATAATCAAAAAGACTGACAACCAATATTTGGACCATATTGACAGGTACAACATGTACATTCAGAGTAAAAATAAAACTCTCCCTGTCAAAATTACTGCTACTGCTACTTCATACTTAGACTCCTCTACAGTTATTTGATAAATGTAGTAACTAGTTACTTTGCAGATTCAGACTCTTATGTGTTAGAAGGCAGTTATTTGTGACATGTAACCTTTGAGTGATGCCACCGAGTAGTGCCCGACAGAAGAAGGCGTCTGCGTCATATCGAAAAATAACATTTTTGAATAATTAATTTGATCAGCAACTGGACACAACTTCTCTACCTTCAGCTTTTGGACGGTGAGTTGCTCTTTTTTTCTCTATGTAGAATCAGAAGCAGTTGTGAAAGTGTGTTAGACACAGAAATAGTTTATATCTAGAAACATTTCAATGAGTTACATCACATTTTATGTATATATGTGTATACGAGTCTATTCTATTTCTTACCTTTTTATTATATTGTTTATTTTTAATATTATTGTTTTTTGTAATATTACTGTCCTTTGGCTGCTTTGTCAGAGAAATTAACCCGTTTGCAGGACAATAAAGGAATTGTGATGGAGCAGTATTGAATTTTTTTGTCCACAAGATACACTTTAAAAGTACATTTAAAATAATATAACCAGTCATTTTGAGAGACATAATGAACTTTTATATTGTTTGATGATCATCTCTTCTGTTTATCATAATTGAAGTGTAATCATTACTATAAAGGTGAAATTATTGTTTTTTCTCCATTTCCAGACAAAAAGGACAAACTGCGAGAACAAGCATGACACCAAGCAACATGCTAATAGCAATACAAGACGTTCAACACTGCTATAAAACATCATGTTTGACAGAAAACATATGGTTTGTGTTCACCAACAAGCAGGTTGGTTTGAGGCTGAAACTTTTTTTCAAAATGATTTCGACCTGGAACATGGATGTGTGTCATATCCAAGAACCTTTTCAGAATGTCCAACGACACAAAGCAGTCAGATCATCATTCAGATTGTAAACAAACTCAAGCTCCGACCATCTGTTACGTTGCCCGAGCGGTCGAAGCGACCAGAATGAGGAGTACCAGACAGATGATGTACGTCGTTACACCGTCATTCAGATTGTAAACAAACTCAAGCTCGCCCAAATTTTGGAATATGTCAACAGCTTATGGTTTCATTAAGCTTTGTAAGGCAACTTTGACTTCAAAACTATATCAATTGTGTATTGAGAGACATTATGAACTTTTATACTGTTTTTATGATGATCATTTCCTTTGTTTATCATAACCATAAGTGTGACAGACAGAAAGGAAAACTGTTTTTTTGTCTAACCCATTTTGCTTTGTCTCCATTTCCCGACAAAAAGACGAACTGCGAGAACAAACATGAAACCAAACAACACACTAATGGAATAACAAGGAGTACGACTTGACAAGACATCTTCTGAAATAATGAGAGAGAAACACCTCTATAAAACTTCATGTTTGACAGAAAACATATGGTTTGTGTGCCACTCACCAACCAGCAGGGTGGTTTGAGCTGAAACTTCATTATTCGACCTGGAAAATGGATGTGTGTCATATCCAAGAACCTTTTCAGAATGTCCAACGACACAAAGCAGTCAGATCATCATTCAGATTGTAAACAAACTCAAGCTCGCCGAAATACTGGAATAGGTCAACTGCTTATGGTGGTTTGTAAGGCAACTTTGACTTTAACACTATATCAATTGTGTATCCAGAGATATTATGAACTTTTATACTGTTTTGTGATGATAATTTCTTCTGTTTATCATAACTATAAGTGTGACTGACAGAAAGGGAAACATTTTTTTGTCTCACTGATTTTGCTTTGTCTCCATTTCCAGACCAATGGGACAACCACAAGAACAAAGATGAAACCAAGCAACACACTAATGGAATAACAAGGAGTACGACTTGACAAGACATCTTCTGAAATAATGAGAGAGAAACACCTCTATAAAACTTAATATTTGACAGGTAACATATGGTTTGTGTGCCACTCACCAACCAGTATGGTGGTTTGAGCTGAAACTTCATTATTCAACCTGGAAAATGGATGTTTGTCATATCCAAGAATGTCATCAGAATGTCCAACAACACAAATCAGTCAAACCATCATTCAGATTGTAAACAAACCTCAGGCTCGCCAAAATATGGAAGGAGACGCATTTTCTTCTGTGACCAGAACAGAGGAATTCAAGGTGACTAAAGGTAAGTGTTCAAAAAAATATATAAAATGTTACTGAAAAGTAATTATTAGCCGCTTCACTGAAATATATGGTTGTTTTTTGAAATATTTTTTTTTGTCCAGATTTAGATCAGACCTGGCAAACAGTCCAGTTTGCCACTTTATGATTTTATAGCTAGATAGAACAAAAACTGTGACAGCAGTTAGTTACTGGTTTGAATTAACAGTGGCATTTTATTTTATAGACTGGATCAACCAACTGCTGTGATGAGGACATTTATTTAATTTCTTGTCAAGTGGCACTGTTCTTTACTAGAGCATTAATTTTTGATCTTTATGTCAATTTGATCAAGAATTTTAGCTTTTCAAAACAACAAATACAGCAAGTTAAATGTACACGTTAGCATTTTTTCTTCAGTACGAAGTGAATGTTAACAGTCTCCTGGTTGCTTTCTTGTCAGTAGAATATGTTGTTGAACATGACATTTTGCTGTGGTTTACCAAATGTTTCCCTAAGTTCATTATGTAAATACATTTGTCAGTGTGAAATTGTGACATGAGTTTGAACAAACAATACAAAACGGCACCATTTAGTTATACAGTTCTTGTACATACACTACAGCATGCACTGGCTTTAACTATTCAAAAACACACACACATACACAAAAACAAATAATTTAGCCAATAAAAACAAGAGACAAAAACAAGCAAACATACTAATCAAACCAGACAACAACAAAGTAATTTAAAAGAGAACAAAATTAAATTAAAATTGAGTAAAACACCACAGATACAAACCTAACTGATTTAACAAGTATAGCTACAGACATTCCACTGCTTTTCCCTTTTTAACTTTCATTGTATTTGTACATTTACTAACCGTAACACTTTGATTTTATTGGCTGTCAAATTATCTTTGATAATGCTTGATGAACCAAAAAATATGGCCCACATTGGTATTCATTTGCCAGAGAACAGGAAAAATGCGGAGAAAACGCTTAACATTTTTCATTCACCTGCTGTAGTGTTGGAAAGTGATGCAATCAAATCAGTGTGAGAACTTTGTAACCGTCACATATACATTATTATAGTATAGGTCTTACACATTACTGCTGAATGGACTTGACTGGAAAGTGCACTCAACTTATTTTTTGCATTGCAACTTAGAAACAAGCTGATACAACGTATCATCAACTTTTAAATGTTATCAATCAGAAACAGTTGCTTATTTACATGTCCAGCAGTTGAACATCATTGACATTCACTAACCACCATGTTTCAGGGCACATGATGAATTTAAATTCAGATTTCAGTCTGTTCTGTTTCTTGGTGTCTGTTAGGTCCGATGAACATATCTGCTCTTCACTAGTTCGACCCTAACTGTGCCTGTCTGTTATTTGGTGCTGAGCACAGTGAGTAAATTTAATGTGATGTTAAAGGACTTGTTTTGTTGTCTCTGACTTAAGTTTCCTCTGAATCTCCTCTCTCTGTGTCTCTATCACCTCCATCTGTTTCTTGATTTGCTGCATGTGGCTCTCTACTTGTTCCGTGTTTTCACTTATTCTTTTGACCTCATCCATGGTACTCCTCAGCAGGTTTTCTGTGGTCATTTGCAGTTGTTGGTGTTCTTCCACTTGGCCTCTTCTATGATTTCTTTAAGTATCCCTGTGTTCTGTATACTGTTTTATCTCCCTCCTTCTCTGTTACTTCTTTTTCTACTGATTTAACCTTACTTTCGTTCTTCTCCATCAGCTTCTCAGCCTTCTGCTGTTGGACGATGATTTGCTCTTTCTGCCTCAATAGTTTCTCACTCACTTCCTTCAGTATCTCAATCTTTTTCATATCTTTCTGTTCTTCATCTTTGTTTTGTATCTCCTCATTGAGTTTTGGCAATATCTTTTCTAAATCCTCCATTTTCCGCAGTTGTGTCATGAGCTGCTCTCTGCTTCCTTCTCCTTCTTTCTCTTCATTTTTCTTCTTGTAGTGCTTTTTCGACTCTGTAGAAACAGAAGCAGTGTTACACAGCACATTTTAAACAAATTATTTTAAAACTGGATGATACACAGAGGCTAAACTGAAATAAAGCGTTAAAAGTATAAACATCATTTCATTCAAATGACATCAAATTGAATCTGAATACCCATTCAAGCCTCAGTCTTAAACCTGTGTAGTCATCTTATTAACGACTGACTATAGAGCAGTTAATTCAGAAACAAAAGCAGCAGTCATTCATTGGAAAAAGCATTTTTTAAAGGAATATCACAAAGCCTCTTGTAATGTTTTGACTTTGTAAATGTTTACTGTCAAACATGGGTCTGCCATTTGTTTACTAAGATCATCCTCAGGGATCTGTGTCACCTCAAGGACAGGGTAATCAAATTTTTTGCTCTTGATCCTCCTGGAACCTTGAAAGGCATCATAAAAAAATGTACAAAAAACTCATCTTGTATCTGCATCTTAAAAAACTCATCTTGTATTTTCTTTATTTTATGACTTAAGATTTTACTTAACAGTATATAGTATATATGAATTCATTGTGGCATGTACACTTGTACTTTACTTTTAATTTCTTCTCCTCAGCATTTTTCTTCCTGTAATGCAGTGTAAGTTTTTTTTATTTTTTTTTTATGATGACATCCAGACTTGGGAGGTTGCCCACTCCCATGGACGGATGAAATTTGACTCAACTGTAGAACTTCCGTATCCCTATGCATATGGATCACCTCTGCGAGCAGCGAAATACAGTACGAGGCCCAGTTGCGCTAATGTGTAGGGATACAGAGGTTCTATGGTTGAGAAAATGTAGTGCCAAAAGAACGGGCAGTCTGACGGTAATGTAAAGCGGTGTGAATTTTCTCAATAGAACGTGCTATTGACTGATAAAGATTTTTTTAGGTGGGCCTTGTTATACGTGGTTAAAATTCGCTTTCATCTGGTCTCCGTTCACTGCAGTACAAAGCTGAGTGTCTGGGCTGGAGCGGCTCTCTGCTTCTCCAAAATGAGGCTGCGCTGATCGGCAATTACGGTAGGGAACAGACCGACTATAGATATGTACTTTTTTTATGAGCCCACTTCAAAAAACCCAAACTATCCATTTAACACCAAACTTTTGACTTCCATCAAAGAGACATAAAAGCAATGTCTTAAACTTACTTAAAATATATTATGTTGGTTTTATTGCATAGACTTTAGCAAGGGCAAAGCATACAGCTCAATACTTATTTCAAGTACCATCAATCATTATCAAACATCCTTATTGATAAAATCATAATACTGTAAATAACAAAAGTGAAAGAAAGTACTCTAATTTCCAAATTGTAATTGTAATCCACAGCATGTTGGCAAAAATGGATTATTATTATAATAATTATATATAATTATCACTCCATTACTTCCGTTATTTTCCCTGCAAGCTCTCGATAATAAGAACTGAGCATTCCATGGAGTAATAATCATACATTTTCATCCTTGAGCTACGGAAATCTACTGCACTCGGTAATCGACTCGTCGGGGCTTCCCGACACAGGCAGGCTGCTGGAGGAGACGGGTGAGTTGTGCTGTGTTTTCAATACAAATCCGGCTAAGCTAGCAGATGTTTGATGCTTCGTACCGTGTGCTGGGACTGTACATGTACTGTTGCTGAAGTTTGGTGCTGTTCTGACCATTATCTGTGGCTTTTTGATGGCAGTTCCTAGTTGGAGACATAAGCTGCAGTGTATTGTTTTCGTGCGGTCTTTTCTGAGGTTGCTAAAACTAGCTAAGCTAGCGGTCAGCAAACTTAACCTCTCGAGGGGGAGTCTTACTCGGTGTCCAGGTGTGTTAAACCATGGATTAAATTTACACCGGAATATCCCTTTAAACTCACCTTTGGTTTGGATTTGTCTCCATTTCTACCCAACACAGACTGCTGCAACAACAAGGAGGAGCACAAAAACCACTATAACAGCGACATGAGCAGAACAAGATGTGGCCTCGACGCTGTCTGCTGAAATGACAAAACACACAACAGAACAGTGGTTACAACTAGACAGCAGCTGCTGGAAGAAGAAACAAAAAGGTTATTAGAGGGAAAAACACCAGAAATCTGAATATTTGCCTCTGTGATCTGGTTGATGTGGTTCTGTTGGACTCTACAGGTGAAGCTGTTGCTGTGTCTCTTCTCCACAGTCACTCTGCTGCTGACAGTATAGAGGTCATCAGGACCTCTGACACCTCAGGTTCTGGATACCAGCCGGTGGACATGTATTTCCTTGGCAATACATGTAACAGTCTCAAAAGAAAAATATGAGGCTATTTTTTTGTTTACTGGGATCCAAGTAGCAGAAAATGGAAATACTCAAGTTGAGTACAGTTACCTCATAATGTACGCAGTTACATTTCACCAATGGTAATATATAATACACAGACAACAAGTCAAAGCTGGAAGACGTCTCATATAAATGAGTCAAACACACTAAGAGACATTCAGCAGTTGGAACACTGCTGCAGGAACAGAGGCGACTCTTATCAATGCTTTAACTCCATATTGGAAAATGTCACATTCACTGAAATGAAAAGGCTGTCAGAGCGCTGTGAAAACTGAAATAAAGCTTTATCTAATAAATAAAAGGCACCTACCTGTTGTATCTCTGAGTCGGTTCTCCCCTGAGACTACAGAACTTATCAGCCAAAGTGTTCTGATAAAAAAAACAAAAAAAAGACAATAAAACAACAGACTTTGACCTGAGTCATAAGGTGTGTTCTTTTTAAAAAAAATTACTGCGTACACTTCTAGACTGGACTGCATCAAAAAAAAAATCATAGATTAATTTATCTTGTGTTGCAACCAGAGAAACAGTTTTTAAAGAAATTGCAGTTGTGAATGTTGCTGAGGAGCAGAGGCTAAACTGCATTGCTGACTTGAAAAAGTGGAATAATACTAAGAAGCAGCTGAGGGAATATTGTGGGTTGTAGTGGCGGGGAATGGTCGAACTGTTGAGGGTTGGTTAGTGTTTTCAGATGTGTATACGTCACTGACTTGCAGCAGAGGGCAGAATAGAGCCATTTACACATCTGATGTGACAGAGAGAGACACAGATGGCATGTGTGGCCAAAAATATGTGGACACTCCCTGATGTTAGCTTCTGAGCATTTATGGCAATTCTTGTTTAAACATGTCCCTGTGCATAAAACAGCCCCATTAACAAGTGGTTTTCCCAGCAACACGTGGAATAACTGGACTGGTCTGCACGGAGCCAGACCTGAACACCTAACATTAATGTTCAGATGCTCTTGAACTGTTGTAGCACCAGACTGATTCCGCTCCTGGGAAGTGGTTTAGAAATTTCTACTCATCCTCCTAAGCTTTCTTTTATTGCAGATTCATTCTCTGGGATGAAGTAGCTTTTCTGTAGCTCGATGTTTTGATCTTCTGATGGTGAGTTCACTTTCAGTCTGCCTGGTCGTGCTTCGGATGAAGCTGATCCAGTTTCTGAAAAGTGTTATAATGTTGACCGTGAGTCAAGCCTTGATTTGATGCTAAAAAGAATCCTCTTTGATTTGAATAACAATGTGACATCTGACTCTTCCACTTATTTGTTTCACTATGTTTCCCACTATCACAGTGCTACTTTAAAAGTGATGAACGGTTGGAAACTTGACTTATAGCCATTATCATCACAGGTGAACAATGGCTGCAGGTGAATGAGCCTCCAATGAGTGATTCAAAAAGATCCACCTTAAAGTTATCTTAGCACATGGGAGGGATACAATTCAAGGAAAACTGTGAGCTGGCCAAACTACAAATGAGCTTATATGTGTAGAAATGGTGTGTGGGATCTTAAATACATCACCTTCATTTTAAATGTCACCTAACATAGCTGTTATTACATGTGCAGAGGCCGAGACGTGCTGCCTTTTACTGACAGATATTGCACATGCCCTTAGTGTACTAGAGCCTACATTTCCCATGATGCAACTCAACAAACTGCTTTCAAACTCCATTCTACCTATTTGCTTAAACAAGTAAACTGATCTTAATACATTTAAAGTGAACACATTACGATATGAAATCATAATATGTTTTATAGATTTCCTTCTCTGTCGGTCGGGTTTGCTACTCTGCTCTCAGTAACTCTGACAGCTGACAGGCTGAATAGAAACGCCTCTTTCTTTCAGACCAACTAAAACCTGAAAAAACAGTAGTCATGCTATAAACTGCTGTGGTCGCTCCTCTGCACAGGAAAGGGAAGTGCTTCACCTTCACCTACATCACATCAGCTTCCATTTAGTCTGTCACTCAGTCAGCAGCCAGACAGCATGGAGGTCACAGCGCTCTGCAACAGACTGAGTGAGTTTATTGATCATAAATCAAATAATAAGTATTTACTGTTATAGCTCATAGTCAATCACAACACCTGCTGCTTGTAGTTAGTTTAATTTCTGATTATATCTCAGGTGGTGTACATATGAAGACACTTATGTCTGACACTCTGCTCTCTTCTTCTGTCTCTCCAGCAGTGAACGTATTGTTGCTCCTCTCTGCTCACAAAACTGTGACCGGTGAGTTGATGGCTGCTAAATAGCTTTTTAAACTTTTAACAGATGATTTTGAACATGTATTTAATCCTTGAACAACAGTCTTTCTCGTTTTTTAAATGTAAGACATTATATATTTTTGGCCTCACTTGTACATCGAGAGTGATGAGGGAAAAAACAGAATTACCATGCAATGCTGGAATTACCATTTTTCTTAAAGAGTGGACATCTTTGTCTTTTTCTCTGTCACAGATGCAGCTTTTCCTCACATTGATCCAAACAGGCTACAATTTTTTGAGTACGAGTCCTTTTCATTAAATTGTGCGGGGCTTCACGGTCCAGCTGAATGGAGGGTGATGACAAAGGTTCCCTCAAATACTTCTCAATGGGAAACATCGACAGGATCGGTGAAGATTAAACCAGCTTTTGTATGGCACAGTGGAGAATACTGGTGTGAGAATAGAAATGGAGAGAGGACCGACTCAGTCAACATAACTGTCACTGGTATGTTCAGAAAACACTGATTAAAGTTATATTTTTATGGTTTAAAAGTGTGGTTGCAGTGTTGTGACTAAAGTTCACTAACTGATCGTGGTCTTATTCTGCATGATGATTTGTTTTTCTTTTTCAGCTGGTGACGTGATCCTGGAGAGTCCTGCCCTCCCTGTGATGGAACGACACACTGTCACTCTACGCTGCAGAAGAAGGGTGACATCCTCCAACCCCCCAGCTGATTTCTTTAAAGATGGCCACTTCAGTGGGACTGGATATACAGGAGAGATGACCATCGACAGTGTTTCCAGGTCTGATGAGGGACTCTACAAGTGCAGAATCTCTGGGGCTGGACATTCGTCAGAGAGCTGGCTGGCTGTTGGAGGTGAGACATATCAGGGTTCTAAAATAGTAAATACTGCATCAGAAAGTAAAGCCTAGAACTTGAAGTACATTATAGGACAGTACTTGGTACTAATTTCATTATTCATTATATAGTCTACAGCCACACTAGCTGCTCTGTGAGGCTGTACTTGAGATAAAAGCTCACATCAGCATGCCAACATGCTCACAATGATGATACTGGCATGTCTACCTAGCATTTGTTTTGCAAGTGTTTTGAAATAAATCACTATTTGAAAAAGACCTATTTTGACCTTATCATGGTAATAGGAATAATGTGATGGGGATAGGGGCATTTCTTCCTCTGGGGACTGTGAATGTCCAAATGTCATAGCAATTCATCCAAACATTGTTACGATAACTCACTCAAAACCTCATTATTCAGCTGGACGAAACGTATGGAATTTACTAAACTCATTAGACTTTATCCTCTGGGAATGTCCCTCCCTCATTTAATGGCAACCAATCAAATGATAGTTGAGATATGACCACCAAAAATGTCAACCTCATGGTGGTGCTGCAGAAAGAGTCAGGATATCAGGAAGTCAGCTGAATACATCATCCATCCATCCATCAAGCAGACGTTGACATGCTTCACAGAATAAGTAAAAACTTTGACCAGCAGTTGGCACTAGATGGAAAGTTGGAGGATCACCAAAGTAGTTAGAATTTATCCTCTGTGGAGATTTAATACATAAAGCCAAATCCAGCCATCTGATAGTTGTTAAGATATTTTACCCCAAAACACAAATGTTAACCTTGTCAGTGGACATTATTAGGCTTCATCCTCTGGGGACCATGATTATCTGAGCCCAGGTTACATGGCAATACATCTCATTGTTGAAACCACCTTTTCTCATATGTTACCAGCATATATGACCCCTACACTTCATGGCGCAATACCTCAAGACACACTGCCTAACGATGGTGAAGAAACTCCTGCTCCTTCCAGCCCTGGCTCCATTCAGCTCTCCATCCTGCTGCCGGTTGTCTTCACCTTTCTGTGTGTGGCCATGATGCTGTTAGTCGTGGGACTGCTTCAGTGTCGGAAACACAGAGGTACAAACCAAAAATAACATCCCGAAAGTGGCAGAATTTTAAATCTTGGATACACCCATAGTGTTATTTACTTGCCACACATCTATAATTAAAGATAAGAGCAAAAAAATTATAGAAGTGCATGAAACATGATTCAGAATCGCATTTTGGGGAATTTGGATTTAAAAAAGGCCAACATTTGTTGAGCTTCTAACCTCTTTTTTTCCCTTTTTTTTTGGACTTCAGTGGAATATTTCTGTTGAAGTCTTCTGAACTTCAGTTCTTTTCCATTTCTTCCAACTAGCTGTATGCTTTTCATCAGAGACACCAACAACAGGATCACACCCCGGTGCATCAAGTATTGAAGGACCACAAAACATTTGTACAGGTATAATATATTTCTGTCGTTGTAGTTTTTATGTAAGAAAGTAGGTTTATTAGCCATTTATTCTGAATACATTTCCTACATATTCTATCCTATTCCTCTTCCTATACGTATTTCCAAATGACATTTTCACTGATATTAAGTTTAAATGTATATATGTCAGTCTCTGTTGAGAAATAATTTAAAATTTGTTCCAGTGTACCAACATGTCACTGAAGCTGATCCACAAACCAGTATATATGCTAACATCCCAAGACGCAAGAAAAAAAGAGGTAGTTGTGTTACTTCATGTTATTTTAATAGTATTGCACATGTTCTTTGCTTAACGCAGGTAGTTCAAAATTACCCATGCTGCACTTTTGTATGTGCAATTTTGTTCTTACCCAAACTGTTTATAATTTTGGGATTAACAGAAATATAAAAATGGCTGTCATCAGCATAGAAATAATGAAAAGTACAACTTTATGGTTATTTGTTTTAAAGGGGAGCCTTTGTTTCCACCTGTGGGTAAAAACACTTAATCTATAGTTCTTCTGTTGAAATAATGGATGACTGTAAATTGTTTCAATGTTACAGGTCGTCGGGAGGCAAATTTAACTGGGTATGATAATGTGACGTATGCGGCTGTCACAAAAAAGAGGAACAAAAGAGGTACTCCATTGACTCTATAATACATTTAGCTAACATTGCTTGAATAACAGATTGTTGACTGTTTAGCACAAGCAACATCAAATCTGTGATGCAATACTGTATGTCTTAGTTGGTGTAGATATGTTAACGTGCATTTGCTGAGTCGTACATTTAAGTTGGACAAAATTTTAGCTTTTTAATCCGGTCTGGCATATGTGTAAGTGATAATTACCATCATCGTAAGCCTTCATCTGAGAGCTTCACTTCACTTGCTGCATCAGTGTCTATTTTTAAGAGTGAGAAGTTTCTCAGGGCTTCAACCGTGAAACCACTCTGCTATATCTGTTGTCTTTTCATACTTCTGATGACCCTGCTAACAAGAATGGAGCTGCTGCAGTGTTTAAAAGGGCAAACGGTGGTTAACCACTGACCGTATGGTTTGACTTGAAGAAGACATGTTGAGAGAGAGATCTTTACCTTTATATCAATGGGATGTTAAATTGAACACAATTCTACTTTTATCCAACCCCTAAATTTCAGCCAGCCAGATATAACGTATGTATACTGTGCTTACCTGTCACTTTAGTTTAAAGAGTTATACGTCTTGATTTTAGTTTTTCTGTTGAAATACCTGATGATGATAATAATAATGTTTGTTTTTCTTTTGTCTCTTAGTGTCTGGAGAGACAAATCGAGCTCAAACAAACAAAGCAAAACAGAGGAAGGAGAGAGGTATTTTATTTTAAATTCTGATTACCTAATGTTTCCATTTTACCAAAATACTGCAAGTCCTTCATCCACTGTTTGAATGTTGGAGGGTTACAATCTTTCCTTCCATGTGCTTGTTTCTACTGTATGCATGTCATTTCTTAGTTGTATATTCTTTATAATTTCTTTATATCTACTTTGATGGGTTTTTTTGTTTTTTGTTTTTTTTTGCATTATTTGTATATTTGTGTTTCCTTGCACAATTTAAGTTGTGTAACCTCTGAATGTTAAACTGTGGTGGAGGGAGGGGAATATCTGTATTGATATTCAATTAGATGAATACTTTATAATAGCCTATGTCAGTAAATGGTATAAAAAACATGTCTTGTTTGTTAACAGTGAAACAACCTAGGATTGATTAACTATGAACTGACCATTTATTAATGATAATTATATTTGTTTTACCAATTAGATTAATATAATGTCAATTTAAAGGGATATTCCGGTGTAAATTTAATCCATGGTCTAACACACCTTGACACCGAGTAAGACTCCCCCTCGAGAGGTCAAGTTAGCTGACCACTAGCTTAGCTAGTTTTAGCAACCTCAGAAAAGACCGCACGATAACAATACACTGCAGCTTATGCCTCCATTTAGAAACCGCCATCAAAGGGCCACAGTTAATGGTCAGAACAGCACCAAACTTCAGCAACAGTACATGTACAGTCCCAGCACACAGTAAGAAGCATCAAACATCTGCTAGCTTAGCCGGATTTGTATTAAAAATACAGCACAACTCACCGTGCTCCTCCAGCAGCCTGCCTGTGTGGGGAAGCCCTGACGAGTCGATTACCGAGTGCAGTAGATTTCTGCAGCTCAAGGATGAAAATGTATGATTATTACTCCATGGAATGCTCAGTTCTTATTATTGAGAGCTGACAGGGTAAATAAAGGAAGTAATGGAGTTGAGCTAAGCCGGCTAAGCTAGCAGATGTTTGATGCTTTGTACTGTGTGCTGGGAATGTACATGTACTGTTGCTGAAGTTTGGTGCTGTTCTGACCATTATTTGTGGCTTTTTGATGGCGGTTTCTAAATCGAGGCATAAGCTGCAGTGTATTGTTATCGTGCTGTCTTTTCTGAGGTTGCTAAAACTAGCTAAGCTAGCGGTCAGCAAACTTGACCTCTCGAGGGGGAGTCTTACTCGGTGTCAAGATGTGTTAGACCATGGATTAAACTTACACCGGAATATCCCTTTAAGACATGCATAGCAATTGCATGCAGAATGTCTGAATTTTAGATATGAAAAATTAATCAACAAACTGTACATCCTGTGTCTCTACCAGGTCACAGAGCTGAAACACCTGACTGACAGATGGAGGAGAGACTGTGTGAAAGCACCTTTAAACATTGTGTGAGACTGAGAAGTGATGCAACTATAACCTGGGCTTCTACAGCAATTTGTAACTTTGAATAACCCTGTATACTGAGATTTGAAAGAAAATAATACAATTATTTCATTTCACTATATTGTAAGTTACAACCATGCAGAGTACAAGTAAAAGTGACCAAGCTTGAATTAGGTTGGCCCATTACAGTATACCCCAGCCTGTCATGGTACTTTTAATTGTATTTCTGTACCTTTTTTTCTGTATTTGTTATGTTGCTTGTATCGCTTCTAGTGTTAATTGCTACTTGCTTTTATAAAACTAGTGCATACATATTTTAACCCTTTTTATGTTCTGTTAAGTAAATGTCAGATCCTGGCTTGAACTTGAACTGACTCACAACGTCAGAGTCTATATTTAGAAAGCTGGTGGTTTAGCAGTTGAACCACAGTGTGTTATCTGCTCTGCCAGGTGACACACTGCTGCAGCTCCACTGTCTGTGGTCAGCTACATGATGGTTTAACCTCAGTTTGACCTGCTGTCAGCCAGTCACTCTAACAGACCAATACATTCATATTTATGAGGTGGGAAAATAATGACCATTTGATTTAACCCTTTCATGCATGAATTATGATAACCTCAGTCAGGATTTTTTTACTAAGTGTTTTTATTTATCTTTAGGCATGAAAAACAAGGTTTGAAATTTATTTTTTTTCAATTCATGTTTTAAAAAAGATATAATTACATGACATAGTGGACATGTGATTAATCATAATTTCTTCCCGATATAAAATCAATACTTGGAAAATTTAGCAATTGCATGACTCCTTAGATGTTAGTTGATGTCACCATATTTTTCTTACCTGCAAGGGTCTCTTTTTATAGAAGCTTTGAACAGAAATAAATGACCAACTTGGTGTTGCTGGCTGTCTGTCAGCCATCTTGGTTTCACGCTTCTTTTTTTTCACTTGCAGTGGCTTTGCAATGGGTGGCAGTGTATGAGATGATGCAATAGCATCCACTGTGGTGGCTGATGTACAACTATGCCATCAAAACTTATGGATATACAAGAAAACAGCTTTTGAATAAGCTGTACACTGTAGTGCCTCTATGCATGAAAGGGTTAATGCGGATTCTATAATCTCCATTATATAGATTTTTTTATAAAATCTTGAAACAGCTCAGTAGGAGTGGATGAACAATATGAGTTCATGCTCCATACATCAAAAAGTTGATTATATTAAGGTTATTATTATTATGTCTTAAACACAAGAAAGCTTGCAAACACACTGATGCAATGACAGAGTTGTTGTTTAAATACTGTAAATAACCTGATGTTGTGATGCTGCCCTCCAATGGAAGAAAGTAGTAAATGAAATTAAAAATCTATTCTTTTTTATACAGGCTGTGAAAGGCACTTGGCCAATGACTTTATTAAGTCATGTTTTAATCTTCTCTCAATGTTAAGTCATTTTTCCTAAATCTTAATGACTTGAGAAAGATCAAGGCAGAATAATAAAGTACATTCGGACCTTCTGATTACTGTTGCATGGGATAGAACATGTTTTTTGGTTGTAGGTTATTTATTGGAAAGGTTACATTTTAATGATTTTAAACCTAAAGACCACAGATGGAATATTTGATATTTGAATAAAATATATTTGTTCACATGAATGTCCCCTTTCACACACTAAAATCTCAACAAATTATTTTGAAAAAAAAAAAAAAACATACATAGAGAACAGGTAACGTTGTCATGACGACAACAAAAATATAAAATTGTTAAAATGTACATTATATTCAAAATGTAACTGTGTTCTATAATAGTACATAGACTTAGATTGTAATAAATAAACATGTTTAACTTTGCTTAATGTTTTCATTTTCATATATTTTTTCTCTATCAGCACAAAGTTGTTTACTTTGAACATACAGAAGTGTATCCGCAGAATGATGGATCAGTCAGGGACCAGGGCAAACTGCTTCATGATACACTAAAAAACATGATGTAAAGAGTGATACAAAGAATGTGTTGGAATATTTTATTAATATTTGGCGAAAGTTTTGTTTGTTGTGGAAATAGAATATGATCCAAAGGAGGCTGACTGGCTCATTTCCAGCTACCAGTCTACAGTGCCGGATTTGAACCGACCACACTCCAGTTCCCAGGGTGAGTCCCAGTAGAGTGATTGAACAGCTGCTGCAATAAAGTTTAGACGGTTTGTAAAATTGGTCAAAAATAAAATTCTGGGTAAATAAAAGGTTATAACATATGTACAACCAAATTTCTTAGAAAATTGTTAGAAAAATATATTTCAGTTTGTGTCACATTGTCACACTCTGTGAAGACAAGTATACAAGGAGAAATTATTTATCATCATATAGAAGTCAATTTAAAAAGTATAATTTAGAATTACATTAGTGTCTCACTGTGTCGTCCATCATCTCTCCTGTTTTAATCAGTCTGCTCTGATCTGCTCGACATGTGAGCTGCTGCCTCCTGCTGGACTGTCAGAGACATGCAGGTTGGGTTGTGTCTCAGTTGTTGGTGATAAATTAGTATTTCTGTCTGTCTCCTCTTTGCTCTCTGACTGATCTGACTGAATCTCGTCACTTCGTCTGTTTGTGTCTTCAGGTTGTTCGCTCATTTCCCGAACCTGCTTTTCTACTTTCTTCGTCCTTTTGCTGTTATTCTTGAAATAACATCCTCTGTTGTCTGTATTCGTCCAATCGATTATCTGTAAAGATTTCTCATGTTCTTTCTTTTTGTAGTCCAGTTGCAGTTTCATATCTAATAGGTTATTTTTATTTATGTGCCAAACTGACTGAAGTTTCTTCTTGTTCTCTGTCCTCTCTGTTTCCACCTCATCTATCTGAGACATCAGTTTGTCTCTGTTGTCCTCAAGTTCGTTCTTCTTTTCTGTCAAAACTGAAACCACATACATCATGGCCATCTTTTCTTCCACTTTCTCCTTTAACTTTTCATCATCCAGATGCTCCATTTTCTTCTGTTCATTGACGAGCAGCTCCGTTTCTTCTGTTCCTTCTTCAGGTCCTTTATTGTGGTGCTTCTTGTTTTCTGCACGCAAACAGAGGAAAGACACTGTTGAACTCAGACTTTAAACCTGAGACTGTACAGCGGTCAATAAAGTATGACAGTGTTTGACATTAACAATCAGTTAAATTAGATGTGTAACTTACGACTTCTGTTTCGTCTCAGTTTCCAAACAGCAAATACAAGTGCAGAAAGAAGCAGGATGCAGACAACAGACAAGATGATATGAAGTCCTACAGCAGAAGAAGATGGCTCCATGAATACATCCTCTGAAATGAGAAACAAAAGAACATCATTACATTTTTCAGCTGATACAAATAGAAAAAGTGAGAAATTTACAAAGCAAACCATTCACTACCTGGAACATGTATCTGTGCCTCTCTGATCTGGTTGGTGCTGTTCTGTTGGACTCTACAGGTGAAGCTGTTGCTGTGTCTCTTCTCCACAGTCACTCTGCTGCTGACAGTATAGAGGTCATCAGGACCTCTGACTGTCTCTGTAGGTCCAGCAGAGAGGAGGTTTCCCTCACCGTCCAGCCAGAACACCTCAGGTTCTGGATACCAGCCGGTAGAGTTACACTGTAGAACCAGTCCACTACTGACTTCATCTTTTCCAGTCTTCTCTAAGATGATGACTATGGATGAGACAACACCTAATGAGAAAGAGGAGGAAGATAAAACAGTGGCTTCAATAAAACTTACCATTTGACCTACAATATGAAACCCTACATGGAGGTTTTTCTTTGTTTGTCCTTGACAGAATTAATTTACAAATCTAGCTCTCCAGTTGAAATGCACAAGAACATTCAGATCATTTGCATTTAAAAAGTTTACAGCCTGAACAAACTCTGTAGTCTTTATCAAAATACAGCACATTTACTCACCGACAACAAGCTCAACTGTAGATTCTCTGCCCAGTGCGGGGATGAAGCATCTGTATTTTCCACTATCAGCGAGTCTCACTTTGGACAGTTTCAGTGAAATGTCTCCACACCTCAGCTTGTTGACGGACACTGATGTTCTTCCATTGTAGGACAGATGTTTTTTACTCTCCAGTTCCATTCCATCACGCCACACATGCACAAATCTGGGATTGAGATCGGGCCTCGTCCACTCTACAGTCATGACTGAAGCATCCACAGCAGGTTCGATCTGACATGGTAGAATTATGTCATCACCAGCTGTTACAGCTATTGGCTGAGATGGACCAACCACCTGGGACTGACCTGAGGAAAAAAACAGTTTGGGTTCTACATCTTGTTGTAGGAAGCACTGTCACTGTCGTAGTTTTGATGAATTATTAATAAATATAACAATAAAACAACAATCACACTTCAGTTGCAAAGTGGATATTTTATAAAAAAAAAAAAAAAAAAGAAGATGTTGCCACTGAACATTTTCCTGACAAATTCAGTAACAACCTTTTACAACTTTAGCTTCATGATGACAAATGGTCTCATCAATCAAACAGCGAAAAGAGCATATTCACGTAATAATCCTTTCATAAATATGTCGTGTTTGGGTGTAGGTTACCTGCACAGTGCTGTGTTAGATGAAGGAAGGCAACAGTGTGGAAAACCACGGAGCTGAGCAGAGGTTTAAAGGAGAGTCCTTCCTTCAGGTGAGGCATCGTGAAGAACTGGAATCTGAAGTAAATCAAAGGTTAAAGTAAAGGGTTATTGTCAAGGAAAATTGTAGCAGATACCGACAGCTCTAAATGTGGCATATCAACCAAAAATGTATCTCAATCATGTTCAGTAGTTTATGTTTAGCACAGTCGCCAGAAGATGGTCGCTTTTTACTATTCTGCAAATGACTCATATGTTCAAATTTATGTCGATGATACAGTTCATATCACGTTTCCATTATATGTTCATGGGTGATTTATATGTCAAAGGCAAGAGGGGGACGGGTGGTGTTACAGCTGAGCAAGACAGCTGCCAAGCCCAAGTTCTTTGTTTTCTTTATATAATTTTGTTTATTAGTCTGCCTGTCTGTTTGTTTTGTCTGTATTGTGTTCTCTATAGGGGCCCACACACCGCCCAGACTCAAACCAACGGCCAACTGCCTTTATCCAACCACTTCGTTGCTTCTCGTCTAACCCGTTCAGCAGAAAAGTTGCATTGAAACACACCGCCTCGACTACAGCCAGCTATACAGTAGCGTGTACGTTCTTGCGCGTGTGGCAGTCGAAAACATAAAACCTGGAAATGACGGACCGGAGTGCAGACCATTGTCACTTCCGCCCTTCCCACACACCGCGCTGATTCGTTAGCACACCACCAATCAGAGTATCCAACAGCGTCCAATCCTCAGACTGCAAACTCTCTCAGACTTTGCAAGTTGAATCTGACCAGACGCCGTCCGCACGCTTCGAAAAGCTTCATACACAGCTGAACACACCGAACAGATTTGTTTTCGAATTCGTCCAAGTCTTCCCAAATGTTCCCGATGTCCAACGATTGGGTCAGTGTGTTTCTGCCTTATGAATGATATAAATAGAGTGGCAGATGTAAGCAGCAAAACAAAAAGCTGTAGCTCTCAACTTGACAGTGCAGCTCTCAACTTGACAGTGCAGAGGAAACTCTCCAGAGAAAACAGAATTAAACTTTAAATTTTGAAATAACTATTTCTGAGGTTGAGTTCTGATAAGAACCTGGAGTGTATGCATGACTTTTTGGACGAGTAGAAAAACACAGAACATTATTTAAAATCAGATTCTGACAAACCCTGTCAGCCTGTCGACAGGAGTAAAGCTGCTGTCCCTTGTGCCTAAATGTCCACAGGGGAAGCACTTATGGTTTCGGCTGCTGGAGGATCACTGCAGGGATTATTGTACCCACATGCATCAAATTTAATGACATTGTCACTATTATTTTTCTTCTCATTTAATATAATACTGATGAATTGTCTCAAAAAGGTAGATTGTTTGAGAGCATAATGCATGTACTTTAGAAACCACAAATTAATTCACCAAATAAAGAGCGACTTTTCGCTGTGTATGTGTCTCATTTAGTTTGGCAGAAATTTCCAAGATTGACACAACTAGATTGTGTTTGGATTTAAACCATCTATATTCTGAAAGAATAAATAAATTCTTAATTAGGGAGCAGGCAACTAAAGCCAAATCAGCCCTGATCAAAATCTTAAGTCAAAACTTTGTTTTGAACAGATTTAAGAGTGCACTGTAATTGTTAAAACACATAAACAATATTCTTTCCCTTTACGTAAGTACCGTAACCACTAGCTGTTCTTACTTTTCACACTTTTTTGTGGAACATGTAAATGTTACAAAGATTCCCATTGGATTTCATATATTCAATCATTCCTGCAAAAAAGTTCATTTTAAAGCCAACATAGGCACATACCTGTCTCATAGCTCGAAGCGTAACGACATCTCAGGGAGTAAAAGTAAACTGAACAGAGTCATCAACACCTCCTGTTCCTTATCAGCTGACCCACATGCAGCCTGTTTCGTGTTACATGTGATTCTCTCAACACTTTTGGATGAAAAATTATTTTGTTCAGTTTTTGAGCCTTAAGAGGACTTTGAATGAAATTATACTGTATACAGTATTAACCCTTTACCCTCTACAAATAAGTCTCAAAGCTCCATTCGAATGGTTTACCGTATATTGCAAATGGATTAGTAGATGAGTCCCCATATAACTAAGAACAAATATTTGTCCTGTAGTTAATATAACAACACATGTCCTGTTCTCCAGGATGTGGTTAACAGCTGTGCCCTGTGTGCCAGCCCAGCTGCAGCAGTTACAGTGTGTGTTGTGTGTATAAAGCAGGAGGTGTCTGAGTACAGAGAGACAGCGCAAAAGGAGGAAGGACGAAACAATCTACAATACAAACTTATATGCTACTCAACACAAATGATCCAGTCAGTGCGCGACCAGAAATTGACAGAAACAAGAACCAAAATTGAAGAAGAAACACAAACAGTGACCCTGTAGAGTGCTGCAGGAACGAGGCCAAAAACCTGAAGATAAGCTTGTATTTTTGCACTTTCCTGGTCTCAAAGTTAGTGGGTTTTTGGTGAAATACCTGAAGTAAGGTTTGGATTAAAGCATCAGTACATCAGTGAATACCCCACTTGATGCACAAAATCTTACTGTCCAACTTGTAGATTTACTGATTCATAATAAAGTGTGTACAATGTAGTGAAGTAGGAGGCAGTGAAGTCACGTGACCGTGGTGTTTGTAGACTTCTACTTATTTTCTGCAATCAGCCAAAATTCAACAGGGACCTCCCACAGTGAACCAGGGTGGTGCTAATTTACAGAGTTCCTTATCAAATATATAAAAACTGAGATAAAATTCATTATGATATTATATTAATTTGATGTTATCTGTGATGGAGGTGGATTTCATCATGATATGTAAATATGATACCGTTCTTTTATTATCATAGTTGGAAGAACTCTGTAATAATTTAATATATTTATGTATGTCTTTGAGTTGGATGAACATTAGCGTTCAGCTGCAGGAGGAGGTGTGGAGGTGGCTGATGGGAGCAGGACCAGGTGAGTTGATGGTCACAGCTGGTGCTTGTTGGCTCATTACACTCTCCTTTTTAATGCAGCAGCCTGCTGGACGTCAGATGTCTGCAGCACACCACACCCGGGACAAACCACAGAACCATGAAGACATATATTGTTTGGTGAGCTGAGCTGTGAGAATTGCTACAACCAAACTCACAAGGGCCGGAGACACTTGTGAACCAGAGACACAGTAAAGAGTCAGTGTGTATTTTGAAGGTGTGTGTAAGAAGCAGTTAAAACACACACAATGACCGTCACATGTTCTGTGCTGAGAGAGGAAACAGTGGGAGGGAATCCTGCTGCACACTTTATCCTCAATTCTGTATTGTGTCGCCTTCAAAAGTGAAGAGCAGTTTGTGACAAAGGGATGGCTTCATGTTTTAAATGGCTGAGACTGTAAAATAATTTAAATATTGCTTATTTGTTCCATACATTCATATACGTAACATATTCAGGCCATAAAGAGTGTTTCAGTAACTATCAACCATCAGAATTCTGAGAATGGAAAAGCAAAAAATATACCATGATTATTTTACAGTATTTTAATAACTTTCAGTTGCACCACAATGAAATCCTGAAATAAAACCAGTAATCAGGAGAATCCAAGTTGAAACGTTTTGTAATATTGGTAAAAATGACCATGGAACAAAGCTCTGAATAAATATCATTCAATGAATCTAACTTTATTTAAGTGCAGTTCAAAGTGCTTTACAAGCGACTGACAAAACATACTGTTATTTAGAGACCGGCGGCCAAAAGAAAACAGAAACCCTCCAATATGCTTTCTTACTTGATAAAGGAAACAAGAGGGATGATTAACAACATAATATGAATACAAGGTCAACAACAATGTCAGCATATAACTACAGCACAACATCACTTCCCTTGCACACACAGACAGCAGATATTTAACATTACACAGATCAAATTCAGTGAAGAACAGTCAGAATTTAGTGTTATAATATCACAAAGTGTTCCATTTTAAACGTTGTGTCTCAGTACATCGTTGTTGGTCAGTTCTCTACAGAGGGAGGCAGCTTTGGGCTACAGAGTGGTGAATAAAAAGGGCTTGGGTGGGTGGACTGAGTGTCCCCTGCTGGACTGTCATAGAAATACACTGATTCTCTTCAGATCTGATCAGATTGTGTTTCAAAATAAAAGCACTGTGAAATGAAATGAAATAATTTACTCTCAAGTTGAATCTCACCTCTTTGTCCCTTTGTCTCTTCAAGTTGTTTGATCATTTCTTTAATCTGGTTTCCTACTTTATTCCTTCTTTCTGTTATTGTTTTTGTTGTCCAGTTGCAGTTCGATCTCTGCACAGTAGAGTGTAGAGTGTATTGTGTGAATAAAAGACTAGATGATTAGAAAAAAAGAGTCGTTCTATCATCAAAAACTATTCAATTAAAAACCACCTCTGTTGAATGTTATTCTTATCATTTAGAATGACAGAGTCTCACTGTGTCATCTATAATCTCTCCTGTTTTAATCACAGTCTGCTCTGATCTGCTCGACTCTATATGTGAGCTGCTGCCTCCTGCTGGATTGTCAGAGACATGCAGGTTGGGTTGTGTCTCAGCTGTTGTTAACAGATCAGTATTTCTGTCCGTCTCCTCTTTGCTCTCTGACTGATCTGACTGAAGTTGAATCTAATTTCTTTTGCCCTTTGTGTCTTCAGGTTGTTTGCTCATTTCCTTAACCTGCTTTTCTACTTTCTTCATCCTTTCTGTTATTATTGTAATAAAATCCTCTGTTGTCTGTATTCCATCAGTGATTCTCTGTAAAGATTTCTCATATTCAGTCTTTTTGTTGTCCAGTCTTCGTTTGATCTCTAATAGGTTGTTTTTATTCACAGGTATAATAACTGACTGAAGTTTCTTCTCATTCTCTGTCCTCTCTGTTTCCACCTCATCTATCTGAGATATCAGTTTGTCTCTGTGGTGCTCAAGTTCGTTCTTCTTTTCTGTCAACACTGAAATCACATACATCATGTACGTCTTTTCTTCCACTTTATCCTTTAACGTTTCATCATACAGATGCTCCATTTTCTTCTGTCCATTGACGGTCCATAACTTACAGCTTGTTTTGTCTCAGTTTCCAAACAGCAAAGACAAGTGCAGAAAAAAGCAGGACGCAAACAACAGACAAGATGATATGAAGTCTTACAGTAGAAGAAGAAGATGGCTCCATGAATACATCCTCTGAAATGATTAAGTTGGGACTTACCAGTGTTTTTCTGTCGCCCTCTCCACACAATGAACAGAGCTGCAGAAATAGACAAGATGCACACTACGGAGCAGATGGCGATGCGAACAGCAGAACTGGACTGGACCAAAAAGAGTTCATCTGAAATTTAAAAAGAAAGAAAACCCATATGTGTTGTTAAGACGAGACTGTACGCAACTAATGGAGTGATAACATCAATAGTACCATTCACTACCTGGAACATGTATGAGTGTCTCTCTGGTCTGGTTGATGTGGTTCTGTTGGACTCTACAGGTGATCCTGCTGTGTCTCTTCTCCACAGTCACTCTGCTGCTGACAGTATAGAGGTCATCAGGACCTCTGACTGTCTCTGTAGGTCCAGCAGAGAGGAGGTTTCCCTCACCGTCCAGCCAGAACACCTCAGGTTCTGGGTACCAGCCGGTAGACTTACACTGTAGAACCACTCCATGACCGTCTTCATCTTTTCCAGTCCTCTCTAAGCTAATAAAGACGGATGAAACGACGCCTAATGAGAAAAAGGAGGAAGATTAAAAAGTGGTTTCAATAAAAAGTTACCATTAGACAACAAGCCCTGCTGGAGGTTCTGCTTCATATGTCCTTGTGAGAATGTATATCCAAAGGTTCTAGATTGACTAGTATCACAAAGCTCTGATTGTTTGCAGGTGAAAAGCTCACAAAACAAAATGTGCAGTATCAAAACAGTGTGTGTTTACTCACCAACAACAAGCTCAAGAGTTGTTTCTTTGCGCAGTGTAGGAAGGAAGCATCTGTACTTTCCCTCATCAGAGGGTTTGACATTGGACAGTTTCAGTGAAATGTCTCCCGACTTCAGTTTTTCCTCAGAGAGTGATGTTCTTCCTTTGAAGGATGGATTCTGCAGATCCATCAGGTTCTCACCAGAACGCCACACATGGACAAATCTGGGGTTCAGGTCAGGTCTCGTCCATTCAAATGTAATGGCAGCAGCATCAACGGCAGGTTCAAGATGGCACGGTAATGTGATGTCATCACCAACTGATGCTACGACTGGCTGAAGTGGACCAATGACTGCAAACTGACCTGAGGAAGAAACAGACGGATCAATATCCATCACACCACACATGCACAAATCTGGGGTTGAGATCAGGTCTCATCCACAGCAACCTGGGGCTGACATGAAAAAAAGCAATTTGGGATTTACATCTTTCAACAGGAGCACTGTAATAACCCAATCAAAGGACATCTTGGACAGTTGGGTGTGACAACATGTACTCACATGGAGCAGCAAAAAAGATGTCATGATAACATTTCCTAAAGATGATTTCAGATGTTTTCAGAGTTTTTCAAGTCAATTAAAAGAGGCTGTGTTGTTAACAATGCCAGAGTGCACAAAAACAGCTAAATGAACATAAGACAATGCTATGCAGGTTGTGTTTGTGTGTAGGTTACCTGCACAGCTTCGTGTTAGGAGAAGCAAGAGAACAGCATGACGGAAAACCACAGATGTAAAGAGGAGTCCAACCTTAAGACGAGGCATCGTGGACTCATGAAAACTGGAATAAATCAGTTGTGAAACCTTCAAGTAAAGGCAGATAAATTAAACTACTTTTTCACTATTATTTTTCTGAATTTAAAATATAAGCATGAACACTGTTAAAGGTAGAATATATAAGATCAGGTTGCGTGTGTTACAGACAACTCTTACATTAGATTATTTTGTTTTGAACAAATTTAGTGTGCATCTTATTCCTTATTCTATGTTTACAGTGAAAAAAAACATATCCGTCACATACATTCCCTTTAACATGTCATAGTCACCAACACTTTTTGCCAAACAATCTTAGTATTTCTATATAGAAGTCCATAGGATTAAATCTATGAAATCACTGCTGGAGAATTCGATTTACAAGCCAACATAACCACCACGTACCTGTTTCATGTCTCAGAGCCTCGCTTCATCTATGAGAGGGAGATTAAATAAACACATCCTGTTCCTTATCAGTACACTCTCATACAGAGTTACACACTTGGCCCAATGTAAGGTTTAATTATTCAGACACACAACTAAAGGCTAATTAAAGATTTACCACACATTTCTATTTGAATCAGTTTACAGAAAGCATAACTCAGATAGAAAATTAAACAAAAACAAGTGGGATTTTACAGACTGCTGGTTCTTTTGATCCAACAAAGTGACTGGGTTAATATTTAACCTGAGGGGATTTCTTTCAGTCAAAACCAAGAGCTGGTTGCTTATTCACATGGCAGCACCAGTCTTTTAAAAAATCTCTCGCTGAAGTTGCTTTTGATTGACAGCTGATGGACAGTCTTTTGAGTGGATCCTTTTTTTAAATCTTTGTCTATAGTCAATCCAATGTGCCTCCCGGGTCCCATCTGTATTTATAACAGTGGTGGTGCACTCACTGTCCAGAGGGCGCCAAATCACACAAAATGCTAATTACTACTTGATGTACTGTAATACAGTATGAGGTCATTAGTCTGATGACTGGAGTTGAAGTATTGAGTATACTCCTAATAAAGAAATCAGGCATGTATGAAATATAAGACATGGATTCGTTCTGACACCATATTCAATGAATAATGTTGAAATTAACTGAACCAACTGTAAAACTTAAGCTTTATTCTTTTTAAAAAAACAAACTGACACGTAATCATCATCATGACGAACATCCCCTCCATCTGAGATCTGAGATCGTGACGGTTTAACCACACTGTTCTCAGCTCTGCCTGTTCACCACACTGAAGATGCTGTTTATAAGAACTGAGCTGCTGCTGCTCTTAATTAAACTCACTGTGGTCAACTGACAGCGTGTCTGTCTATTTGGATGGTATTCATTGTGTTATGTGTGTTATGTCAACAAAAGTCTAGATTTTTGGAAAAAAAGAGAACTGTTTTATCATCAAAAATTATTAATTTAAAAACTGTCCCTGTTGAATGTTATTCATTTAAAAGTGTTTGACCTCAGTTTGACCTGCTGTCAGCCAGTCACTCTAACAGACCAGTACATTCATATTTAACTGAGGTATTTAATAACCCTGAAGTGCAAGGGCATTATAATACTGCCCTCCAATGTTTAGATTGTTTGGTAATGAATAAATGTAAGTTTAATAAAGGTTGCATTTATTTAATTAATAATGCTCAAAGGTTGTTTTGCTGTCAGTGTTTTTCATCTGTTTTTGATGAATCAACATTATTTTGTTTACTCTGAACGTAGCAAAGAAAGGAAGACATAGAAACATTTGTGGTATTTTAAATATCAGAATTTGTAAACTGCAGGATTAACTTCCTCAGAATTGTTTATATTTCAGAAACATTGTGACTGTGAAGAGCAGGTTCATAACCACGCCAACCTGCAGAATGACATGACATGAAGAGTGACACAAAGAATGTGTTGGAATGTTTTATTATTATCTAACAAAAGTTTAGTTTAGGCTCCATAACTCCAGAGCACTAAAATTAATAAGAAGTACCTTTTAAACTCTTTTTGTGGAAACAGAATATGATCCAAAGGAGGCTGACTGGCTCATTTCCAGCTACCAGTCTACAGTGCTGGATTTGATCTGACCACACTCCAGTTCCCAGGCTCCCAGTAGATTGATTGAACCACTGCTGCAATAAAGTTTAGACAGTGTGTAAAATTGGTACAAAATAAAACTCTGAGTACATAAAAGTTGATAACATCTGTACAACCAAATTACTTAGAAATGAATACTAAGATTATTAGAAAAATATATTTCAGTTGGTGTCACACTGTAGTCAGTACTCAGTAAAGACAAGTCTACAAAAGACAATAGGAAAAAGGAGAAAGGTTTTATCATGACATAGTATTCATTTAAAAACTGTCCCTGTTGAATGTTATTCATTTAAAAGTGTTTCACTGTGTCTTCCATCATGTCTCCTGTTTTAATCACAGTCTGCTCTGATCTGCTCACATGTGAGCTGCTGCCTCCTGCTGGACTGTCAGAGACATGCAGGTTGGGTTGTGTCTCAGCTGTTGTTAACAGATCAGTGTTTTTGTCCATCTCCTCTTTGCTCTCTGACTGATCTGACTGAATCTCGTCACTTCGTCTGTTTCTGTCTTCAGGTTGTTCGCTCATTTCCCGAACCTGCTTTTCTACTTTCTTCATCCTTTCTGTTATTGTTGTAATAACATCCTCAGTTGTCTGTATTCCTCCAGTGATTCTCTGTAAAGATTTCTCATGTTCTTTCTTTTTGTGGTCCAGTTGCAGTTTCATATCTAATAGGTTATTTTTATTTATGTACCAAACTGACTGAAGTTTCTTCTCGTTCTCTGTCATCTCTGTTTCCACCCCCTCTATCTGAGACATCAGTATGTCTTTGTGGTACTCAAGTTCATTCTTCTTTTCTGTCAACACTGAAATCATGCATGTCATGTACGTCTTTTCTTCCAGTTTATCATTTAACTTCTTTCCATCCAGATCCTTCATTTTCTTCTGTCCATTGAAGAGCAGCTCTGTTTTTTCTGGTTCTTCTTCTGGTCCTTTGTCGTGGTGCTTCTTGTTTTCTGTACACAAACAGACAAGACACTGTTAAACTCAAACTTTAAACCTGTTTTTAGCCATGAAACTGCGACGTGTACAAGATACAAACACACAACAGAAGTGATGGTAGAACTCAAACAGACCTCTGCTACATCGGTCAATAACGTACAACAGTGTTTGTTGTAAGAACATATTAAATCACATGTGTAACTTACGGCTTCTGTTTCGTCTCAGTTTCCAAACAGCAAAGACAAGTGCAGAGAGAAGCAGGACGCAGACAAAAGAGAAGACCACGATGATAGGAACAGCAGAAGAAGACGGCTCCATGAATACATCCTCTGAAATGAGAAACAAAAGAACAACATTACATTTTCCAGTTGATACGAATAGAAAAAGTGAGAAATTTACAAAGCAAACCATTCACTACCTGGAACATGTATGAGTGTCTCTCTGATCTGGTTGGTGCTGTTCTGATGGACTCTACAGGTGAAGCTGTTGCTGTGTCTCTTCTGCACAGTCACTCTGCTGCTGACAGTATAGAGGTCATCAGGACCTCTGACTGTCTCTGTAGGTCCAGCAGAGAGGAGGTTTCCCTCACCGTCCAGCCAGAACACCTCAGGTTCTGGATACCAGCCGGTAGACTCACACTGAAGAACTACTCCATGACCAACTTTTTCAATACCCACTGTGGAAGATGTGGACACAGCACCTGATCGTGGGTGCAAGTTTAATTGTTGTCAACACCCATTAAACTTATTAGAAATTTGAGTTTTGAATTGAATGTGTGTTAGCAAATGTATGGGGACAATTGAACCACTTAACATTCACTTACTGACAATAAGCTCCACAAAAGAGTCTTTCTCCAACACTGGAAGGAAGCATCTGTACTTTCCCTCATCAGAGGGTTTGACGTTGGACAGTTTCAGTGAAATGTCTCCAGACTTCAGTTTTTCACCAAAGAGTGATGTTCTTCCTTTGAAGGATGGATTCTGCAGATCCATCAGGTTCTCACCAGAACGCCACACATGGACAAATCTGGGGTTCAGGTCAGGTCTCGTCCATTCGAATGTAATGGTACCAGCATCAACGGCAGGTTCGAGGTGGCACGGTAATGTGATGTCATCACCAACTGATGTTACGACTGGCTGAAGTTGACCAATGACTGCAGACTGACCTGAGGAAGAAACAGACAGATCAATATCCATCACACCGCACATGCACAAATCTGGGGTTGAAATCAGGTCTCATGCACAGCCACCTGGGACTGATGTGAAGAAAAGCAGTTTAGGATTTACAGGGCCGGCCCAAGCCTTTTGGGGGCCCTAAGCAGAATTTGATTTGGGGCCCACCACCGCGGAGTCACCTGTGCAATTATTGACATAAATGTCACACTATAATTTTACATTATAAATTGTTTTAATACAGTGACGGATTATGAACTACTGTCTGGGCACAGATGCATAAGGACCCCCCCCCCCCCCCCCTTATTTGTATGAAAGTGTGTGCTAATGGGGGAAGGGGGTTTTGGGGGTCCTCCCCCAGAAAATTTTGAATTTGGTAGATGTGATTTCCTGTATTCTGGTGCCTTTTTGGGATGGCCAGCTGGAGATTTGTTCAGATTCATAGCCTTTTGTTTTTTGACTTTTTGAGGTAGTTACTTCATGCAACGACTTGGGCTTCAGGGCCCTTTCACCTCTTGGGTCATTCAGGCTCATTCAGTAATCCATCCTTGCTTTGTCTATGCACGCGAGGTGTCTAGTTTAAGCGCATGACTCAAATGCTGGCAGACACAGCAGTTGTAGGCAGGTATATTGATCATAAAATCAGAATCATCTTGTCTTGAATTATTCATTCATTCATGTCACTTGTTTAACGTATTTAATAGGGGTGTCACGATTCTCCAAATCCTTGATTCGATTACATTTTTGATTCTAAGGTCACGGTTCGACTTGATTCTCGATTTTTACATTTATTTTTTTTAAAGCACAGGTTGCTATGCCATTTTAGACTAGACTTTTGTTCGCAATGTACACTATATTGTCAAATTTATAACATTTATTAATAACATAATGTAACAATAGCTAATAGCTACTGGCTGAGCTAGTTTTTTTCCGTTTGGCAAGCCTGGACAGTTGGGTACGACAACATGTACTTGAACAAATGTCACATGGAGCAGCAAAATAGACTTCATGATTCCATTTCCTAAAGATGATTTCAGACATTTTCAGAGTTTATCAAGTCAATTAAAAGAGGCTGTGTTGTTAACAATGCCAGAGTGCACAAAAACAGCTAAATGAACATAAGAAAATGCTATGCAGGTTGTTTGTGTGTAGGTTACCTGCACAGCCTCGTGTTAGGAGAAGCAAGACAAGAGTGTGATGGAAAACCACAGATGTAAAGAGGAGTCCATCCTTCAGACGAGGCATCGTGGAGTCATGAAAACTGGGATAGATCAGTTGTGAAACCTTCAAGTAAAGGCAGATAAAGTTAATTATAACTCATATCGCCCTACATGAAACTACTTTTTTACTATTATATATGCATTATAGATGCATTAACACTCTTAAAGGTAGAATATGGAAGCTCCGATTGTGTGTGCTACAGAATCAACAACAAAACAATCAGTCATCTCAAGGATAACTTTCAGCTGAAGATTATTTGTCCTCTTGTCATAAATATTGTCGGTGGCATTACATTTCCAAGATTGAGATAACTACATCTATATTCCAAATGAACATCCATTTAAATATTAAAACAAACTTTGCACTGAAGCCAAATCTACCCTGACCAAACTTGAGCAGATTCAGTGTGCATCTTATTCCTTCTCAGTTTACAGTGAAAAAAACATAGCCGTCATATACGTTGCCTTAAAACTTCATAGTCACCCGTACTTTTTCTTAAACACTCTTCATACTTTCATTATTAAGTCTTACTGATATCCAAAGGAATACATCTATTAAATATTTGCTAGAGAAATTGATTTAAAAGGCAACATAACCACGTACCTGTTTCATGGCTCAGACCATGTAAGAGAGGAAGTAGACTAAAAGAAATAAACTGTGCAAAGTCCTCATCTATCATAAACATGCCCTGTTCTATCATTTGACCTTGATACAGAGTGTTCACACACACACACACACACACACACACACAGACACAGACACAAACACACACATCTCCGTATAATTTCTTTTTCAATCAGTTTACAGGAAACATAACATAAGAAAATCAAACTTTAAGTTGAATATTACAGACTCCTGGTTCTTTTCTCCAAACGAAGTGACTGGGTTAATAGTTAACCTGAGAGGGTGTGAGGGGATATTTTTCTCTCTCGTTAAAACCAAGATCTGTTTGCTTATTCACATGGCAGCACCGGTCTTTTAAAAGGATCGGTTGCTAAAGTTTTGATTGACAGCTGATGGAAAGTCTTTGGACAGTGGATCCTTTTTTTAAATCTTGTCTTTTTGTCAATCCAATGTGCCTCCAAGGTCCCATCTGTATTTATAACAGTGGTGGTGCACTCAAAAACTGTCCAGGGGGCGCCAAATCACACAAAATGCTAATTACTACTTGATGTACTGTAATACAATATGAGGTCATCAGTTTGATGACATGAGTTGATATAAAGAAATCAGGCATGTATGAAATATAAAGCATACAGATTCATTCTGACAATATATGAAATAAATAATGTTAAAAAATTAATTGAACCAACTGTAAAACTAAAGCTTTATTCTTTTTAAAAAAACAAACTGATGTAATCATCATGACGAACATCCCCTCCGTCTGAGGTCGTCGTTGTCTCCCAGCAACAGTGTGTATTTTAAAGAGTGAGCAGTTTAGATCGTGACAGTTAAACCACACTGTTCAGCTCTGCCTGTTCGCCACACTGAAGATGCTGTTTATAAGAACTGAGCTGCTGCTGCTCTTTAAATAAACTCACTGTGGTCAACTGACAGCGTGTCGACTGGTTAGAGCTGAACTGCTGCGTGACAGCTCGTAATAACTTCATCTACTCTGACGTTAATGTAATGAGAAAACACAAGTCACTGAAAAAAAAAAAATATGTCAAGCTTCATTTGAACATTTTAAAGATGCAGACAGGTACCTAACAACAATCACAAGATACCTTTTTTATCTTCTAAACATGTTTTTGATTTAAAAAATGTAAATAAAATCAAAACATATATAGTTACTGTTAAATGTGTTGGTCTGCTCCAGAGATAGATCAACAGAGAAGGATCAGAATTGAAACAGAAGAGACTGACATCCCAACTTTTAAGGTCAAACCTCAAAATGCTGAATGTTACATTTCCCATGATGCAACTCAACAGCATCTTTCATCACAATGTCTAAACTTATGTTCCAGAAATAACTTCACACAAGTCTTTTTGCAGGCTGAGTGTAGTCCATGAAAAGTGAAGTGGATATTATGTGTAATGTTAAACATTTACGGTTCCTCTGTGTTACAGCCGAAGCTCGCTCTTTTGCGTCAACATCTTCCATTAACCACACAGGAAGAGGAGGTTCTCCCCTGCATTACACTTCAGCTGTGCTTCAGTCTGATGTTCAGACAGACGGCAGCAGGACAACATGGAGGTCACATCTCTCTGCATCAGACTGTGTGAGTACTAAATCCGTCTTAGTTTGACATTTAGCAACAAAATTGGGTTTTAGTGACCCTAAAAACTTATGCATTTATTACGAAAAAGAATCAGAGTTCATATTACATTGATGATAGATGTGATGTTAAGATGGTAAGTCGAGTAATGAGGTATAAAATTAACCTAAAGACATGAAACTACAAATAAAAACATCTTTCATCTCTGCAGTGATGAACGTGTTGACACTGCTGGTTGCAGTTCATCTTAATTACACCCAGGAAAATGGTAAGTAGCAGTTGGACAATTTTTGATTGTGACACAAGAAATTGTCAGAAAAGTTGAGACTCATACGCTCCTGCTGGATACAAATACAAGAAAAGGACATTAAACATAGTCCTACAATTATTTTGGAATATATCAAAGCTCTGCCTGCTGCATTGTGTTTGCCATAGTTACAGTGAAATAATGTTTTATCAAAGATTGAATTAAGCAGTGGCTCATCATTGTTGGGTAGAAAAGAAGAAGTGAGAGTTACACCCTAAGAGGCTCACTATGTCTTTGCTAAATAACTCTGATAAACCCAGAGAGTTAAGTATTAGATTTGCAAAGTAAAAAATGTGCAATGTGTAACCATGATGGGAAGAAATATATATAGAAATTAATGATAGATCAGTATATTGAGGTTGTATAGGAGGAGAAAGTCCAGAAGAAGTGGCAGCACAATGTGGGAGAAAAAGGGAAGTGTGCGCCTTTTTGTGTGTGTGTGTGTGTGGCTTTAAAATTACCTCAATATGAATTAAGTGTGATTATGGGATATTCAAAAATGTGTAATGGGTAAACTGTGATTTAAATCAATATATTGAAGCTCAGAAATGTACTGAAAATCAGTAAAAGAGGTGTTGAGCTGAGGTCGAAGTGTTAACGAACTGACTGAGTTGATGTGAGGCCAAGAGGAAGTGTCAAAAACCTGATCATGCCGGACAGTTGCGGACATTGATTTTATGTCTCTTTGATGAAAATTAAAAGGTAGGTATAACGTGTGCAAAATATCTTAAAGGTTCTTAAAGGTTATTCTAGCCTGCCAAATTGAAACAGCCCTTTAGGGTTTACCAAAAGCCTCTAAAATCCAACTCAGCACCAGACCAAGTGCACAGATCATTTAGAGGAGAGCTGCCATAACGGGCGTGGCTGGTGGCCGTATCTGACTCAAGGGCTATAAATGTCAGGTGCCACACCAGAGGAAGCAGGTAGACATTCGGATTCAGGCAGTGAGAAGCTAGGCCAGTCTCCTCACTACCAGCTTATGAATTCCCTATTTAAATTCCCAAGTTTAAAGCAACCTCTTGGAGGTTTAGGGATTTAACCCTTTATAACGGAGAGCTGGCCCAGTGCCTCCTGGATAGGGGCAAACTCGGGATCTAACAAAATATATACATTTTACACAATGCCATCTTTTTAATCTTATATCTAAATATTTATTGTATTATTCCAAATGTACAAGTTAACAGTTCTAAATCTTCTCATATCTTTGTCTGAAATGCAGCTTTTCCTGTGATCGTTCCGACCCGGCTGCAGATCTTCGAGTACAGCTCCATCTCTTTTTCATGTAAGGGTTTTAAAGCCACAGCTGGATGGACCGTTATGAGGAAGGTGAAGGGAAATGTCAGTGAGTGTGTCAGTACCTGGGTCGGAGCAACAGAATTCCCCTGCGCCCTCAAACCTGCTTACTCGACAGACAGTGGTGAATACTGGTGTGAGACCGGAGAAGAGAGAAGCAACGTGGCCAACATCACCGTCACTGGTAAAACATTTACTGATTACTCATGAGTTTATGAAAATATGCAACAATGTAAGTACATCTTTTCGTGTGATGAAGGTGAACATAACAATAATCAAAATAACATTGTTTGTTCTTAATTAAATCCACGTTTTAGATTGTATACAATACTACAATATATGTTGTTGCCTCTGTCAAACATTTCGCATTGTTTAAGGGTATTTTTCTATGCTTAAAAAAATTCACATGTGAAATTATACTGTTAATATGGAAAAAAGGGACTATTTCACTCATTGATTTAATATTTTTACATATGAACCAAAATTTTGATAAACGAAAAGACAATTATGTCACGTTATTTTAACAAGTCAATGCCTTTTTTCACGTATGAATCAAAATTCTAAATATATGTACATTTGCTTTTTTGCACACATGGATTAGAATTTGTTTGTGGAAATGAAACATGGCGCTTGAAGTTACGTCAAATTTGATTCTTCACATTTCTACATTTTCAAGTGATCTTTTTCAAAATGAGAAATGAAAGTCATGTCATATGTACACTGAAATCTTTACTTTGAAAACTGCATTTTCACATCTGAATTATGTAATTTTTTAACACAACAGCATCATGTTCCATTAAAGTTAATTTTGAACAATTTCTATTTAATAATTTTATTTAGACGGACATGTGATCCTGGAGAGTCCAGCTCTCCCTGTGATGGAGGGCAACACTGAGACTCTGCGCTGTAGAAGTAAAATGACCTCTTCGGCTCACATAGCCGATTTCTATAAAGATGGCTTCCTCATCGGCTCCGGCTCCACAGGTGAGATGACCATCCACCATGTTTCTAAAGCTGATGAAGGATTTTACAAGTGCAGCATCTCTGACTTTGGAGACTCAGCAGAGAGCTGGCTGGCTGTCAGAGGTGAGACGTAATGAGGTTTCAATTGTTCTGTTGGTAAATTTTAAAGATTGTAGGTTCTACATTACATATCTAATGGAACCGAAACATTTGACTTTGTCTGGTTTTGTAGTTTTGAATGACGCAGCAAAGTGTGCCAAAATGATCATCGAAAACAAAAGAGGAAGTGTTTTGAAAATGTAAATGTAAAATCTAAACAATTAAGTAAGAGCACAATTCTCTAACCCATAGTGTGTATACACAATATTGACACGTCTTAAAAAGTATTAAGTTACACAGTAAACAAATGTTGTGTTGTAATTAAGATTGTATCTTTCCCCCAATAATGTTAATAATTATAATAGAAAATATACAAATAAGAAGAAAAAAAACATATTTATATGTTCATTACTTATCATTACAAGAACTTGTGTTGAAGTTGCTCGATCCAAGGCTCATTATCAAACAGTCTTTTCCGCAATTTGATAATCAAACAAATAATTCTATGAAAAACAACATAAAACACACTGAAACACTTCTGTCTCTCATGTAGATTTTTGTCTTTTTGTCTTTGAAGCACTTCACAGAGAGACTCATCCACCCTCAGAACTCTCCTGTCATCCTTACCTCATCTTAAGGACTGTTTTCACCATTTTGATGGTGGTTCTGCTGCTGCTGCTGGTGGGATTGCTTCACTGTGGGAAACTCAGAGTTACACAAACATATGTATGTATATGTAAAGTGTGCAAAGGTAAATGCCAAACTGAACCGGACAAAAGCGTAAATGACAAAGAATAGTTGACTGATGGCAAGTCTGATACTTCAGTTCTCCGTCCCGTATCAGAAGATTAGAAACTGCTTTCATTTACTTGCCAACCTGCTTTAACTCACCTTTACCTTAACTTTGTATGGCTTCAGGTAAAAGTTGTTGAACCAATTGCTTGTGGACAGCCTTCATTCGATTAAATTACTTGTGCAGGTACAGAGTCAGTTTTGCTACCATGTGTGGGGGTTATTATTAGACTTTGTCACAAGCAGAAGAGGTGAAAAACCACACGTCTGCGTGTGACCGATTTAACAAGGCCTGCTATACGTCTTCTATGTTTTGTTTTAGACACTCAAGATGCTGTTGATAATTCAAGCTTCTTAGACACAAACCACGGAAACAAAGACGGTAAAGGGTAAGGCGCTCCTCGCAGGGTCTTTCTGTTTGTTAGAGGGTTAATATTAGCTTAACTGAAACAAAATGTGGGTCATTTTCAGGTTAAGCAAGATGTTTTATGTCCCAGTCTGAGTGCACACATCATTTAAAAACAACAATATTTCTATTAGGCAGGTATTAAACCATATCTACAGCCACATTCTGGTGACTCCCTCCCTCCTATCACCTTAAATAAATGTAGCAGAGGACTGTAGGGGTCACAAAATAACAAGTTGGAACTGTTGCAGCAAAATTGAGGAATACCTAGAGGGGCTAGCAGAAAAAAAAGTAAACTCCTGTGAACGATGAGTGATGATCTATATACGAGGATATATTTGGAAATATATAGAAATCATAAATGGTCGACTCTATGTCAGCACTGACCTCCAAAGGTTCAGAATTACTTAAAACTGTACATGTCATGTCATAGAAGGCCTATTTGTATGTATATTTTTTGCAGATTTCAAGTGTGCAGATGTGTATTTCAGCATAATGATTCATTTTATTTGCTTCTTTGTGTATCACAGAGATTTGACCTCACTTTATCTATGGAAGAAAAAGAATAAAACTTGTGTATGTATTCCTTCAAGTATGTGCATTTTTCTGTTTATCAAGATTTGTGTTTATACCTTTACAAAAGCATAATAAATAAGGGCATTTACCAGGGTTGTTCTTTAGACAACAGAGCGTCCATGTTGTCTTTGGTTGACAGTAGGAAACATGGACAATGACCTCCCTGGAGTAAATTAATTCGTTTTGCAACACATTTTTTGAAGGGTCTATGATTGACTGTACTTTACTGTTTTACATGTTTCAAGAAATAAAGATTATATTATTATTAATCTTTTGCATTATTTCATGTGTCCATAATCCACTCTGAAATATGGAAACTGTCTATTTGCTGCTTAGGACAGTAATATATAATATTATGTTAAAGGTTTATTAGTTATTACATACTTAGCCTCATGTATGGTTTAATTATTCATGTACGCACACAGGTACATATGAGTTGTGGGGACCAAGTTTTAATCATCACTTGTGGGGACCATACTTTCTAGAGGTTCCTCAGGTCTGAAAAAAAGAGTTAAAGTTGCCTTTGCTTAGTGAGCCTATACACACACCTTTAAATCTTTGAAATGAGAAAGTGCTGGTTTCCACACACACACTTTTACAAACAATATTCAGTCAGTGTCTCAGTAAAAACGTGAAATTTAATGGTTAACAGAAAAAGAATATTGAAATAATAAATTATTTCATATAAAAGTTATTATAGAAAAAGGAGAAAAAACAATCTAATTTCTGAACTGTAACAGCCAAAGTTTTGGTATGATTTAATTTGAATTGGGCAGAAACTGTTCTGATTATGCTGCACAGGGGCGTCACTAGGTTTTAAGGACAGGGGAGGCTTAGCCCCCAAGAGATGCACAGGATGTGAGCGAACGTAGCGCGCAAGCAAAACATTTCACAAAAAGCTAACAAAGACTGAGAAATTATTATTATTATCCACTGATGATAATCAAATGTGAATGAGCTCGGCTCCTGTGTCACGGTGTGCATCCATGCATAAAGTGAGAAACACAGCTGATGCTCCAGAAGGAAGTCACCCCAAAGATAGTATATGGTAAAAAGAGTGCACACTTGACTCTATAAACAACCTGCAGGGCCTTCACAATGCATTTCAGACCAACTAGCTTGGTAAGTAGCCGCATTGTTTTAGAGCTGGAATGTAACTTTTGACCGCGAAACAACAAAGGTGAGACGTGCGCAGAGATTGTCTATAGTGTGCAAGCTAGGTTTTTATTTGTCAAACAGGGAGCACTAATTCATTACATGGGACTTTCTGCTGTTAGCTGGGGGCTGGAGCTAACTAACTGTTACTACCAACAGTGATGAATACTTACTCTCTTGAAAAACTTTCTTATATCCTTTCTTCCTCATTCACGTTCTTCTCCTCATGCTGTTCTAGTCGCTCTGTGTGCTTCAAGGTACACACACGCTGCAGGTACCGAGTGCAAGCAAGGTCGCAGGGAAAACGTGGACTGGTTTTTCAGTGATGTGGGCGTTCTCTATATGAACAAGTGGAATGGATTGGATAACGACGCACTGAAGGGGCTCTCTCTACCTTACACTATGAAGTGAAGGGAAACTGACAGATTTATGATCATATTTAAGTGAATAATGACAAGTTATATGATTATTCATTTAAACTCATATTCTGGCCACTTTATATTTAATTTGTCGGCACTTTTTTGTAAAAAAAAAAAAAAAAACAAAACAAAAAAAAAAACTTTTTTTTTTCTTTTTTAATAAAAACACCAAATTATTTAGGGGGGCTTAAGAATATTCTAGAGGGGCTTCAGCCCCCCTAAAATAGGCCTAATGACGCCACTGATGCTGCATGTCATCTTTATGTAGATGTCACCACCAGAGGGCGATGTTTACTGTAACCTGAAGGAAATACAACAACTCAGCAGGTGTGAACAAATGATAACATCCGGGTTAAACTAGATTTAAAATGACTAAAGTCTTATTAACTAAGCAGAGTTGAATTTGAGTAAAATACTCTGTTTATAACAAAATAATAGACGTCAACTCAAATGCACAGGCTGAATAAAACAAAAGAGTATATGACAGGTAACACTGTGAGTAGTTTATTGAATGATACTTTGGTTAACAATATAATAAAGCAGCTCATATCCCAGCATGCCTTGCTGGGTTTGGCATCCCTCCAAATATGATCATATCTGCCTGTCTTGTTTCTGTGTGCAGTGATTATTATCAGACAGAGGCAGAACAGGTTTAAAACCAAAACCAAAAGACGAGCTTTACTTTCTCTTCTAGGTTTTGTTTTACAGTAAATTAATAGACGGGGTGAAGGGTCCCAAAGGAGGATCTGTAACAACAAGACATGTCCCTCTCAGTGTTTACGCAATCTAGACTGGACCTTTAGTTTATGGTGTCTCATTTGAAAAACCTTTTTCTGAGAGATATTAAGATGTTTCTTTCAGCATAATAACTTCACCTGTTTTGTATATTAATATATCACAGAGATACAGCTTTAGGCTTTATGGGTTCATTAATTAATTTATTTACAGTTTACCACATATGTGGTTTATACATTCACAAATGCACATCTAAAAAAGTTTTAAAAAAACATGACATAAGAGATTTACATGTAAAAATGTATATAAAACACAAAATACATATTTATTGACCAGAAATAAAGTCCATGAAAAAACAAAAAGGCAACTTGTTTAAGTAAAAAAAATCAGTCATTCTCAAGCATCACAAACTACAATTGTAAAAATGTTCATTTAGCTTTGAGCTCATAAACAGACAAATGATTAAATCTTTGTAAAATGTATTCAAAATATATTTAACTGTTTCATTCTAAATAAGTTTAAAATTAACCCTTAAAAAGAAGAAAAAGAACTGATACAGAGTACTATAAATCATTTGGGATTATAATCACACAGTGTTGTTTGTTGGTTTATTGTCCAAGTAACTGACATTGGGCATCCCCTCTAGTTAGCCCTGTAGGAGGGAGAAGCCATTTACTTTAAACCTTTTTTCTCCTTTTTTTCCCTTAGGAGTTAGGAAAGAGAGTTTGTTTTTTTTGTTAATTTTGATTTGCATAGGGAAGGTAGGATAATAGGGTGTTGTTTGTTGTTTTGGCTCTTGTTCTCCCTCTGAAGACAAATAAAAGGCTACTTAAAATATAAAAATTCCGGTGGACACTGGCCTTCTTGGGTGTGGGAGAATGGGGAGAACAAAGCATGTTTTGTCTCTGATCCCCCTAGACCAGGGGCGTAACAATCTACATGTTCTTTGTTAATATCTTTATGTAGGTTGGAGCTGGCCTGTAAGCATTTTACTCTCAGTATCGCCACAGGATGATGGATCATTTACTTCGTTTTCTGTCTCTGCCTGCTCTGACTGAAGTCTCCGCTCAGTCTCTTCTCTCAGTCTCTCAGTCTCTCTCAGCTTTCTACCTATTTGCTCCATATCTCTCTCTAGTTTTCCCTTCCTTTCTGTCATCTCAGTAATCAGATCACCTGTTTTCTTCAATAGATTGTTTGTGTTCACCAACAGATTTTCATGTTCTTCCTTTGTGTTCTCCAGATACTCTTTGATTTTTTTATACTTCTCCTTTTTTTTTTTGTCGTCCGTTTTTCGGCTCTTCTCCAGCCTCTCCTCTTTCTCCTCTATCAGTGTCTTCTCCTCCTGCTGTAGTGCGATGAGCTTCTCTTTCTGCTTGTCCAGATTCTCCTTCTGCTCTTTCAGGTTTGTAATCACCTGTTTTACATGTTCCAGTTCTCCCTCAGTCTTCTGTAAGTCCTCATCAAGTTTAGCCTTTGTGTTTTCCAGATAATGTATTTTCTCACTTCCTGTCATGGGCTTCTCTCCGTCCATCAGCGGCTGACGTTCATTGCTGCTGGTTGTGGTTTCTATGTGGACAGGACAGGAGTATGTTTAGTTAGGTGAAACCTTCTTTGTTTATGCAGTGTTGCCTTTTAACATTTGAATCAAAGCCAAAAAACTACTAATTTTATATTTTTGAACATATTGCATAACAATATTGTTGGGATGATGAAGTGGGTGAAAACAAGTCTCAGAGAAAGATTAGAAGTAGAGCAGTTCAGGAAATCACTTATGACATATCATGATATAATACTTACCACAACCTGAAACTATGTATATGTATATATTATGATCACCATATAATCTCAATATAATGCTCTGCTCTATGTGAAAGTGACTTCAAGATTGAAAAAATAGCTTTCATTTAAGTTGTGACTTACCAATGTTTTTCTGTCGCCCTTTCCACACAATGAACAGAGCTGCAGAAATAGACAAGATGCACACAACGGAGCAGATGGCGATGCGAACAGCAGAACTGGACTGGACCAAAAAGAGTTCATCTGAAATTTAAAAAGAAAGAAAACCCATATGTGTTGTTAAGACGAGACGTATGCAACTAATGGAGTGATAATATCAATAGTACCATTCACTACCTGGAACATGTATGAGTGTCTCTCTGGTCTGGTTGATGTGGTTCTGTTGGACTCTACAGGTGATCCTGCTGTGTCTCTTCTCCACAGTCACTCTGCTGCTGACAGTATAGCGGTCATCAGGACCTCTGACTGTCTCTGTAGGTCCAGTAGAGAGGAGGTTTCCCTCACCGTCCAGCCAGAACACCTCAGGTTCTGGATACCAGCCTTTGGATTTACACTGTAGCAGCACACCGGTGCTGACTTTAGAAATCTCTATGTCAGGTGAGGAGACCGAACCTAAAGCAGAGTAGAAATGTAAAAAAAAATGATTTAATGCTAAAACGTCTTTAAAGAGCCTGACGATTCATGTTAAGCTTCTTGTGCTGTGCATACACTCGCACATCTCATGTAGCTCATCAAGCTTTAACTGCTGGTAAACACAGAACATGTAATACTCAAAGCAGCTTCACTATTCATACAGAGGATGGCAGCATGGTTCCAGCTCCAGTGCAGGATTAACCTGACTGTGGATGAATAAATGTATAACTAAACGTGCTCTCTCACCAAAGACAAGCTTCACAGTTGAGTCTATGTTCATTGTGGGAATGAAGCACCTGTATGTTCCCTTATCAGACAGTTTGACTCTGGACAGCTTCAGTGAAATGTCTCCGTGCTTCAGTTTGTTGATGAACAGCGATGTTCTTCCCGAGTAGGACGGATGCTGATCACCTAGAAGTTCTTGCCCAGAACGCCACAGATGGACAAATCTGGGTTTCAGATCAGGTCGCGTCCACTCCACAGCTGTGGAAGCAACATCTGTGGCAGGTTGCAGATGACATGGCAAAATTATGTCATCACCAACGAATGCCAATACTGGCCGAGGTGGACCAATTACCTGAGGGTGACCTGGGAAGTGTAGTTAAATGTGTAAGTAAGAGGAAAAGAGAATTCAGCTACGTTCATATGATGCACCAATCAATCAAAAAAGACTTTATGGAACAGATCCAACTGATTTTTACCTTCACTGACTTCATATTAACTTTAAACACTCGAGGGATAGGTGTGACTGTGAGTTACCTGTACAGCAGTGTGTTAGAAGAAGCAGGACAACAGTGTGATGGAAAACCAGAACTCTGAAGGTACAGAGCTCGAGGGATCGTCCATCCTTCAGCTGAAACATCTGGACTTCTGAAAATCGTATGAATTTACAAACTCGTCAAATTGGCATTAAAAGATGATCACATGACCGTAAGACGTGTTCATAAATAACAGGGGGAAAAGACTGTTTTGCATTTGTGACCTCAGGCCTGACTGTGAAATTAAATCAATTTGAACATTATAAATCGTTTGATTTTATTCTTTGGTAAAGTGTTTTTTTCACTGAAAATTAGTCACATGTAGTTGGCTTTGATTTTACAGCAAACTTTGCACTTCTACTCCAGTGACTAAAATATATCAGACTCTTTCAGTGATGTGTGGATCTCACACACGTCTCTGTGGTTTGTTCAAACAGGTTTCAGACTTCAGGAAGTAGTCCGACCTTTTTAGCTCTCATGCTTTAATGTGTTTATTTTTCTTACTCCAGAGACAATTTTTCATTTCTTTTAGATCAAGTGTTGGTAAACTTTTGTTTAAAAAAAGCAGAGAAGATAATAATCATATTCATAAAAGCTTACATACCAGTCACGACAGGCAGGCGACAAAGCAGGATCATATCAGATAAAGTGGACTTTGCCCCGGACGATACGGAGTGATATATTGTGTGACGAATTTTGAAGTTTCATTGCTGTTCTGCTGCAGCTCTCCAGTACAATAATATCTCCACATCTTATATTAATTGATACATTTTAACTACATTAGGTCATGATTTAATAGTATTTTGATGGACTGACCGTATTGGAAAAAGTGGTACTACTGTATCCAGCTGCCAAATCAGTCACTATTCAACAAAATACACAATAAGCACTTATACTGCTGTTTGGATCCAATTTGATATTTGATTATTTTAGTAAAATAGCAGCAACAACACCATGTTTGTGTGTGTGTGTGTGTGTGTGTGTGTGTGTGTGTGTGTGTGTGTGTGTGTGTGTGTGTGTGTCTTTGCAGCACTTCATATAGAAGCCCATCCCCCCTCAGATCACTGCTGTTATACTGACCTGACCTTCAGGACTGTTGTAAATATTTTGGAGTTATAACAAAATAAAAGACGTCCACTCAAATGCAAAGGTAACAGACAGACTGAATAAAACAAAAGAGTATATGACAGGTAACACTGAGGGTAGTTTATTGGATGATACTTTGGTTAACGATATAATAAAGCAGTTCATATCCCAGCATGCATTGCTGGATTTGGCATCCCTCCAGATATGATCACGTGTCCTCTGCCTGTCTTGTTTCTGTGTGCAGTGACTATTATCAGACAGAGGCAGAACAGGTTTAAGACCACAGGGGAAACATGACTCTGTTTCCAAAGACGAGCTTTACTTTCTCTTCTATGTTTTGTTTCAGACACTATAGTAAATAGACTGGTAGGAGGCTCTGTAACAACAAGACATTTCTGTTTTCTGCGATTCAATATTAGCCTAAACTAAAGAAATCTGATCAGTGATGGTTAAACAAAATGTTTCATATCCCTCTCAGTGTGTGCGCCATCTTGACTAGACCTCTAGTTTATGGTGTCTCATTTAAAAACACCTTTTTTTCTGAAACATTAGAGATGTTAAGATGTTTCTTTCAGCATAATAACTTCACCTGTTTTGTCTATATTAATATATCACAGAGATACAGCTTTAGGGTTTATGGGTTGGGTTTATTAATCAATTTATTTACAGTTCACCACATATGTGGTTTATACATTCACAAATGCACATCTAAAAAAGTTTTTAAAAAAACATGACATGAGAGATTTACATGTAAAAATGTATATAAAACACAAAATACAAATTTTTTTAACCAGAAATAAAGTCCATGAAAAAAACAAAACATCAAAAAGGCAACTTGTTTAAGTAAAAAATCAGTCATTCTCAAGCATCACAAACTACTATTGTAAAAATGTTCTTTTAGCTTTAAGCTCATAAACAGACAGAAGATGAAATCAGATAAATGTATTTAAAAAATCCCTCAAATGTATTTGACTGTTTCACTTAGATATGGACAAGTTTAAAATTAACCCTTAGAAAAGAAGAAAAAGAACTGATACAGAGTACTATACATCATTTGGGATTATAATCACACAAACTGTACACAGTGTTAATAACGTTAGTGAACAAATTATAGAACAACATACAGTGAACATGAGACAGGCAACACTGTGCCTTGGTTTGGACTAACACAGGCAGGCTGCTTAAACTGATGACACTAAAGATCATAATCACATTTTCATTACATTACATTTTGTGATTTTGGCTTGATATATGTAAAGTAAAACACAGAATCATTAGGATGTAGCAGACGTGCTATCTTTCTTTGTTTTGGGCCGTGCTCATTTGTGTGAGTGTTGCTTGCCCTGCAAATAGCGGGACGTCTACAGGTTTCTTTTGTTTTCCATATGATCTGAACCTTAAACCTTAAACCCAAGACCCTCTACAACTTGCAATATTTTAATTCACTGGGGACTTGAGCACTTGTAGGAGCACATTTCACTTTGATTATCCCTAAAGATGCATTTGTTTGTTGGTTTATTGTCCAAGTAATTGACATTGGGCATCGCCTCGAGATCTACATGTTCTTTGTTTATATCTTTATGTAGGTTGGAGCTGGCCTGTAAGCATTTTACTGCCAGTATCGCCACAGGGTGATGGATCATTTACTTCGTTTTCTGTCTCTGCCTGCTCTGCCAGAAGTTTCCTCTCAGTCTCTTCTCTCAGTCTCTCTGTCTCTCTCAGCTTTCTACGTATTTGCTCCATATCTCTCTCTAGTTTTCCCTTCCTTTCTGTCATCTCAGTTATCAGATCACCTGTTGTCTTCAATAGTTTGTTTGTGTTCACCAACAGATTTTCATGTTCTTCCTTTGTGTCCTCCAGATACTCTTTGATTTTTTTATACTTCTCCTTTTTTTTTTCTATAGTCCGTTTTTCGGTTCTTCTCCAGCCTCTCCTCTTTCTCCTCTATCAGTGTCTTCTCCTCCTGCTGTAGTGCGATGAGTTTCTCTTTCTGCTTCTCCAGATTCTCCTTCTGCTCTTTCAGGTTTGTAATCACCTGTTTTACATGTTCCAGTTCTCCCTTAGTCTTCTGTAAGTCCTCATCAAGTTTAGCCTTTGTGTTTTCCAGATAATGTATTTTATCACTTCCTGTCATGGGCTTCTCTCCGTCCATCAGCGGCTGAAGTTCATTGCTGCTGGTTGTGGTTTCTATGTGGACAGGACAGGAGTATGTTTAGTTGGAAACTCCCAAGTTGCTCTTTACTCAGAAAACATTTATTTATTTGAACTAAAATAAATAAATAAAAGCTGTGCGATAAACAATTCATTATATCAGTGTCTGCTGTGGTGTATCTGCAGTCTCCTTAAAGATAAAGAAGCAGCAGGGAAGGGGTGAGAGCGGAAGGGAAAGGGGAAGTGAACGAAATAAAATCTCTTCTGGACAGACCATTTTTTTACAATATCATGCAGAACTTCCAACTTACTGATTGTGCTTTGTCGCCCTTTCCACACAATGAACAGAGCTGCAGAAATAGACATGACGCACACAGCCAAGCAGATGGAGACACGAACAGCAAAACTGGACTGGACCAAAAAGAGTTCATCTGAAATTTAGAAAACAAGAAAACCCAGATGTGTTGTTAAGAATAAGACGTATGCATCTAATGCAGTGCTAATCATTAATCAGTACCATTCACTACCTGGAACATGTATGAGTGCCTCTCTGGTCTGGTTGATGTGGTTCTGTTGGACTCTACAGGTGATCCTGCTGTGTCTCTTCTCCACAGTCACTCTGCTGCTGACAGTATAGCGGTCATCAGGACCTCTGACTGTCTCTGTAGGTCCAGCAGAGAGGAGGTTTCCCTCACCGTCCAGCCAGAACACCTCAGGTTCTGGATACCAGCCTTTGGATTTACACTGTAGCAGCACACCGGTGCTGACTTTAGAAATCTCTATGTCAGGTGAGGAGACCGAACCTAAAGCAGAGTGGCATTGTAAAAAAAAAAGATTTAATGCTAAAACATCTTCAAAGAGCCTGACGATTCATGTTAAGCTTCTTGTGCAGTTCATACACTCGCAGACCTCATGTAGCTCATCAAGCTTTAACTGCTGGTACACATAGAACATGTAATATTCAAAGCAGCTTCACTATTAATACAGAGGATGGCAGCATGGTTCCAGCTCCAGTGCAGGATTAACCTGACTGTGGATGAATAAATGTATAACTAAACGTGCTCTCTCACCAAAGACAAGCTTCACAGTTGAGTCTATGTTCATTGTGGGAATGAAGCACCTGTATGTTCCCTTATCAGACAGTTTGACTCTGGACAGCTTCAGTGAAATGTCTCCGTGCTTCAATTTGTTGATGAACAGCGATGTTCTTCCCGAGTAGGACGGATGCTGATCACCTAGAAGTTCTTGCCCAGAACGCCACAGATGGACAAATCTGGGTTTCAGATCAGGTCGCGTCCACTCCACAGCTGTGGAAGCAACATCTGTGGCAGGTTGCAGATGACATGGCAAAATTATGTCATCACCAACGAATGCCAATACTGGCCGAGGTGGACCAATTACCTGAGGGTGACCTGGGAAGTGTAGTTAAATGTGTAAGTAAGAGGAAAAGAGAATTCAGCTACGTTCATATGATGCACCAATCAATCAAAACAGACTTTATGGAATAGATCCAACACATTCATACCTTCACTGACTTCATATTAACTTTAAACACTAGAGAGATAGGTGTGATTGTGAGTTACCTGTACAGCAGTGTGTTAGAAGAAGCAGGCCAACAGTGTGATGGAAAACCAGAACTCTGAAGGTACAGAGCTCGAGGAATCGTCCATCCTTCAGCTGAAACATCTGGACTTCTGAACATCGTATGAATTTACAAACTCGTCAAATTGGCATTAAAAGATGATCACATGACCGTAAGACGTGTTCATAAATAACAGGGGGAAAAAGATTGTTTTGCATTTGCGACCTCAGGCCTGACTGTGAAATTAAATTAATTTGAACATGATACATATTTTGATTTTATTCTTTGGTAAAGTGTTTTTTTCACTGAAAATTAGTCACATGTAGTTGGCTTTGATTTTACAGCAAACCTTGCACTTCTACTCCAGTGACTAAAATATATCAGACTCTTTCAGTGATGTGTGGATCTCACACACGTCTCTGTGGTTTGTTCAAACAGGTTTCAGACTTCAGGAAGTAGTCCGACCTTTTTAGCTCTCACGCTTTAATGTGTTTTTTTTCTTACTCCAGAGACAATTTTTCATTTCTTTTAGATCAATGTCGGTAAACTTTTTCATAAAAAAGCAGAGAAGATAATAATCATATTCATAAAAGCTTACATACCAGTCACGACAGGCAGACGACAAAGCAGGATCATATCAGATAAAGTGGACTTTGCCCCGGACGATACGGAGTGATATATTGTGTGACGAATTTTGAAGTTTCATTGCTGTTCTGCTGCAGCTCTCCAGTACAATAATATCTCCACATCTTATATTAATTGATACATTTTAATTACATTAGGTCATGATTTAATAGTATTTTGATGGACTGACAGTATTGGAAAAAGTGGTACTACTGTATCCAGCTGCCAAATCAGTCACTATTCAACAAAATACACAATAAGCACTTATACTGCTGTTTGGATCCAATTTGATATTTGATTATTTTAGTAAAATAGCAGCAACAACACCATGTTTGTGTGTGTGTGTGTGTGTGTGTGTGTGTGTGTGTGTGTGTGTGTGTGTGTGTGCTTTGCAGCACTTCATATAGAAGCCCATCCCCCCTCAGATCACTGCTGTTATACTGACCTGACCTTCAGGACTGTGTTAAACATTTTGGAGTTATAACAAAATAACAGACGTCCACTCAAATGCAAAGGTAACAGACAGACTGAATAAAACAAAAGAGTAAATGACAGGTAACACTGAGGGTAGTTTATTGGATGATACTTTGGTTAACGATATAATAAAGCAGTTCATATCCCAGCATGCATTGCTGGATTTGGCATCCCTCCAGATATGATCACGTGTCCTCTGCCTGTCTTGTTTCTGTGTGCAGTGACTATTATCAGACAGAGGCAGAACAGGTTTAAGACCACAGGGGGAAACATGACTCTGTTTCCAAAGACGAGCTTTACTTTCTCTTCTATGTTTTGTTTCAGACACTATAGTAAATAGACTGGTAGGAGGCTCTGTAACAACAAGACATTTCTGTTTTCTGCGATTCAATATTAGCCTAAACTAAAGAAATCTGATCAGTGATGGTTAAACAAAATGTTTCATATCCCTCTCAGTGTGTGCGCCATCTTGACTAGACCTCTAGTTTATGGTGTCTCATTTAAAAACACCTTTTTTTCTGAAACATTAGAGATGTTAAGATGTTTCTTTCAGCATAATAACTTCACCTGTTTTGTCTATATTAATATATCACAGAGATACAGCTTTAGGGTTTATGGGTTGGGTTTATTAATCAATTTATTTACAGTTCACCACATATGTGGTTTATACATTCACAAATGCACATCTATAAAAGTTTAAAAAAAACATGACATGAGAGATTTACATGTAAAAATGTATATAAAACACAAAATACATATCTATTGACCACAAATGAAATCCATGAAAAAACAAAACAACAAAAAGGCAACTTGTTTAAGTAAAAAATCAGTCATTCTCAAGCATCACAAACTACAATTGTAAAAATGTTCTTTTAGCTTTGAGCTCATAAACAGACAGAAGATGAAATCAGATAAAAAATTTATTCAAAATCCCTCAAATGTATTTAACTGTTTCACTCAGATATGCACAGGTTTAAAATTAACCCTTAAAAAAGAAGAAAAAGAACTGATACAGAATATTATAAATCATTTGGGATTATAATCACACAAACTGTACACAGTGTTAATAACGTTAGTGAGCAAATTATAGAACAACATACAGTGAATATGAGACAGGCAACACTGAGCCTTGGTTTGGACTAACACAGACAGGCTGCTTAAACTGACGACACTACAGATCATAATCACATTTTCATTACATTACATTTTGTGATTTTGGCTTGATATACATGTAAAGTAAAACACAGAATCACTAGAATGTAGCAGACGTGCTATCTTTCTTTGTTTTGGGCCGTGCTCATTTGTGTGAGTGTTGCTTGCCCTGCAAACAGCGGGACGTCTACAGGTTTCTTTTGTTTTCCATATTATCTGAACCTTAAACCTTAAACCCAAGACCCTCTACAACTTAATTTGCAATATTTTATTTCACTGGGGACTTGAGCACTTGTAGGAACACATTTCACTTTGATTATCCCTAAAGATGCATTTGTTTGTTGGTTTATTGTCCAAGTAACTGACATTGGGCATCCCCTCTAGTTAGCCCTGTAGGAGGGAGAAGCCATTTACTTTAAACCTTTTTTCTCCTGTTTTTCCCTTAGGAGTTAGAAAAGAGAGTTTGTTTTTTTTGTTAATTTTGATCTGCATAGGGAAGGTAGGGACATAGGGTGTTGTTTGGTTTTTTTGGCTCTTGTTCTCCCTCTGAAGACAAATAAAAGGCTACTTAAAATATAAAGATTCCGGTGGACACTGGCCTTCTTGGGTGTGGGAGAATGGGGAGAAGCAAAGCATGTTATGTCTCTGATCCCCCTAGACCAGGGGCGTAACAATCTACATGTTCTTTGTTTCTATCTTTATGTAGGTTGGAGCTGGCCTGTAAGCATTTTACTCTCAGTATCGCCACAGGATGATGGATCATTTACTTCGTTTTCTGTCTCTGCCTGCTCTGTCTGAAGTTTCCTCCGAGTCTCTTCTTTCAGCCTCTCTGTCTCTCTCAGCTTTCTACGTATTTGCTCCATATCTCTCTCTAGTTTTCCCTTCCTTTCTGTCATCTCAGTAATCAGATCACCTGTTTTCTTCAATAGATTGTCTGTGTTCTCCAACATATTCTCATGTTCTTTCTTTGTGTCCTCTAGATACTCTTTGATTTTTTTATACTTCTCCTTTTTTTTTTTGTCGTCCGTTTTTCGGCTCTTCTCCATCCTCTCCTCCTTCTCCTTTATCAGTATCTTCTCCTCCTGCTGTAGTGCGATGAGCTTCTCTTTCTGCTTGTCCAGATTCTCCTTCTGCTCTTTCAGGTTTGTGATCACCTGTTTTACATGTTCCAGTTCTCCCTCCGTCTTCTGTAAGTCCTCATCAAGTTTAGCCTTTGTGTTTTCCAGATAATGTATTTTCTCACTTCCTGTCATGGGCTTCTCTCCGTCCATCAGCGGCTGAAGTTCATTGCCGCTGGTTTTGGTTTCTATGTGGCCAGGAGACGATTATGTTTAGTTAGGTGAAACCTTCTTTGTTTATGCAGTGTTACCTTTAAACATTTGAATCAAAGCCAAAAAAACTAATTTTACATTTTTTAACATATTGCAACAATATTGTTGGGATGATGAAGTGGGTAAAAACAAGTCATAGACAAGGATTAGAAGTAGAACAGTTCAGGAAATCACTTATGACATATCATGATATAATACTTACCACAACCTGAAACTATGTATATGTATATATTATGATCACCATATAATCTCAATATAATGCTCTGCTCTATGTGAAAGTGACTTCAAGATTGGAAAAAATAGCTTTCATTTAAGTTGTGACTTACCAGTGTTTTTCTGTCGCCCTTTCCACACAATGAACAGAACTGTACAAATGGACATGACGCACACAGCGAAGCAGATGGAGATGCGAACAGCAGAACTGGACTGGACCAAAAAGAGTTCATCTGAAATGTATAAAAATAAAGAAAACCCATATGTGTTGTTAAGACGAAACTGTATGCAACTAATGGAGTGGTAATATCAACTGTACCATTCACTACCTGGAACATGTATGAGTGTCTCTCTGATCTGGTTGGTGCTGTTCTGTTGGACTCTACAGGTGAAGCTGTTGCTGTGTCTCTTCTCCACAGTCACTCTGCTGCTGACAGTATAGAGGTCATCAGGACCTCTGACTGTCTCTGTAGGTCCAGCAGAGAGGAGGTTTCCCTCACCGTCCAGCCAGAACACCTCAGGTTCTGGATACCAGCCTTTGGATTTGCATACTAACAACACTCCATTGCTGACTTTAGAGATCTTTATGTCGGGGAAGGAAACAGAACCTAGAAGAGAGTTTAGAGTTTAAAGAGTTAACTGTCCTTTAAGATTTATTTATTTTTTACATTACAAGTGATAAAGTACAACCCTTTACTATCTTAATTGTCTGCAAAACAGATTAAGATCAACTTACCTACAGTGAGCTTAGCCACACACTCTGTCGGCTTATCACTTCTGGGAACGTAGCCTCTGTATGTTCCCTCATCAGACAGTTTCACTTTGGAGAGTTTCAGTGAAACGTCTCCACGCTTCAGTTTGTTGGTGGACAGTGACGTTCTTCCCTTGTACAATGGATTCTCCTCAAGTACCAGCTCCACACTGTCTCGCCTCAAATGGACAAATTTGGGGTCCAGGTCAGGTCTCGACCACTCCACAGTCAGGCCACTGGCATCCACAGCAGGTTCCATTTGACATGGCAAAACTATGTCATCACCTATCATTGCCACTATTGGCTGAGATGACTCACCTGAGGGGGGAAGAAAGCATGTATTTTTTGTTAACTCCTTCTTGTGCTTCTTCACAAAGTAAAGTATAGTACAAAAAAAATCAGTATCATATAAATCATTTAGTATTGACTGATTACCACCACTACGTAAAAGAGAGACCATAGTGTATAAATATACAACTAACATCTGATGAACTATGGCCACAAGTAAAAATAGCAGGATGATGACGCATCAGATTTTTTGAATCTCCCCAGTTGCTGTAAGACTGAATCATTGGGTGAGCTGACTGAGTGCCCCATTATTCTGAAACTCCGATGAATCTGAAAAATATCCCCGTGGACTGAGAGTCCATTTGTTCAACAGAACACCTCCAAAACAAATGCTCACCTCCGAATATATATATATATTTAAACAACTGACATCAACATGAGGAAGCCCTGGCACAGCTGGAAAAGGACTATTTTTGTATCTCATTTACAGCAAAACTGTCACTAACGTTACGTTGGAGACCTAATTTACTTGTTGGGCCACAGACTCATAAAACTTACAGCTTCAGATTACCAAAAACTAGAGGTTGGTCTGAGATGTGCTGTTGTATAGATAAGAAAGATGCTAGCAAACCAACATAGTGCATCAAAGTCTCACAGTAGAAACGTCAGATAGCTCAGAATAATGTGTTTTATTGTCCGTCTTTTGATGTCACAGTTACGACTGAAAAAGACAACAGGAATAAACAAAGTTCGCAGTTTTCACATTTCTCAACAATGCAAATCAACACCAGTTTTCTCCCCGGATGTTTGTGTTGTTACTACAACATCACAGTGATTCGTCTGCAGTCTGCCCTTCTGTGGAATTCCACTAAATTATATTTTATATTATCATTTGATCTCAATGTTCATGCAACCATTATGTTACAATAACGGCCTTAGAACACGTGTTTGTTGAGTGTAATTTACCTGCACTTATCAGGAGAAGGATTAGTATAGTGTGATACAGGACCAATGCAGTGACACCACTGAGCTGAGGTCTGAGGAGGAGTCTCTCCTTCATGCAAACCATCCTGGAATTCTGAAAAAAAAAAAAAAAAATTAGTCAACTATGAAATATGTGAGATCAGTTCAAGAGACTACGCCTCTCTGCAGTGTCATAAAGCTGAAGCTGTGTAAACTGCCTTCAGGCTTTTAGTGACCACACTGCTGGTTGAGCTGTTTTTATAAAAACTAAACTAAACGTTGTGATAAACCTGTATGAATAAAATCAAACACTGTAGTTCAAACCAGAGGAATGCATATGTGAAATAGAAAGTAAAATGCTGTGATTGGTCGCAGATTAGAGTAGACATTCACCGACATACAGTCACTCCTTCATACTTTACATTTTTTGCAAATCACTTTCGTTTTTCCATGTGATCCAAAGTTACAACACACCTCATTTCATAAGTTATTCTTTATGCAACTGATCGGTGGAACAAAATCCACAGAGAGCTATGAAATAAGTTTGCAGATGAAGATTTCATTATGAATCTAGAACAGGGCTTTAAATAATGGCAACAACATGTAAAAAGATGTCTCCAAAATAATCCATTACAAGTTTTATGTATGAGTTTCTTGTAAAAAGGCTACATACCTGTTTCATCTGTGTCACCACGTCGTCTCGACTCAGAGAGCAGGCTGCACAGTCAAAGTCCAGAGTAAAACACCCCTTCAGATAAATCACGTGTACTTCTACCACGCCCACTGTAATTCAGATAAGATCTGTTAATAAATAACTCTAAAACAAAGAGTTAAATTAATCTATTCAAAACACAGAAAACAAAGCAAAATCAAATGCATGAATCCACAGTGTCTTACCCCGACTGTCTCACACAGCCCAGTGTTAGTCCGGTTTACTGCAAACTGGATTTAACTGGACTGGTCACGTGTTCATTTGTCTTCCAGCTGCACTTTCGTTTTCTGTTTATCTTTAAAGCTGTTTCTATAGCTGCAGTGAACCTGTTTCTGACTGATAGCTGTGAACAACATACTACAGTGGCACTGAGTCAACAGCAGGTGGGGGTCGTCATTGTCATGTGTTGTTCTCATTACCGTAACTCCTAGACCGTTTGCACCACAGAAAAAATTCCTACGGTTCCTGAAAGTAGAGACTCTGGAGTTATTACGGTTGCACTTTGCTGTGTCCACGGAGTAGTGATGGGATACTCGATTCCTTTTACTGACTCGAGTTTGTATGAGTCATTCACTAAAGTGAATCGGGTTTTCGAGTCACTTGAGTCAGTCACCCACAGTGTGCGCCACGGAATGTACAAACAAGTTCCAAACCACTCCAGTCCCCAAATCATTGTGAAAAAGACTAAAAATCAAGAAGTCTCCAAGGCAAAACATTTATTTTTCTTTCTTTCTCTCTTAGTAAATGCAAATAACCCATAACCCAAACAGCGAATAAATTAACATTCAGTGCGAAACAGTGCAACAGTGCCTAACCCTAATAAAATGTATGAAACTGTGCACAAATACAAAAAACTAAGTTTAAATAACCTAAACAATAGTGCAAAAATATTAATATTCTATCATTCAACAGCGCATCATTATAATAAAATGTATGAAACTGTGCACAAATAGAGTTTCTCGGGTAAGGGAGGGGCTCTACGAGCTGAGAGGGAGAGCGAGTGAGCTGTGAGCTACTGGGTCAGTCAATCGTTCTTTTTCTGTATCAGCCTGTGATACAGCTCAGCTCGGGGCAGAAAGGAGAGGAGACAGGGGAGTTGAGTTGAAATAATGACCAGAGCCGTTGCTTTAGCCACGGAGCTAATACAGCAATTAGCTGAATACATTTACGCAATTGCAGTTAGAATAACAGTTGTGTGGCATGTCTCCTCTTTGCAGTTAGCTGGCGGTAACAGTGGTGAGTCAGTGAACGAGTTAATGGAGACAATGACTCGTAACTCCTGAGTCAGTAGTAAGAATCTCGAGTTTTGAACGATTCCTGTCCCTGCGAACAATGCACAGGGCAAATCACAGAGAGCCAGCACAGGAGTGTTACATGAGCCTGTGTCTGCAGCTGGAGGGGAAATGCTTCAGAGAGTACCACAGAGGCCAAACAACGCCCAGACATCCTTGAGGGAAACAGACAAACAAATTGAACATGTGTAACATTACGTTTATGTGCAGTTACAGTTTCTACTTCACTAAAGACCTGTAAATCCAATTAAGTTTGTGTTTTCTTCCCCTTTAAAATGTAATTACACACTACTACTATTACAACATACAGAAATGTCAAAAAACTGCCAGATATTGAAAGCTGAAGTGATCCTGGAAAAGGGGTAAAAGCGCTTACTCGTAGCACATTTTCTGACACTTTAACAGCCAAAAAAACAAATAAATCCAGGCGGCCTGTTTGAGGCTCAGCCTTTAAAGGGTTAACATAAATGTGTATGTGGTGAGACATGGGGCTGATATTCTGCAGAGGACATGGACAGTCTCTTCATAGTTTTTTTCTTGGACGTCTTGCAGTTTGGGTTGGTATAAATTAGACTACACTTTTTAAACTTTGTAGCAAGATATTGAATTTTTCTCAGATTTTCTTCTTTAAAGCTGTAATAATTACTACAGCTGCTGGAAGTTGTCACCTAACAATGGACATGAGCACTGGTCAAAATAAACTAAAATTGACGAAGACAAACTCAACTTAACATCATAGAAAAGGTTAATTTGCTTCCTTAAGTCAGTGTTGTGAACATTATTCCTTTAGTTGTTTCCATTTTGTCATATTTAAGGCAAAAACATTTTGTTATAGTTGATATGTGACATTGGTATTGTTGCTCCTGCTGTGACTGACTCATGAAGACCAATATGAACTGTTGTTAACTGAGCCCTGACTGTATGTCCTCACCACGTTACACCCCAAATTGAACCCCTCAGTGGTGTTACCTTTATATAACATATTTTAGTTTTAGTTTTTATATTTCTATAGGTTTTTTGTTTGATTTTTTATTGAAAAACTCCCAAAACAAGCATCTGCCCAGATACAACACCCATTCAGAGGAGGACATCCAGTGATGCTCTTTCTTTTTCTCACTTTCTAATAATTTTGTCTATATGATTTCTTCCAGATTTGTCTTCATGTCCAAATTTCAAAAGTGATTTTGTGTCTAAAATGAATTAAATGTCTGTTTTCTGTTCACCAGTTGCTTCATATGCTTTACAGATCAGGTGCTCTGGCACCACCTGTTGACGCTGTACTGTATTTAAACTCATAGCCGCTCTGTCTGTCAGAGACCAGGAACCTTTCTGCTTCCTCATTCATCACACCAGAAACAGGAAGAGGAGGAGCAGCTTCTGATTTGATGATATATTTGCTTCAGTTTGATGTTCAGACCATCAGAAGTGAGGCAGCATGGAGGTGAAAAACAAAGCAAAATCAAGCCAAGGCTCACAAACTTCCTTGAACAGATGTTTTATAGTTAAAATTAAAAATTGAACACATGTAACATTTAGTTTATGTGCAGTTACAGTTTCTACTTCACTAAAAACCTGTAAAATCCAATTAAGTTTGTGTTTTCTTCCCCTTTTAACTGTAATTACACACTCACAACATACAGTAATGTTAAATAACTGCTAGATATTGAAAGCTGAAGTAATCCTGGAAAAAGGGTAAAAGCACAACTGCTCTGTCTGTCAGAGACCAGGAACCTTTCTGCTTCCTCATTCATCACACCAGAAACAGGAAGAGGAGGAGCAGCTTCTGATTTGATGATATATTTGCTTCAGTTTGATGTTCAGACCATCAGAAGTGAGGCAGCATGGAGGTGACAGCTCTCTGCATCAGACTGTGTGAGTACTGACTCTTATGTGGAACTGAAGAGTTTCTTGATTTCAAACACAAATAAATATGAATCGTCCAAATTTGAAGCTTATATAGATAATGTGCTCGCTAAACTCAGAACTCTTTGCCAATACTACAGACGTTTACGTGTTACAGTTTGGTTATATGCTAAACTGCAGGTATGATGATGATCTTGTCTCTCCAGTGATGATGGTGTTGTTGCTGCTCATCGTACAACTTGACTTCAGCTGCTCTCAAACAGCCGGTACGTAGCAGTCAGATTTGGATTGCTGTATTATAGTGCTATAGTAGCTATAGTCCCATATTAATCATTCTTTGTTTCTGTGTGTCTCTGTCGTAGATGAAGCTTTCCCTCAGGTTGTCCCAAACAGGCAGCAGCACTTTCAGCAAGATCCCATTGAGGTCAGCTGTGAGGGACTGCAGGGACAGACTAAATGGAGAGTGATCAAAAAGGTCAAAGAAGATGTTAAAACATGTCGTCCTCACTGGTTGAACTCAACTGGACCCTGCAAAATTAAAAACGCCTATCAGACATCAGACAGTGGAGAATACTGGTGTGAAATGGGAGGAAAGAGAAGCAACACCGTCAACATCACTGTGACTGGTATGCAAACAGTAAAACTTATTTTCTGGGAAAAAGAAAGTGTGAACACAGAGACATGATACACATATGTGATTCAGTTTGACTCACACTTTCAGAAGATATCATGCAAACAAACGTCCATAAATCTGCTTTGAAACCATCCGGAACAAACACTTAAGAACCAAACTCGCTTGAAAAGTTTTCTTCGGAATCAAAGTAATCCAGTGATAGTTAGTGGAACAGGAACAGATAATAAATTATTGGGCATTCTTCAAATTGTTTAAATCTGCATTCTACATGAAAGAAAGATTAATTTGTTATTCTTGATGTATAACAAGTCCTACTTTCCTCGCAATCTTCCAAGTTATATGGACTTAAGATGTGTTTTATCAGCTGGTTCTGTGATCCTGGAGAGTCCTGTCCATCCTGTGAAGCAAGGAGATGTTGTCACTCTGTATTGTAAAAGCAAGCTGACTTCCTCCAACATCACCGTTGAATTCCTCAAAAATGGCCACGTCATGGAGAGCAGATCTCCAGGAAATCTGACCATCGAGAGCGTTTCTACGTCTAATGAGGGACTCTACACTTGCAAAATCTCTGGGGTTGAATCACCAGGGAGCTGGCTGACTGTCAGAGGTGAGACATACCACTGGTTCAACATACATTTGAAGTTGTACTTACCTTACCTACTGTATGCTGAGGTCTGTGGATGTCCACAAATGTATTTTCAGAGGATATGTTTAAAGTTACTTCAGGACAATGGTTGTATCTGATATAAAGTAATGACATCAAAAGGCATGTATTTAACTGCATTAGGATCAAGTCTGTAAAGCAGCACTTACCATTATCTCTCCAGCAGCTGATGAAGAGTCTCATTCGTCCTCCCATCAGCTCTCGCTGCTGCTCTGGATTGGCCTCGGTGTTCTGGCTCTGCTGCTGCTGTTGGTGGGATCACTGACATGTCGTAAACGTCAACCAAACATCAGAGGTACAGAGATGAAAAATAAGGAAAGCTAACCTTGGTGACTGACACTGAGCACACTGAAAGATGCTTGTTCTGTGTATTAAAACTTTCGAGTGAGCACTGATGGTCCGTCACATGTTAACACATTTTCTTTGGTTCAAACAGATACCACAACCGCTTCTCATTCCTGCCAGTCGTCCTCTTCTCCACAAACAGGTGAACCAACACACACCAACCTCTTCTCAACATAAATGTATATGTAGGGATTGTCAGTATGTAAACTATCCAACCCATTAGCAAAGAGCAAATGTTAGCTAAGTACGTCTCAGGTATAATAACAACACAGAACAAGTAACAAGTAATTTTTTATTTTTTTTTTGTGCCAGTGATTGATTATGTAAATTATTGTGTGCCTTCATTCTACCTGCTCCTCATGGGTAAGTAGTTGTGTTTTCATTATGTTTCAGTGTCTCAAGAGGCGAGTGAAGCTGCCCCGAGCTATACTGAGGCGACATATGCTCTTGTCACCAAACCCAGGAAGAAGGAAGGTAACAACTTGACACAGAGGAATGCAATATATAACACCTTTAGTGTAAAAGGCTAGTTAATTAAAACATGTCCCTGAGTGTTAAAGGCTACCTTGGTTTAGGGTAAAGTTTACAGCCCACTTGTTGTTTTGGTTATATGGTGAAAACCACCTTGAAAGTGTGTGTCTATTTAAGGAGTTTTCGCAAAAGTCAGCGCATCGTCTGTCACCGCGTAGACAAAAACCACACGAGAAACTCATAGACGGTAAAACGTTGATGCGCCCCTCGGTTCACTGAGTAGCTGCTCTTCTTGTGGTTGTAGTCATAGCTACAAAGGGTGTTTGCTGTCTCGTAGCCACCATGAAAGTACCACACGACAATGCACACGCTATATTTATTTTCGTCAGGGCACCGAGTACTTTAAGCCATACGAACACTTCACCTGAGTTGGTGGTCAGTATTTATATAAATAACAGTCGGTCAGACTAAAAATCAGCAGACTTGTGTAGTGTAGCGGTTTTGGACCCCTATTTTTCTCATAGATACACTTTGTTCTAGATCCAAATAACATGACAGAGATTACACCACACTGCATGTATCCGTACAAACTGTGAAAAGATGTTAGGGACAAACTTCTACATTAAATAATGCATTCATTCAACATTTTTGAGGAATTGCTGTCAGTGCAGTTATCTAATGGAGTTTTAGCCCAGATTGTAAGTTGTGTATCATCTGCATAGTAATGATTAAAACAAAGTCAAAATTGTGGATGGTCTATCTGAAGAAAAAAGACTGATTTAACCAGGCAGTATTCAAATATGTGGAATCATGTTATTGGTGTACATCTCATGCTCTGTTAGTTGTCTCTCTGTCAGATGATGAATCCTTCCATTACCCTGTTTACCACACCTTAGGTCTGGGGGAGGGTTGACAAGTCCACCATGAAAAGGTAGTTATCTTATTATCTTACAGATCTTATTTCAGTGTTATTTAGGGTCACACCGTTTTTCGTTTTTAAGTAAATGAAAGAAAGAAACTGAAATTAAATTTGTTGTCACAACAGAACCGGAAGGATCCAGCTACTCAGTGATGCCAGTTCCCTTTGCAGGTACCATCCTACGATGGATCACTTGTATTTTACATTGGACTAGGCAGAAGTGAGTGTAATACTGATATCAAGAATCTTTTTACTGTCTGCCTTGTTATACAGAGAAGTGGTAGAGAGGAAATAACCTGTCCTATAATTTCGATTTTTTAAAGTGGAGTTAACAAACAAGAGTGTTAATGTTTTACCCAATGTGATGGTACTTTGTAGTGTCTTGTAGGTTACTGAGAGCAGAGACACCTGACTGAATACGGGATCTAGGCTCTTTAAAGTGTACAAGCCAGGGGTCATATGACCACATCTGTTAAAATGAATGCCTTTAATAGATATTTTGTACCTTAAACTGTTTCTGTCATGGTTTGGGCTTTTTTCCTGTTTTATTTTGTAGTTGTACCCTCATGTGTCACATTTCACTTTACTCTACATTCCTTTTTTTGCTTGTATTTTGTATTTTATATTTTTGTATTCCGACGATCATCCTTCATTAAAGCTCACTGTTGTTTACAGCTGCCTGCCTCTGGGTCTGCTTGTGGGTGCCTTTTTGTGTGAACAATTTTGATCTGTTAGGCCACATTTCATAAAACCTGAGGTTAGTTTTGTTTGTTCATGACAATAACATTATTTTAAATGATATCCATGCTTATGCAAAACATACTTAAAAATAGTTTTTGCAGGTCATGTACATACGGTAAGGAGAGTGAATGTATTATGCGTTTATGATAATGTGACCAGAATTGATTCTTCATCATTTTCATCATCTGGAAGTGAGAGCTGCAGCAAACTAACACCAGTGTCCGTTTTTTTTTTTAGAGGTGTCAGTTCATTATGGTTTAACCACATTGTTTTCTCTTCTCTGTTCACATGTCTGAGAACTGTTTCTAAGAAGAAGGCTGCTACTGCCTTTAAACACACTCACTGTGGTGGCACTCCTTCACAGATGCTGATGTAATGTTGACTTCTAAGTCGATTAGAACGTTACTGTCATAAACCATCAGCATTATTGTCATCACAACACTTTTTCTAGAATATAATTTCACCAGTTGATGAAGTTACAAGACATAAAACAGGGCATAAATGCAGCCATGTCATCAAAGATTGTGTAGTTTGTACAGTATGTGTCAGGACTGGTAACCAGAACTCAAACGCAGACCAGAAGTGGAGTGGTTTACAGAGAATTTATTTAGAGTGACACAACAACAGGTCGTGGTGAGAGTTGCGAGTCTGAGTGCGAGAATGAGGTCCGGGCTCCAGAGCTCTCGGTCGGGGCTGTGCTGGCGGGCAGATCTGGGTTCCGGCTGAGAGTGAGACGGTCTGAGGTGAAAACAGGACAAAACGAGTTAGATACAGGCTTACTCAAACGAGTGGATTTTTAGGTGAGCTGGCGTGTCTCATACGAGCTGATACGACGATCCGGCGGGGACTGGAAAGTCGGACTGGTCTTTATAGGGTAGCTGATTGAGTGATGAGGAACCGGAGTGCAGGAGTGATGAGATGAGCAGCAGGTGTGTAGGCTGGAGTTGCAGCGACCACGCCCACCAGCAGCCCCTAGAGCATGAGAGACACAGACAGACACCCAAAACAAAAACACACCAAGCATACAAGAAGGAGCAAAAGAATAAATAACTTCATGGCACATGTTGATCAGTGTCCTTTTTATTCTATGGAAATTACCTCATACAGCCATAAAGTCACAGTGAGTGCTCTTAGCTCGACGCTGCCCCCCAGTGGATCAGTTTTGCTTGTGGAAACATATAGAGAGGATGCAATGCAGTCTGCAGTTAGTTGTAAAACAACTTTAGCTGAAGCTAGCGCTTAAGACATCATGTGCTTGTAGTTGGAGATACGTCTGACAAGGGCCACGACGAGTAAGGTAGAAGAGAGGGAGGGTTATTGCAGGGTTAATGATTCCAGTCGCTCATCCTCATTATATTTTTTCATGTAGTCTCCCTTAACGCCTGCAGCAAGGGTCGGCCCTGTTTAGCTTTTTTTCACAAGATTTTATGATATTGGTATTTGTATTTGAGGTCAAGCGTAAGGTAAGAGACTGGTATAGGGTGAGAATCAAAGTCTGGTGCCAAGGATCTGAATTTCGGGGATAAGAAGGGAGGAGCACATGCCCCCAAAGAAGTGCGGCGATGGCGACTGTATATGTTTGCAGAGGACGAAGGAAGGAGAGAGTGACGGACTAATAAATTCGGGAGGAGTGCACATGGGTGGGGCAAGAGGATGGGGAAGTGGGGCAGTAGCGACGCATAAGGTGGCTGTGTGAGGGAGTTCTGCAGAGGCTGCAGGTCAGGGAGGGTCTCGCTGCGAACAGAGTCCAGGGCCCCCCAGTAGGTTCCCTGGTTAAACTGGTGAAGATGGCCTGCGGCTTGGGAGGATAAGAGGATGTGTTACGTGTAAAAATCTGTGCTGCTGAGCCGCAGAGCCAGGCCCAAGATGGTAGAGAGGTGGTTGTCCAGCTCGGCACTGTGGTCAGGGAAGACTGAGCAAATTGGTGTCCCAAATGGTTCGTCCTGTGCTACAGATACAAAACGACTTCCTCCCTCACAGCTGGTTTCTATAAAGTAGGACTTCTCATTAGAAGCAGCTCTACAGGAGAGATGATCGTCCACAGAGTTTCCAAGTGTGATGAAGGACGGTACAAGTGCAACATCTCTGGAGCTGGAGAATCACCAGAGGTAAAGAGAGAACGTGAACTCACTGGTGTGAGTTCCTGGGAATGTGACGGTGGGGGGTGCCTGAGCTGGGCTCTGCTGGAGGGTGTGGGAGCTCCCTGGGGGTGGTGGAGCGGCAATTTGATGGCTGAAAAAGTTCAGCAAGGTCAATGTATGTACCAGATAGGATCTGCTGCCTGAGGGAAGCTGAAATGGGTGAAGGTCATGCAGATGAAGAGGGGTGGTTGAGAGGAATAGCGGCAGCCGGGGTGAAGTTGCTGGTGGTCATAGGATTGATGATGGGAGTAGCTACAGGCTGATGGTAGAGGGCACTGTTGGAACAGAAAAGACAGGTTGGTGTTGGAGGAGGAGGGAGGGGTAGAAGGATAGAAAAGGACGAAGTTGGGAAGGACCAGTGGCCTCTGGTTGCGCGGTGGCTTAGTTAATGGTAGTTGCTGGAAATGGGTAACTAGATGTAGCTGTGGGAGCTACTTTACTGGGAGGAAAGGGAGAAGGAAGAGAAGAGGAAAGCATGCTGGGATGGAGGGATGATTGTGCAGCTGTAGGTGCAGGGAATAGAGTAATGAGGAAAAGAGGTGAGACAAGTGAGACACATGGGGAGCAGGCACAAGGGGAGTTACGACCTGGTCCTCTGCAGGGCCTTGGAGGAGATCTAGATTTGTCTAGATGAGTGAGTCATGCGATCGTTGCCCCTCCCCTTGGTGCCTTTCTATCAACTTCAAAATGGTGGCAGCAAGTTCAACCCGGACACGTATGAAGAACAAACCAGAAGACTGTCACTGAGAAACACGATCAAAATGTAAAAAACATCAAAGTAAAATAACATCTTTTGTTTTCAAATTTTACTTCCACCCATATTCTTAACCTTTGTCAGCCTGCTTTGTTTTTTGGCTCCACCCTCTGATATTTAACCTAACCACTGAGGCCTAATTTCTACCTGACAGCAGCTCTGTCTCTGAGAAAACCCACACAGGAAGAGACCTGTCCTCACCAACGGTAACACATCAGTCTGAGGTTCAGACAGTCAGCAGTGAGACAACATGGAGGTCACAGCTCTCTGCATCCGTCTGTGTGAGTACTGACAGTCTTTGTTTGATTAAAACTAAAAGATAAAGAGCTGGTTTGAACTTCAATCTTTGAGACAAATTCTGTCACAGGTTTCATGGTGCAAAACTGTGTTATCAAGGCTTTTAACTGAACTGATATATTTTTATGTATCAGTGACGAGTTTTAAAACAATGCGTCGACCTTCAAGAGTCGCTGTAAGAACTTTCTTCTCTTTTGTGTCTCCAGTGGTGAATGTTTTGTTCCTGCTGAGTGCACTTGATCACACAGTTGGTAAGTACCAGTTAGCTGCTCATTTATATTGATCAGTTAGTTTGAAGGATAAGTTTTTTGCTGTTTGTAGTTGCGTATTAAAGAAAAGCAGGAAGTAGGAAATGTCTTTGGTAGTGAGTTTGATGGACTGATCCTTTATGATGGCCTTGTGAATATTTTACTTGTAAATTTTAATCTGATGTGTCATTAATATTGAGTGCCTGTTGTGCAAACATGTGATCAAATCGCAACAACAGAATTAAGAAAAGAATAATAAATCTGTAAATATGCTTGATAAAATGATGCTAATTAATTCTCCTGCTGCTCTGAGACATGCTATTCGTTGATGAAATCTTGTCTCTGATCAACATGAGCTTCTCACAAGTCGATTGACCACAACTCTGACAAACCATCCGCAGAGTGACCTCAGCATCTCTGCACCTCTATGAATACAGTCTGTGGTTGTGGTGGACTTGAGTGCGAAATGTGTCGTGCAGTAATGTTCACTAAAGTTCACTTTCCACTTGTGTTTTCTTCCTACAATTATAAAACACATTTTTAACAATTAAGATATAAACATGATCATATTGTTGTAATATTAGAATAGAAAATGATATATAATATGTATATATAGACACTTGTATGTGTAAGTATATGTAACTATACTTAACATTTGTATTGATATATGTGAAATAAAATGTATCTTCTGATAACTGTTTGTCATATGGTGTAGTGTGAATGATGTACAGCAGGGGGCAGAGTAGGACTTGTAAATCAAGTGTGTATGTTTGACTGGGTTGGGTTATTCCAGAGGATGAATCCCACTGACTCAATAAACACTGCTACTTTTCCTCTGGTGGCACCAGGAGGTTGACATTTTTGTTTGCAATTGAAGTATCTCAACAACCAATGACACTCCCATCAGCCTCAGCTGTACGCCTGCTTTGGATTTAGTGCTAATTATCACGGGTCAGCATGCTAATGTGCTAAACTAAGATGTTGCATGTTCATCACCATCACATATGAGGTTTTTAAAGGGTTGTCCCAAAAGGGGGAGATTTACACCACTGCCTCTGACTCTGACTCTGTTCTCGGGTGCAAAGGGGGCCAGTTGGGAATGCACTTGAGCTTTAGATGTGTTTGAGCCTCACTGAGGCCTCCAAAAAGAAGGTCAAGTATTCTCAGTTCCTGGTCCTGGTTTCAGATCAGTGAGTCTCCACCCTCTGATACTTAACCTAACCACTGAGGGCTATTTTTTACCTGACAGCAGCTCTGTCTCTGAGAAAACCCACACAGGAAGAGACCTGTCCTCACCAACGGTACACTTCAGCCTTATGCTCAGACAGTCAGCAGTGAGACAACATGGAGGTCACAGCTCTCTGCGTCCGTCTGTGTGAGTACTGACCGTCTCTGTTTGATTAAAACTAGAAGATAAGGAGCTGGTTTGAACTTCAGGCTGTGAGACAAATTCTGTCACAGGTTTCATGATGCAAAACTGTGTTATCAAGGCTTTTAACTGAACTGTTGTATTTTTATGTATCAGTGACGAGTTTTAAAACAATGCGTCGACCTTCAAGAGTCGCTGTAAGAACTTTCTTCTCTTTTGTGTCTCCAGTGGTGAATGTTTTGTTCCTGCTGAGTGCACTTGATCATACAGTTGGTAAGTACCAGTTGGCTGCTCATTTATATTGATCAGTTAGTTTGAAGGATACGTTTTTTGCTGTTTGTAGTCGAATAGTAAAGAAAAGCAGGAAGTAGGAAATGTCTTTGATGGTGAGTTTGATGGACTGATCCTTTATGATGGCCTTGTGTTTATATTTTTATGTACTGTTATTCATTCTTTAAAAATGTTTAATATATATTTCATAATATATATATATTTCAATATATTATAGGTGATCAAACCTCTTTTGTTTCTTTGTTTTAGATTCATTGTCTCTTCGTGTTGACCCAAACAGAGTGCAGTTCTTTCTATATGACCCTGTAGCTCTACACTGTGACGCATCATACGGCTCAGTTCAATGGAAATTTGTACATAAGTCCAAAGAAGAAAAACCCAAATGTAAAATAACTGATGGGGAGACATCAGCAGGCTCGTCCTGCATCTATAAAAATGTTTATCCAGAAGAGGGTGGAGAGTACTGGTGTGAGGATGGAGAGGGGATGACAAGCAACAACATCACCATCACTGTCACCAGTGCGTTTGTATGAAGACAACAAGAATTTGTCATAAACTCATCATAAATTAAAGATGAAATGATATCAAATATATGTTGTTCAGATGGTTCTGTGATCCTGGACAGTCCTGCTCTTCCTGTGATGAAAGGAGATGCTGTGACTCTGCGCTGCAGATGCAAGACAACTTCCTCCAACCTTACAGCTGGTTTCTATAAAGACGGCCGCCTCATCAGGAGCAACTCTACAGGAGAGATGACCATCCACAGCATTTCCGGGTCTGATGAAGGACGGTACAAGTGCAACATCTCTGGAGCTGGAGAATCACCAGAAAGCCTTCTAACTGTCAAAGGTGACATATAGAAATCATATATAAATGACTTCTGTATAGCCAGAGACTAGACATCATTTTCAGTTTCAAACAATAGAAATAAACAAAACTTTTAACCTTTTCTTGTCTCCAGAAGTTACAGCAAACAAAGGTAACGAAGGGCACTCCTCCAGTTCCACCCCTTGGATCATTGTCACTGTTGTATTGCTGGTTCTGCTGATGGTGGTCGGACTACGTCACCTTGGCACAAGTCCCTGGCGCAGAGGTACAGATGCATTTCACTCAACACTACAAACACATTAGCAACAGCCGTGCACACTTTGTAGGTGTTGATGCAGTTTGTCTGTAGATGGAGCTCTTTTATATACCCTGGATTGCTTGTCTTCAAAGCCCAGTTCTGCTTTATGCTTTAGTGCACTTCCCCTTAATGGCATCTCTGCATCGGATGTGTTTTTATCCACAATCGAAAATTGGTCATTTTCAGATATCAGCCTGTCAGGGATTGAAGGAGTTATGTAATCTCAAGGAAATGATAATAAACACTTACTGATAAGATAAAACAGACAGATGAAACACAGATCTCAACCAGCAAAGTAGTGATTTTATATTTTTATTCACATGCAAATCTTTGGTATTTTAGGTACGGTTTGGTACAGTGTCAGGAGAAACGCAGTGTGGGGTTGTTACTGGAAATCCAGGAGGATATCTTATGAAAAACACAAAAAAAACAAAAACCTAATGGGGACCAACTGGCCACCTGTAGTCTATAGTGATACTACGTCAATAAATAAATACATTTAATTTAATATTTGCTGTCACAAAAACAGAACTAACTCAAACTGTTTACACCAGGGAGTTGTTTTATTTGCTGTATCATGTCTGACACTTCTATTATACGTTATATTCCCTTTTTCTGCAGTGTGGCTCTACCTGTCCACACTATCACCTGGGTCAGGCTCCACCGAGGATCAAACAGGTGAGAACAATAACTATGTATCACTATAATGTTGCAGGAATGTGATGTTGATTAAGATCTTTACATAGAGAGCACTTGCAGGCTACAAAGTGCTTCGGACAAGGAGTGGATCAAAATGACCTCACAATGACCTTTTGAGCTACAAAGTGAGTTGGAAAGGCTAAAGCTACGTCTCCCTGTCTGATGCAATCACTGCTGCTCGTTGAATGATTTGTGTTGTGAAACAGGAACAACTGCAACGGACTAGCCAGTAGACAAGAATTCCCTGTTTGTTCATTACACAGATGTTTATTCACAGATTTTCTAAAGCGAGACAGATTATCTGTTTGTGTAAAGAAAAATTACGCCTTAAAGAGAAGACGAAACAGCTTAACATGAATATAAACACTTTTACTTTGTCAATGTCTTTGTGTGTTTTAGTCTGAAGACAGTATCTGCTATGTGAGCTGAAATGTATTTTTCTTTCTCCGTAGAGGCCAGGCCTGCTGATGCAGACAAAGCAACGTATGCTACTGTAAGAAAAAAGAAGAAGAAAGGTACTTCACACTGATATTGTTGCTTTCATTTAACTTTATTTTCAACAAAACACAGCAAGTATGTGACTCAAAAGCATATAAATGTGGTGTTAATTGTTATAATGTTCGTACACAGTAGTGCTGCTTGGTTTTGTCTCAGCCACTGTTGGAAGTGGGAGTGTGAAATAAATGTGTAGGTGCTTGTAGTATTTTGAGCTTCCTGCACTCGAACCACAGAAGAAAACCACAGAGCTAAAGACGTTGAAGGGCCCCTCAGCAGTGTATGTAGACTGGAGGTCATAGTCCTATGTAGCAAGTTTTAGAGGTGTTAGCTGGTGGTTTTTTGGACAGGCCAAGGCAAGCTCTTTCTTCCTGTTGACAGTCTTTATGTTAGGCTAAGCTAATCTCCACATAGTTGCTTATTTAATGACCAGGTGTAAGAATCGTTTTAAATCATATATTTTCCTCGAATGGCCTTGTTTGGTTGGCGACATGGACAAATAATAGCTGTGTTTGTTTTCAACTGTCGCTCTTTCTACTGCTTTACCTGACTTCCTCCTTTGCTTCCGTATGAATTACTGTCCCCTCTAAAGGTCAATGCTGAACAGGAAACATAAATGACTAATGCTGTCTCTCTCTGTCAGATGAGGATGAAATGTCTAAACCGGTTTATTACACTTTGGGCTTGGATGAAAACGAACAACTCGGTGAGGCTCATTCTGATCAAATGCCATTTGATCGGTAACTGCTGCTGGCAATATCACAGATCTAGTTATAAACTGAATTAGGTGTTTTAGTACACTGACAAAATTACATCTGTTTTCAGAAGCTGAAGCAGAGCCACCAGGAGCATCCTACAGCAAAGTCAATTACACAGTGCATAACCAACGTTTACCAGAGAACGCCTTCTACTCTACAATCCAGTTGGTAAGCATGGAGACGAAACTGACTTTTCCTGTCATGTGGGTTGAATGGTGGCGATTGGACTGTCACAGAAAAACCACATGATTTTTCCATGTTTTCCACATGTTACCACATGATGCAACGTGTGTGAACAGTTGCAAGTCCTCAGACTTTTTTGTTTATACCCACAGTATATTTCTGTATGCAAGATTTTACATGAACTTCACATACAGTAACATGGGGTGCACATGGGCTTAACATGGGTGTTAAGTCCACATGAAATGGAAGGCAGAGTTCTATTTGCATTTTTCCTCTAAAAATAGTCAGGTAGGGAGGGACTTGTCAGGCTCGTCAAGGGAGATGTGGCTCACCTGCATTTAAGCAGGCTGCAGACCATGTTCTGGTTCTCTCTGCATCACCATGTCAGACTACATGCACAGTCCAGTTCTCCACATGTATATTATTTGCCAAACTCCCTGTTGTCAAAATGGCTTTGGCCGGTCTCTGAGTCTTTGTTTGGTCCTGACACGGCTCACTTGGTGCCCAGCACACGAGGTCGCTGTTAGCGGTTACTTTAGCAACAAGTATTGCTAACTTTTCTTATTAACATGGGTTTCACATATTATGGCATGAAAATGTTCCAAAACCACAATGTGGGGCGACGTACATGTTTCAAAGCATGTGTTCCACGTATTTCACATGTGATTTTAACATGTTTTCACATGAAAGATTTGTGTGGTTTCTCTGTAAGATTGTTATATTTACAACTTTGGAGCATTTACATCATTGGGAAACTCAAGATGATTGTATAAGTTAGGAAAATACATTGTACACTATATAAACATTTGGGTTAATTGTTATTGAATTATAAACAATGGCTGACAACGGACTTCTGTTCTTTATGTACTTTTTTGATATAACTGAGCTTTTAGAGTTTAAGAGACGTAGTTATGAGTCAGATGTTGATGCTCAAACTTCCAGAAAAGAAGACTAAACATAATGTGAATAAAACTTTACTGTCTGTGAACATTTCTGCCTGAGTCGAACAGATTTTCTTCCACAATTGTGGTTGTTTAACAATAAAGATTCCAATGATCCCAGGCGACTTACATCTCATGTTCTGTTTTGATTCAGAGACCCCTAGTGGCAGAAATGACATACTGTATGTTTAACAAAAAAAGTGTTGAAGCAGGTTTTGAACACTTACTTTGTATTTCTTATTTCTGCATATTATTTAGATTTGTTCCTGTCTGTCCTGTGTGTCTTACAGGTTGATTAGTGACAGCTGACCGAAGGAGACGGCTTCACACTGAAACTCAGTGAAGTGTTGGTACTGTAATTAAACAAGCTATTTCTGCTCAGTGAAAGGTTCTCTCTCTTTCAGATTCATATCTGCTTTCTGATTTACAATTATCCTGCACGGATATTCTTGTAAAAATAATGTGAACAGGCAAATTTACTTCAGGTGATTGGTATTATGTCATTACGTTGATGAGCATGTTGATAAAAATGCATTCAGGTAGTACTGTGCATGTATGAACAGTTAAAAGTGTGTATTTTCATATGCATCATATCTCTTATTGTATCTCAATGAGCTGGACTGACATGATTGTATAGTAAGTTTAAAGTTTTTCAAAATGGACTAAGGCCCTCATCTTAGCAGCTAGCGGTTAGCTAAAGCAGTTCTCTAGCAGGGGGAGCAGCCCATGGAGCTACTGTGGGGGTGGGGGCTCACCAGGGTAAGATAATGGAGTGAAACCAAGGTGATTGAATATGATTTATGTGAATAAACAAGAATTTGTTGATGTTATCATGCAGACTTTATTTCATTAAAATTCAACTTGGACACTTTTTAATTTGCTGCTTTTGTCGTGTGGGGACATGAACCTTTAACTCTTGAGAAATTGTTTCAGAACCACTGCTATAGTTTCTCGGTTAAACCAACTTGTTCCATCTGCTCTTCCTGTTTGCACCTCTGAGGCCACAGTTCACAGGAGTAAAGCTGCTGCAGCCTGTTATACACTTGCTGTGGTCACCCGCTAGCTATTGGTGCTGCATCATTTTTATCTGATGCAGACACACTGAGTCTCAGTGGTCAGTGTAATAACCGTGATATAGTTAACGTCTAATGAAAGTGACGGTTACTGATGAAAAGAAACAAATATAACTGCTATTAAAGAGTATCAAGATCATGTTCCACTCGTCAGCGTGTATTTCTGTTTGTTCTGTGATGTAAAACTTAACTTTTCCTCTCCTCTGAGTCGTTAATAGTTTGAGCAGGCTGATTTTGCATCAAAGAATATGTTTTAAGAGTGTGAGTCATGATTCAGACATGATTCAGTAATAATTTACATTAACATTCAAAAGCAAAGTTGGCCAGTAGAAAGCAAAACTTTTTATACTTGTCTGAAAACCTGATAAACCAGAATTCGACACATTTGAGTGTCTTCATAAAAAAATGTCAAACCAAAGGGATGAAAAGCTAGTTTTTAACCTTGTTAACCTGTCCAATATACTACACAATATATTGGACGGGCTGTAATATAATTGGGCGGTCTATAATCTTGGGTGATTTGCATATACATGGAATCTCACATACTTAATGAGACAAAGGTTGTGGAGTAACATCCAAGCCATTTTGAAGCCACATAGGGATTTTTTCATGGAAAAAAACTCAAAATATGTTATTATGAGGAACAGAGCTGAGTTTTCAGGGGTTTAACTAATACCAGGACCAAATGTACCAAATGTGTCATATCTCGTTCACATTATATGTTTATTTACAGCTGATGTTCATATCAGGAGGTGGAGGGGAAGGTGATGGTGTGCCAAACAGGTCACCAGCGTGGCGACCAAAACAGATATTTTAAGGCAAACCATAATGTGTTCCTAACCCTGACCAGGGCAAAAGCACAGGGTTGTGACTAGAGGGAAATAGACAAAAATCAACCTAAACAAACAATATGAAGAAACAATCAGTTTTTGACTTATCTGTGGTTTGTTACTTGTCGTACTATACTTTATTGCAGGGGTTAGTTAAGCTTTTGCTGAACTAATTAACTATCAGTTAGCATGCTGGTTAGTGCCACAGGTTCCATCTAATAGCTGTTTGTAATCCAGTCCTCTTTAGTTCATGTTTAATTTGTCCCCACATGCAAAACCACTGATCATGGATCACTGAGACGTCATGCTGTAGTAACAACAGTCACCTTCAAGTAGAATACTGGCCGCTGATTTGTGTTGTGGAGATAAATGACATCGGTTAACTTGTTCATTTCTATTGTTATTTTCAGCCATAACTGTAACACTTAAAGATATATAGTCAAACATGTTGGGCTGACTTATCTGACATTTCTGCTGTCTTTATTTCATGTATTATCTTGCTTTGCTGGCATTTTTATTAAGTCTGTGGCCCAACAGTGGAAGTGTTATTGATGACTGTATGGAAGTTAGCGTGTGATCCAGGGGTTTTCTACTGTGGAGTTACTGTAATTTGGTCTTTTGAAATGAACTTATCTGGCCTCGGGATTACACTTTAAAACAACCACCACATGGTGGTCAAACTGAAAGTGTTTCTCTGGAAAGCAGAAATGTTGGTGCCACACCTTCCTCTGGGAATTTGACCATGAGTGAATGACAATCACGTGGTAAGAAAAATGAGTCCAAGATGAATCAATGACCGAAATGATGCTTTATTTGTTTCCTCCTTTCAGTTCTTTCCCTTAATTTTTTCAGTAACTGATAGTTCTGGATCACCTGATTGTGAGGTCTCCAGGACCAAACCCCAGCACCAAATCAAAGTATTTAAACGGCCAAGATCTCACAACGGTTGCTCTAACAGCAGATGCCAACATTTAGACTTATCAAAGGGTAAGAATCTGTCATTTAATTTTTTTTTCAATCTTAATATTTAGAAGCATAAAATGTTCTATATTTAACAAACAACAAACAAATTAAAATAGAGCATGGTTAAGAAGATTTTTAAAATGTTTTTAACAGCATATATTTGAACATAAAATTCGTAAATATAAGGAATTTACAGAAAGTTTACAAATGATGTAAATTCCTTACATCAGGTGTTGTGTTGTTAAACTCTCTTTGTATGTTTGTTTGAATACCAGCAAATTGCACTAAATGAATGGGAGAGCGGGGGCACTATAAGTGAATGGGATAAAAAGTTTAAATCATAGATATCACCATGATGTTGCAAGTACTGCAGGTTATTTTATGTTTAAATACGCAGATGAGGCATTATCACATTAAAAATCTACACATTTACTTGAATTCCCAGAACATAAATCTGAAAATTAGATTCCAAATGTTTTGGGTTTTTGTTGATATGTAAGAGTCGAAAATTTTAACTAACAGATATCACCATGAAACTTCCTCAGCTGATTACTTACATTGACACAATTATTATCTGTATTGCAAGCTTTCTGTTATTTTCTGTTAATTAAGTTTATATAATTATTTGTGCCGTTTTTTCTAATTTAAGTGTGTATTTTGTGCATTTGCTTTACGCTAATTTCAACGAAAACATGTTATGGAAGCAATATAGCTCAATCCTGTATCTCAAATTTGACAAGCGAAAGAAAAGGCAAATGAAAAGATCATGTTTTTGCCTGTTGTGCATATCGACATTCACAAAAGAATGTCGCTGACAATGCAGGTTTGTCAGAAAGAGAAGTAAAGACTTTCCAGGATTGAAACGTGATGTGTTATGATTTTTGTTTCTTTCCCTTGATTCCTTCCTGACCAAAGAGCAAAAGAAGACACACTTAGTTACCGAGATGGATCTACCTGAGACAAAATGGAAGTTATGTGAGTAGTTTTCAAGCCTTGACACTGTTTTTGTGATCATGTCAATACTTTTACTGTAATTGTCAATTGAACCTTATTTCTGATTTTTTTTTAAAAGTAAGTAAAGAGAGTAATACACTGAAATTGCTCATTTCCTCTCATCACTTCCTTGATTTATTCCTTGTCAGCAACCCAGACCCTTTGAAGAAAGTTCTGCTTTTTCAGTGCAACGTTGATACTGTGCACCAGTGTCAGTCTTGCGCTGAAAAAGCAGAACTTTCTTAACTTTCAGAACTAATCACTGTCTGGGACTGTCTGGGACATTTACTACATTTTCCAGTAAACTGTTGCCGTAATGAGGAGTAAAATATTGAAATTGAAGTTCCCTGTTTAGAGTGTTTTTCTCTCCATGTGCATTCCCAGTTGCCGTCAGTGTGCTGCTGCTCACACTGTACCCCGGCCATGCTGCCTCTCTCAGCATGAAAGACGCTCTGGCTGAATGTCTGACTGACAAAGTCTATGATGAGCTGCTGCACACGGTGCAGACCGGCCTCCCGCAAGTGAACACATCTCATCATGTTGTTATTGTCGGAGCTGGCATGGCTGGACTGACAGCTGCCAAGTTACTGCAAGACACAGGACACAAGGTGCAGGCAACAGGTTGATGTGCTATGCATTGTATTATAAAGGGAAAAAAAACAAAGCTGCACAGACTTCAAGTCAACGTCTTTGTCAAAATTTCAAAAGACCTCCACCGAGAAGCTTTCCCGGCAATAACCAGCAGTATTACTAATTGTGATAATTGTATTGCAGTAGTAGCAGAAGCAGCATTGATTTCAGCAGAAATTTTGGCAATAGTAGTAGTAGCAGTAGTGGTTTATGTAGTTTGTGTAGTTATACTATTGTGACCCTTGTAGCCATAGTAGTAGATGTACCAACAGCAGTGGGAAAAGCAAAAGCAGTAATTTGTTGTTGGAACATTAAAAATAGAAGTGCTCCTACTTTGAAAAGCCTTTGAGTCATTCTATGGCTGGCCTCACTTTATTGATCTGTTTTTGTAACCAGGTAACCATACTGGAGGCTAGTGGTCGTGTTGGAGGACGGGTGGAGACCTACAGGAAGGAGAAAGAGGGCTGGTATGCTGAACTGGGAGCCATGAGGATCCCAAGTTTTCACAGGTGAGTTCATGCAATTTTTTATAAATGTAGCATTTAACTTATAAACACTTGCATGAATCATTTTCCCCTCTAAAGGGCTTTTGAACACTGCATATTCTTAGCCCAGCACTATACTTTGCTTAGCCTAAGTAATTACAGTCGCAAGCTAACACTTCCACCATCACCTCCTCTGCTAACAGCATCGTCCTTTGGTTTGCCCAAAAGCTTGGGGTCAAACTTAAAGAATTCCGCATGTATGACCCGAACACCTTTTACTTGGTTAATGGGATCAAGAAGAGGACATACACAGTGCAAGCAGACCCAGACGTCCTGAAGTACAACGTGTCGACAAGTGAGAAAGGAAAGTCAGCCGACGAGCTGGTACAACTAGCTTTGCAAAAGGTATGTAATCAAAGGAAAGGAGTGAGGGATGGAATCAAAGGCCCTCAACCAAATAACAATTAACTTGCTGCTTTGGACATTCTGAAACTGAATGCCTGGTAATCACAAGAAAGTTGCACAAAGACACCTGAGCTATCACAGATAATAATTTAACACAAATCCAGCAAATGTATTTGACTCAGTAACTCAACAGTTGAGTTACATATTCTTGGTTCAGTACATAAAGATAGCAGTGTACAAGAACTCATGATAACTGCATCAACTCAACAGATGATTCAATTACCTTCATCCATAGGAGTGACCTTTTACTCTCTACTTTTTCTGTAGGTGAGAGATGAAGTGGAGACTCATGGTTGCAAGGCTGCGCTGAAGAAATATGACCATTATTCTGTGAAGGTAAAACACAATGTGACGAATAATAATAGTAGATAAAAGTCAGTGGGTTAAGAGTCTTATTTTCCTCAGCAGTTTTTATATTTTCTATGAAGTTAAATATTTCAAAAATTGTCAAAAATTTTGAACTTGGGGAGAACAAAGAATGCAAGGCTGACCAGTGGTTGCTGAAACTTCCATTAGGTGGTGGGATATATATACACATACTCCTAACTACCTTACTATATAACTCCCAATATGTGAGACATGATGCTTGAAAACCTGCCAAGTGAAAAGGTTCTGTTTTAGTTAATTTTGAGCCTTCAAAGCATGACTTTGTCTGTTGAACAGGAGTATCTAAAAGAAGAAGGAGGTTTGAGCTCAGAAGCACTGAGAATGATTGGAGACCTCCTCAACGAACAGAGCCTCATGTACACAGCGCTGACTGAGATGATCTATGATGAGGCTGTCATCAATGACAATGTCACGTAAGAACCCTACATTCCTCTCTGTCAACTATTACAGATTTCTGAGTTACAAATTATAAAATTTCTGGCTGTGATGGGAACCAAAGTCGTCGTGAAAGGTCTAGGAAATTAAGTTTGTCACTTGTTTGCAGATGATACAACTCTCTATGTCTGCATTTACACAGTTTTGATTTCTATGTTATCTGTATATGACCTGATAAAAATCCAACAGCAATGGCTGTACAAACCTAATCTCAATAAGAAGGCATGCAATAAGAGCATTTATTTGTCTTTCTGTTTTGAAGGTATTATGAAGTGATTGGTGGGTCGGACCTTCTCCCGATGGCTTTTCTCGATGTCCTTGATGTCCCTATTCTTCTAAACTCTAAGGTCAAGCGCATCAGCCAGTCAGATAAGGGTGTAACTGTATCATATCAGACAGACCAACAGTCCTCTTTGACAGACCTTAATGCCGATGTTGTCCTGGTAACAACCACAGCCAAAGCAGCCCTCTTCATAGACTTTGATCCACCTCTCTCCATCAAAAAGATGGAGGCCCTGAGGGGAGTCCACTACGACAGCTCCACTAAAATCATCCTAACCTTCAAAAATAAGTTCTGGAAGGAGGACGGTATCCATGGAGGAAAGAGCATCACTGATGGACCCTCTCGTTTCATCTACTACCCCAGTCACAGTTTCCCAGAAAATGACAAAATTGGCGTCCTCCTGGCCTCCTACACCTGGTCTGATGACTCCCTCCTCTTCGCAGGTGCGAGCGATGAAGACTTGAAAGAGCTGGCTCTGAGAGATTTGGTGAAGATCCATGGCGAGCGTGTGAGGGAGCTTTGCACAGGGGTGGTGGTGAAGAGGTGGAGCTTAGATCCTTACAGCTTGGGTGCCTTCGCTCTCTTCACACCCTATCAACATTTAGAGTACTCCAAGGAGCTCTTCAAAAGCGAAGGCAGGGTGCACTTCGCTGGTGAACACACAGCCTTTCCTCACGCTTGGATCGAGACATCTATGAAATCTGCCATCAGGGCGGCTACGAATATTAACAATGTGGTGCTCTTGCATTCAGAGTCAGCTAAAGGTCCGGCAAGAGATGAGCTCTAGGGCCTAGAGAATGAAGTATCATGGTATTAATAAAGAGAATACAGGTGCAATATGTCTAACTTATGCCACAGAAATATATATTTAAATAAGCCTTTCAGAGAATATACCATAATACAAATAAAACCTGTATGGCACTGCTTTCGGAAATTAGCTTGGGCTACATATGTATAGCTTATTGAACACTGCTTATGTAACTGTCAATGTTTTTATGTCCTTGTCCCTTAAAAATGAATAAATACATTTTAATTACAAAAATATGAATTCTTTCTTTCATTGTGATTCAAGTGTTACACAAAAAAGTATTCCAAAAATATGTAAAAGGTGGCATCTGAACTAACCTGTAAACTTCTAGCATGAACGGCCCAACCAGTCACTAGGTTTGAACCCATGACCTCCTGCTGCAAACTTACCCTCCACTAATAAATTCCTTTTTCTTCTTGCCTCGGTTTTATTTTTACATCAACACTTCTGTATCATACATAATCAAAGGGAACAGGTTTGTTTAACCCTATTCACACAGGGGAAGCCGCATTAACGCCGCAGCGGCAGTTTGCCAATTCTCCGCCGATGGTGATTCACACAGAGGGAAGCATCTCCGCATTAAAGACAAACTGCAGTGAATTCACACAGAAATCCGGCGCTGTGGCTCCTAAAGAGGTGTGACGGTACACATAATGATGATGATATTGGTGTGTTTTCACAGTGTTTCCCAGGTGTCCTCCTGTCAATCTAAACCCGCGGATAGTTTATAATCATATGGATGCTGTTATAATGTGTAGTGATTGAGATCCTGACCCACCAAACATCCTGGAAAGTAACAAAGTTCCGTTTTTCGCTCTAAATTACATAATTAAATAATCGCCATCAATAAACTGGACACTGTCTGACTAGCGGGGACGGAGGCTGTTTTCTGGGGGAAAGTTCACTGAAGTCTCGATCTGGCGGGGACGGTCGCAGTGATTTATTTTCAACACAGACACTTGGTGAGTTAAAGTTTTTTGCCGGTGACAGACGCTGTTTTTCGGGCAGAAATGTGACGAAGAGTCGGTCAGACAGACAGGAGGACTCATATAAGTTGCCAAAAACAGTTACTACGTTACTTTTGTTTGGTCATGTAATGTTGCTTTGTGGGACATTTCTCTGTATTAAGTTGAGTGAAGAACCTGTATAGTTAACTGACCGTCAGATCGACACACCCTCGATACGCGAAGACGGCTTATCCGTTCACACTGGTTTGGTTCGCCAATAATGCAGCCCCGATACTACCTCCAGAGGTGTATCAGTGACGGAGTGAAATTTCACCCCTCACTGCATCCAAGAGATTCACACTGGGACGGAGGCGGAGAATTGGTGCACTAAAGTCGCACCGAAACGCCAGTGTGAATGGGGTTTTTGACACATCTCTCAAACTTGTGGCTGTGACCATTTGATTCAAATGGCTTCCATTAACAAATGATTGGTTTATTTGGAGAATTGACAAGAGATAGTGATAAATCCAGTAATTTATGTTACATTCAGTGGATGTTAAGTAGAACTACAAAAAGCGATGATAAATAATTTCAACCATTAATCCTTTACTTTTTACTAATTATGTAATGTGCATATTATCTCTCAGTTTACCATTTAAACCATTTATCTGTTATTTTTGGGTAACTACCTCAACCTGCCTAGTTTTCATGTACTTTCAATAACAACATGTGACTGAAATGAATCCAATTTAATTTTGCCCACATTTTGCCATACGATACCTAACTTTAGCATCTCTGTATGTATAAGTTACCACTAAGTTATCCTTCATTCATTCACATTGGGAAAATAGTTTACTTCATGTAACCCATCCTAAGTAATAGTACCAGCTCAAATTCTAAGCCTTTTTTCAAGGACACTGACAGGATGATTAACCTATGTATCATACTTACAGAGTGACTGGGTGTAGAGCCTCATCTTGTTATCAGAAGGTCACTGGTTCAAATCCCCTGGGTTGCCAAATGTCAAAGTGTCCTTGGGCAAGATACTGAACTCTAAACTGCTCCTGATGTGCTGGTCGGCACTTTGCATGGCAGCCACCACCATCAGTGTATGAATGTATGTATGAATTACTGTTGTCTTTTATTATCCTTTGGGCTCTTAGCAGACACATCACTTCAGTGGTGTCACTGATGCTCATTATATGATTTTCTCTGCTGTTTAAAGCACCCAATGCAAGGCCTCACTGTCCTGGGCCGTGCATGAACCATGCCAGTTTGTGACATTTCCAGTCAAGATGCTTTTGTTTGCTCCTCTGTAAAAGATGACAGAGACTGGGATGGGATTTAACTTTATATTTCTTTAAGAAAAAAGAGCCTTTTCTGTACTCACCAAAGGGACCCAAAGTATAGTCCTCCCAAGAGTTGACCAAGAAATTCACAACATGTAGATAAATGTGTCACATGAACACCAAAATACACTGTGGTAGACCTAAGAGTTCACGTACTTTCCTTACTTCTTTAAAAGATAACCCAGTTACCACTATGAGTCACAGTGAAAACATCTGACTGTCAGATGACGTGTGGTTAGCCAATTCAATCCAAAATGAATGGCTGGTTTAAAAAAATAAAAATACTTGCATTTCCTCATTGTAGTGTGTTGTGTGATGTTGAGTAATATAAAAATTTTATTGTGATCATGAGACCTGAGCAGGTTACTGCCGATCACCTGATTGCAAGAGCTGGTGAAAAACTGAAACTGAAAACCAAACATTTAGGAAGTCACGTCCATTTGAGATCAGGCTTTCCAGTAAAAAATCCAGTAATTTGGGTGAGGTACATTGTATAAAAGCTGGTCTGCTCAGTGTAGCAGATGCTGTTGTTTCAGGACCTTGACGGGTAAGAATTTATCATATCATACTATATTAAATTTTCATTATAAACAGAACAGCATAACATGATCTGTTAATATGTTCTTCATTTGCAACTTTGCAAAACATGACACAGGCTATACAAGATTGACTTAAACCAGACTGTGATGTAAAGTTCCATCTTGCATATGTTGAAGACCATTCAATTTTTTTCATTGTAATCGATTGTTCCTATTATTCAACACAGTAATGTCCTTGGGAAAATTAAAAAAATTAAAAATAAAGTACTGTTCAAATTGAACTATGTAACAAATATGTGAAAAGAAACAAAAATAACATCAGCATCAGCAGAGACAAGAATGATGCAAAATATTAATGTAAAATGAAAATGTACATAAAATATAAATGGCAATGTGTATTTATATTATTTTAATTTCAGTGAAACTTTAAATATATCATAAACCTGTTGTGTAACACATGAACATACTTTTGCTGTCAAAGATGAAACTCCTTTCCAGGATTTAAACATTTTGACTTTCCTCCTCGACCTCACACCACGAAGACTTAAAGAAGACAGGCTTACTTACCATTTACCTGGATGGATTTACATGCCATGAGGTGGAAACTATGTGAGTATTTTTAAAGCAATATTGTGTTATACTTTTATGTATAGACAAAGCAGTGTCATATGTCCAGTCCTTTACAATTTCAAAACTCTGTGCAAAAAACTGGAAAATAATCAGGCTTGCCTACAGCGATGTTGATATTCCACCTACTGACTTCTGGAAGTTTAAAGGTTGAATTTGTTTTGATTTTTTTTTTTTTTTATGTAATGATTCTTTCTTTTCAAATATGTGCTGCACAAGCATACTTTGCTGCTGTCACTTCCTTAATCCTCATCTGAGGTTTTGAGTCACACAAGAAATGGGCGCTGTACATCGTTCTGCTTTTGAGTACAGGGTTTACATGGGTACAGTTCCACTTGAATCACTACATGATGAAATTAAAAGAGAGAAGTATTTAGTGAACTTTATGGGAATAAACACCACATGCTAAGTAGAAGATGTCTGAATTGTGAAGCAAAAAACCTGTTTATTTTTGACTGCGGATGATTTTCGGAACTGAAATCCTTCATGTGTTCAAATGTTTTAATATGCCTGATGTGCAAAAATGTGAAATTAGTCTACAGGGAAGCATATGTGTAGAATTGAGTTACCATGAAAAATAAATTAATATGTACTTTTTTTGTACATTTCAACGAAACCTTTCTTTAAAGGAAACTCCTCTCTTCTCTAAATTAAGTACCAAATTCCAAAGTTTGGAGAAAAATATTGTACTTTTGATGCCAATTAAATTAAGTCACTTGGCCGATTACATGCTGCAGCAGAGCCAAAGTACAACGTTTTAACAGATGTATTTTATCTGCAATATGAAAAAATCCCTGATTCTGAAAATCAGAAAAAAGACTGAATATTAGATCTAGGAATCGGTCAACTCAATGGTCATACATCTATATATATCTTAATCAATATTTCTGGATATTAGCTGTACTAATGAACACAATTTCCCATGAGGCCTAGAGTTAGATGTCATCACATACGCATTGAGGGGTCGCAGTTAGTTCATACATGTCTGAGAGAGTGTTTGTGGGCTGAGAAAGAAATGGTGAATTAGAGAAAACATTGAGTTTGAGAAGCTAGTGGAGAAGAGGCTAGACTAGACATGATGTCATTTTATGTGACCTTTTAATATAAAAGGCAGTTTTTCTTCTCAGTGTTGCGCCCAGAATTACAATTATTCAACATGTCTATGGCTCTGCAGGTCTTTTTAAACATTGCGGGAGTTGCCTGTTGAAGTGACCACTGTGTTTGTTTCCAGTTGGTGTCAGTGTGCTGCTGCTCACACTGTACTACAGCAACACAACAGCTGTCAGCCTGAAAGAACATCTGGAGGACTGTCTGGAGGACAAAGACTACAAAAAGCTGCTGCACACGGTGAAGACTGGCCTTCCACACGTGAATGCATCTCATCATGTCGTTATTGTTGGTGCAGGCGTGGCTGGACTGACAGCTGCCAAGTTACTGCAAGATGCAGGACACAAGGTACGAGCAACTGCTTTACTTGTTTTGTTGGCCACCAGGGGGCAGAAAAACTATTAAACAGGCTGAAAGATTTGAAGCCTCCACAAATCACAGGCTTATCATCACAGTTCCCTGGTCCCCAATGGCTCAAAAGCAAGTCCCCTTAATGTTGGTACAGGTGTACCACAAGGGTCCATTCTTGGTCCTCTTTGATTCACCATATAAACAGTATCATCTCAACCACCCCAAAGATTTTTATGCAGATGAGGCTGTTTAATCATGGACAAATTAATTTATATACAAGTGCATAAAATGTTTTTTGTCATCATGAATTAGACTCCTATGGTAAAGCACTTTATCACATGTTTTAAAAGGTAACCATATTAGAGGCTAGCGGTCGTGTTGGAGGACGGGTGGAGACCTACAGGAATGAAACAGAGGGCTGGTATGCTGAAATGGGAGCCATGAGGATCCCCAGTTATCACCAGTGAGTAAAAATGTGTCATAAATTTGGGAGTTTTGTCCTCAAAGGAATGTCTGTCATAGCGATTAGCTCTTGTTAGCGATGGCTAAATATGTTGTGTTGTCTTGATAGGCCCATTACAAGCAGTCTTCCAATCTTCAGATACATTTTAAGCTTCCTTCACAAGGGCACCCCAGTAGTTGTTGCGCAAACAGAATGTTCCCTTACTTCGCTTCAATTTTTTACTCCCATATTTATCACCCCATCTTTTTACAGTATTGTCCGCTGGTTTGCCCAAGAACTCGGAGTCAAGCTGAATAAATTTGTCATGGAAGACATAAACACCTTTTACCTGGTCCATGGGCTACGGAAAAAGACATACGCAGTGAAGGCAAACCCTGCCATCCTGAAGTATAAGCTGCGGAAAAGCGAGAAGGGAAAGTCCCCAGACCAGCTGCTACAGCAAGCTTTGAAGAAGGTACAGTATATACGAAGGGAGGAAGGATTGATACAGCACATGGTGAGGTTGGGTTAGGTGGTATGGCTATGAAATAGTATCTCAATATTTTTGGCCAATAAATGCTTGGACTGGGCATAATATTACAATATTTTTGACCAAAAACCATTGATACTTATATTGCGACAATGTTGTAGGGACGACTATTGGTACTTTGACAAAATTGATTTTTTGATTGATAATGAAGATGGGTAAAGACAAGTAAGTAGAACAGTCTCTTAAGGTCACAAAATGACATCACTTTACTGTAATGCAGTCTTTAGACCCAGGAAAAATCGAAGAGGAGAGTCTGATAACACAGTAATGTTATTGTTTATATTGCCCAGCCCTGGAATAAGGTGAAAAGATAATGTTCAAAACGTACATTTATTAACATATTTGTACTTCTGATTGAATTAATATCCCCTTAGATGTCAATGTATCAATATACAATGAAAATAAAGTGTAGATCCCAGTAAGTTGTATCTAAATTTGAATTTGTTTTTAAAATGTTATAGTTAAAGTAGATTTTGTATTTACATATATTTTAAGCAAAGGAAATGCCAGAATTAACAAAAACTGAAGTTTTTTTGCAGTATCTTAAAATTCTGGTTCATACAAGGTATACAACAGGTGGTGGATGATTGTGTGTTTACAGAGGCACTGCTGTAGTTAAGACCTGGATGTAAATGATCTTTTCTGTAGGTGAAAGATGAAGTGGAGGCACATGGCTGCCTCGCTGCGCTACAGAAGTACGACCACTATTCTGTGAAGGTAAAGCAAAATGAACATCACCAGTCAAAAACACAAGATTAAATTTAAGGGATCGAACACCAAATGTTAACAACACTTGTTTGTTTGACAGGAGTACCTGAAACAAGAAGGTGGTTTGAGTTCTGAGGCAGTCAGGATGATCGGGGACTTGCTCAATGAACAAAGCCTCATGCACCTTGCTCTAACAGAGATGATCTACATCCAGAGTGACGTTAGCGACAGCACCACGTAAGATTGGTTGATTTGACACATTTATGTTGCTTGGGTCTGTTCAAATAAACACCATCAACAACTACTGATGATGGCAGTATGAGGCTCTTGGAGGGTTGTCTTATTTAATTTGGGGGAGAATTCAACCATTACCCTTTGTAACTCTGTTGTAACTGTTCTGAGCTGCAAAGAGGCACCTGAAAATAAGAGTTAGGGATGACAACTGGAAAGGGGATTGAGCCAGAATGTTAGGGGTAGAATTCATATTTCAGAAAGGCTTGGGTGTTGGGGTGTCAGATGCTATTTTATGATCCAGTTTGGCCAGTTATGAAAAATCTAAGAATTTCCAACTAAGAAACTAAAAATGTGTGTTTCTGTTTTGAAGGTACGATGAAGTGACTGGCGGAACGGATCTCCTAACAACAGCTTTCCTCACTGTCCTTGATATCCCCATCTACCTCAACTCTAAGGTCAAGCACATCAGCCAGTCAGATAAGGGTGTAACTGTATCATATCAGACAGACCAACAGTCCTCTTTGACAGACCTTAATGCCGATTTTGTCCTGGTAACAACCACAGCCAAAGCAGCCCTCTTCATAGACTTTGATCCGCCTCTCTCCATCAAAAAGATGGAGGCCCTGAGGGGAGTCCACTATGAAAGCTCCACTAAAATCATCCTAACTTTCAGCGAGAAGTTCTGGGAGGAGGACGGTATCCATGGAGGAAAGAGCATCACTGATGGACCTTCTCGTTACATCTACTACCCCAGCCACAGTTTCCAAGAAAATGACAAAATTGGTGTCCTCCTGGCCTCCTACACCTGGTCTGATGACTCCCTCCTCTTCGCAGGTGCGAGCGATGAAGACTTGAAAGAGCTGGCTCTGAGAGACTTGGTGAAGATCCACGGCGAGCGTGTCAGGGAGCTCTGCACAGGGGTGGTGGTGAAGAGGTGGAGCTTAGATCCTTACAGCTTGGGTGCCTTTGCTCTCTTCACACCCTATCAACATTTAGAGTACTCTAAGGAGCTCTTCAGAAATGAAGGCAGGGTGCACTTCGCTGGTGAACACACGGCCTTCCCTCATGCTTGGATCGAGACATCTATGAAATCTGCCATCAGGGCGGCTACAAATATTAACAATGGTGGACTCAAGAATTCAGAGTCAGGTGGAACTAAACACCATCATGAGTTGTAGGGTTTTTATATTGGCACATTTGCTTGGTGACTGCATTTCTTATCTTAAAAAAGGACTGTGATGCTTCCTCCACCATGTATCTATAATCTAACCCAATGATTTTCAACACTTTTTCTCCTAACTTTTTTAGGGAAAACTGTCAGTGATATTAATCAATACCACCAGTAGGTTTTCTCCAAGCTTGATGATAAAGTCGTGTTCAGTTCAGTCTTTGTGATCAAATAGGTGCTCAATAAAAATAACCACTATTAACTCTTCCCTTTACTTTGAACATTTTTCAGCTGTTTAAAAGGGTGTTCAGCATGACTCACCCCCAACCTATCGAGGTTGTGCTTCACAAGAAGCGCTCTGAGATCTTTGTCAACCTCAAGTGATGACTTGTAGGTGTTACAGTAATTTTTTAAAACAAACATACAATCTATTGTCATAAATGATTTGTCAAGAGAAATTGTTGTATGCACCAAACTCAAAATTAGTCTTTATGTACAAATAACAAATCATTGTATTCTCTTCAATGTTTTATTTAGAACAGCCTCCCAACTTCTTTGGAATCGAGGTTGCACAATCTTGTCAGTGTTTAAAGCACTGCTTGGTTTTCAGTCTAAAACTATTTCTCCAGATTCTCTGAGGGATACGATCATATTATTTATTATAGATGCTGAAATCCCAGCATTCTTCATGATTGTGCGTTGAGAAGCATTGTTCTTAAACTGTTTGATTTTTGGGGGGAACTGAGTCTTTTAAGTCTTTTAAACCCAATCATGATACTATCACTATCACCTGAACCTGTGGTATGATCCAAACAGGTTGTATGTACTTGTTGAAACATGTTGATGGCATTAAATTCTGAATGAATGTTTATTTACAAAAAACACACAAGTGTTTAAGTTTAACATTAAATACTTTGTCTTTGTACTATTTTCATTTGTTTGAATGATTTTCAAATTGTAGCATGCTATTTTTATTTACATTTTATACATCATTCTATTTTCCTATTTTCCTTAAATACAGTACTTGAGTAAATGTACTTATCCACAGTCCACCAGTGTTTGGAGCTTTGTTCAGATGTTGTGTTTGGCTATCATCCAGTTTCATAAAAATGTTGTCAGACATTACTCAGTGCCAGGTGAAACTTCTGCATGCCAGACAATGAGATGGTGCACGCCTACATTTTCCTGAGAAGAAAGGCAGTCTGCCAATCATTGACATCAACAACACCAATAAGTGCATATGGAGTCGCCTATATGTTATAAAAACACCCAAATTGGTATCAATGCCTCATACTGAACATGATGTTAAGATCCTTCACTTGAAAAAAATTAATAATACTTACACCACACTGTAAAGATACTCAAGTAAACCTTCTGCATTCAAAACAGTACTGTCTCAAAAGCAGGTTCAAGTATGTACCAAGTGTGTCAGTATTATCAGAAAATTCACTTGTAGTATGAAAACTAAAAGTACTCACAGTGCAGTAAAATGTTGACTGTCAGTGTCTGATGTTTTTGGATTAATATTACTACTGCAATAATGTTGATTTCTGATAGTGTTCAAGGTTGCCAGTTTTCGTTTGTTTGGTTTGGTTGCCATCCAAAGTTTTCTTAAGAAATTGCTCTAGACCTCGCTCAATGCCAGGCCAAACCCCTTCAAACAAGGAAACAAGACAGATTAATTTCTTGATAAATGTGATATGCCCTCAAATATGTGTTCACATGCCATTGTTACATACTTACAAAGACCTGTCTCCATCCAATATCCCGGATCAAGCTTGCTGCACTTGACAAACGGACTAAGCGCAGGGCTTCAGCAGGACGAGGACAGTTGAACTCTGTGTTTACTTTATTGATGCTTGGAGCTCTGATGCAGTTAAAGTGGACTGATAGTGTTTACCTAATGTTGAACTTTTAAAATCTGAAAACCCTATTATGATCACCATCTGAAGGCTGCTGTTTGCGTTCACCTCGACCTTGTATGTTCAGTGTTTCTGTAGCATGAATTTTGTTATGCAACTCTGTGCTGTATAAGAACAACTCAATCACCTTTAACCTTTGAAGCACTGTTTAAACTGGCTTTCATGGAATAATGAAAAAGTAATGTAACAGCTAGTGTAATTATTACTGTTTACAGGGAGTAAACAAGTGAAGAAAAAACTTTTTTTTTTATTATGTAATGTGTACATTACTTTTTTAAGTAACTACCCCAACACTGATGAAAATACTCTACCAGTCCTGCACTGGATACATAACTTAAGTGAAAGCAAGTATTATCAGTAAAGTTTACTGGATGAATGTTACTGCCATACGCCTGACACCTTGAACAACAATGTTGTTGGTGCTCATTTTTTTAAGGTGTGCGTTTGGCTACCATCCAAACTATAGGTGTCTGCCAGCTGAAGCTGATGCCAACAAGGAAACATGTTCTGTGTAATTGGATAAGATCAAGACGTCCTCCTCAGTCGAACAATATAAAACCAGCTATAGGTATATAAGTTCTGTGAAAAACAGTCTGCCATCGAAACTTTGGAAACCAGGCTGAAGACTCATTGGAACAGACTGAAACTTTTACATCAGAGACTTTGATGTAGAATATAATAGAACATTTTTGGGAAAACAATTTCTTGGAAAATTATGTGAAAAAAAACTTGATTTCAGACTTCTTACTTTAACCATTGGTGGAGAAAGCTGCTTGAATGGAGTGTCTGAGGTAAAGAGGCTTTAATTTCATCTTTTAAACACTTAACACTGTGATAAAATAATATATATATATATATATTTTTGTTATCACTAATAATAATGGTAATAAAGAAGCTCTCATGTGAAATGCTTGTAAAAAAAAAAAAAACTGTATTACTGTTTTTTGCTTAGTTTTTGTTGTTCTATTTTTACAGTGAATACCAACCTATGAAAAATGTGTTTATAGCATTTGTCTGGTAGTCATGGTGTTTTTAATGTGCTGCACAGTGTGCTATGTCAGTTGAAGATAAACCTACAAATGATAGTAAAGAAAGAAAAAAATTCTGTGAAATTCCTTGTCGTCTGCGTCATTACTGCAGATCATCACATTGCTACAGCTGGTGAACAGTGAAACCAGGAAGGAATCTGTCAATTCATCCATTATAGCTATCATTACAGTCTCTATCAACATACATTGTCATTTCTTTCTTTTCTACTTTTTAAATGCGTGGTTAATTTAATGACAATGCACGAAAAGCCAACACCTTCTTCGTCTGTTTCTCTTCCTCATCGACATCCCACCAAGACGAAAAAAGAGAAGCTTCAACAACTGAGATGGATCAATGTGTCATGAAATGGAATTTATGTGAGTATTTTGCAGCAATGTTGTGTTAGAGACACTGTACACCCTAACCTCCTCCTCTTTTTCTCCATTTGGGCCAAAAATGTCATTTTGTAATATTCACTTTGGTAATAAACACAGGGAAAGAAGAGCTACTACAATTCGCACAACTCCAGTAAATTATTTTCAATTGATTTATAGCTAAAGAGCAAAATGTGACATTTGTCTTCAAATGACTACAATAAGATGGATTAAAAGTTGCCATTAATAGTGAATGAATCATGATTCAATCATATCTTGGGCCTAAGCAAGCTCAATTTTTAAGGAGCTCTGGTAAATTATGAAACTTTAAAAATAAGGATTTTTTTAATTAAATCCCTACTGGTCCGAAAGATGTACTAATCCAAGTCGGCATAACAATATCAGATGAAAAAAAATAAAATATATATATATATATATATATATATATATATATATATATGTATATATATATATATATATATATATATATATATGTATACATATATATATGTATGTATATATATATATATATATATATATATATATATATATATATATATATATATATATATATATAGAGAGAGAGAGAGAGAGAGAGAGAGAGAGAGAGAGAGATATCTAAAAGCAAATTAACAAGTATCATGGAATGATTTTGTCTACCTTTATTTCAGCTTGAATACACTCAGTGAAGCACCGCTGAAGGTTACATATCTTTCGATAGTTTCCAGCTGGAGTGTGTATTTTGTTCTGTGTATGTTTCTAGTTGCAGTCAGTGTGCTGGTGCTCTCACTGAGCCACAGTCATGCTGATGAGTTCTACCTGAAAGACACTCTGGCTGAATGTCTGACTGACAAAGATTACGATGAGCTGCTGCGCACGGTGAAGGAAGGCCTGCCACACAAGACCACATCTTATCATGTTGCGATTGTCGGAGCTGGCATGGCGGGCATGACGGCCGCCAAGTTACTGAAAGAGGCCGGACACGAGGTACACGTAGCAGGCGGATGTGAGCAAGCTAACTGCTGCTAATCAAAGTTACACAAAGTTGCCAAACAAATTGGTTCCCATAAAGAACATCTATACACTGCAGCAATACACACACACATCCTAAACCAAAATGTGCTTCGTGTGATAACAAAGTTAACGCTAGCTGAGCTGCAGTAACACATAAAGAGCAACATGGAAATACAGTTATATCAGACCGACTCATTGTTATTGAGTTGGCTTCAAATCAGGCTTAACATTCACACAATTTATTTTGACTGTCCTTCAGTATTTCAACATTATTGCAATATTCCAACATTGCTTCAGACTGGGAGTCACCACATTTTCTGAGCAACATGCTTAGACCTGATTCAACAGGCCGACCAAACGGTAAAACAACAAAACTTACAGCTTCCAAGATTGAACCCAGGTCACCGACAGCTATTATCGATTCATTCTTGAGCTTGGACAGTTACCGGCCCTTGTTGATAATGCAGTCCATAGTAAAATTCATACATCCTTAAGTGTGTACAGTTCAAAGAATTATTGTAAGATGCATAATCAACTCCCCATAACCCCTGTCATAACTTTAGTAGAACTTCTAATAATATATTAGTAATAGTTGGTAATTGCAATTAATAATAATCATAAGCAGTAGGAAAGCCACAGCAGTAATTGTAGTAATTGTAGTAGTACTGTAGAACATCAAAAGGAGTAGACAGATCAATGATTCCATTATGGACCTCAGTTGTCTTTATCTGTATCGATCTGTTTCGGTAACCAGGTAACCATATTAGAGGCTAGTGGTCGTGTTGGAGGACGGGTGGAGACCTACAGGAATGAAGAAGAGGGCTGGTATGCAGAACTTGGAGCCATGAGGATCCCAGGTTTTCACCAGTGAGTTTATGCAATTTTTAAAGTTTGGTATTTACATATAGACATGTGCATGCCACTTCTCAGACTACCACTTCAAGTAAGTTAGTAAGTTAAACTTTATTTATATAGCAATTTTTCTAAAATAATATGGATTAATTGATGATTGGATGGCCTGAGAGGCCGGTCAGTGATGTGTTGGGTCAGAAGTTCAGAGATGTAAGCAGAGGCTAAGCCGTTTAGTGCCTTGTAAGCAATTAAAAGAGTCTTAAAATTAATTCTAAATATAACTGGCAACCAGTGCAGAGAGGCTAAGATCGGTGTGATACTGATATATATATCAGTTGTAGTTAACAGCCTTGCTGCTGCATTTTATACAAGCTGAAGTCGAGCCAGGGCAGTTTCATTAAGGCAGGTAAAAAGTGAATTACAGAAAATGAGATGGGAGAAGGTGAATGTGTGAATAATGCGTTCTAAGTCTGAAGTAGATATTATTGATCTGATTTTAGAAATGTTTCTTAATTGAAAGAAACAGGATTGTTATTTGAGGAATTATTGGGACTGACTGGGTTTGTCAGAGTTTAGTTGAAGAAAATTATGAGACATCCAATTCTTTAGCAATTATTATTAACATTTTTTAACTGACAACTTTAGATGATAATAAAGTAAAGAAACATAATTTTGATTTTTGAGACAGATAGCATGTTTTTTTTTTTTGGTGCAGTGGTAAAAAAAAAAGTAAGTCTGGATCTCTCAAATGGAAGATGAAAGGGAAAACTGACAGAACTGAAAAACTCTGAGGTAAAGAGTTATGCTGTTGTAAAAGTCATATTTTTGGAACAGTAGAATTGTCTCTGAAAATGGTCTATTGTCAACAGCATCGTCCTTCATTATATTTACGAGCTGGATATCAAGCTGAATAATTTCATCATGGAAGACAAGCACACCTTCTACTTGGTGAATCGGGTACTGGCAACGACAAAAACTGTAAAAGAAGACCCTGACATCCTGCAGTACAACGTGCCAAGAAAAGAGAAAGGGGTGTCAGCTGACAAGCTGCTTCAGCAAGCTATACAGAAGGTATGTAAAACAGAGGAAAAGACAAAACAAAGGAGGAGTAATGGAGTCAAAAAAACTAACCTGCTGATTAAGCCTTCTGAAACTTTACATCATGTCCTGATCAACAGAAAAACAAGTTGCACAGCCACACATTACAACAGCATAGCTGTTTTTGTTTTTCAGGAACTTAATGCTTTCTTGGTGCAAAACATAAAATAGGGACTACTTTGTGTTAATTGGTAAATACGAATGTGAGTGAACAAGAATCACATGTGGTGTTCCTCAAAAGTCTGTTCCTGGGCCTCTTTTATTCAAAATCTTCAAGGTCAACAATGCTCAGATTATGGAATAATCTTTATGACTTCCTAGTGACTTTGTAACTTTTCCTTTTTCTTTTTGGTAGGTGAACGATTATGTGAAGGCTCATGGTTGCAAGGCTGCGCTGGAGAAATTTGATAAATATTCTGTGAAGGTAAAACACAACCTGATCTAACAAAATCAGACAACTGTAAATTAGTATTGCTAATATAAAAGATTTTCATGCAAGTATTTTAAAGTTTTTGTATGTTAAGAAGTCTCAGCTAGTGGACTAAGTGTCCAGTCATCATTCTGAGCCACCCTGACAGCATGACTTTTTTTCTCTTTAACAGGAGTGTCTGATAGAAGGAGGTCTGAGTTCAGAAGCAATCAGAATGATTGGCGATCTGCTTAATGAACAGAGCCTCATGTACACAGCGCTGACTGAGATGATCTATGATGAGGCTGTCATCAATGACAATGTCACGTAAGAACCCTACATTCCTCTCTATCAACTATTACAGATTTCTGAGTTACAAATTATAAAATTCCTGGCTGTGATGGAAACCAAAGTCGTCGTGAAAGGTCTAGGAAATTAAGTTTGTCACTTGTTTGCAGATGATACAACTCTCTATGTCTGCATTTACACAGTTTTGATTTCTATGTTATCTGTATATGACCTTATAAAAATCCAACAGCAATGGCAGTACAAACCTAATCTCAATAAGAAGAAGGCATGCAATAAGAGCATTTATTTGTCTTTCTGTTTTGAAGGTATTATGAAGTGATTGGTGGGTCGGACCTTCTCCCGATGTCTTTTCTCGATGTCCTTGATGTCCCTATTCTTCTCAACTCTAAGGTCAAGCGCATCAGCCAGTCAGATAAGGGTGTAACTGTATCATATCAGACAGACCAACAGTCCTCTTTGACAGACCTTAATGCCGATTTTGTCCTGGTAACAACCACAGCCAAAGCAGCCCTCTTCATAGACTTTGATCCACCTCTCTCCATCAAAAAGATGGAGGCCCTGAGGGGAGTCCACTACGGTAGCTCCACTAAAATCATCCTCACCTTCAAAAATAAGTTCTGGGAGGAGGACGGTATCCATGGAGGAAAGAGCATCACTGATGGACCCTCTCGTTTCATCTACTACCCCAGTCACAGTTTCCCAGAAAATGACAAAATTGGCGTCCTCCTGGCCTCCTACACCTGGTCTGATGACTCCCTCCTCTTCGCAGGTGCGAGCGATGAAGACTTGAAAGAGCTGGCTCTGAGAGATTTGGCGAAGATCCACGGCGAGCGTGTCAGGGAGCTCTGCACAGGGGTGGTGGTGAAGAGGTGGATCTTAGATCCTTACAGCTTGGGTGCCTTCGCTGTGTTCACACCCTATCAACATTTAGAGTACTCCAAGGAGCTCTTCAGAAGCGAAGGCAGGGTGCACTTCGCTGGTGAACACACGGCCTTTCCTCACGCTTGGATCGAGACATCTATGAAATCTGCCATCAGGGCGGCTACAAATATTAACAATGGTGGACTCGAAAATTCAGAGTCAGGTGGAACTAAGCACCATGAAGAGTTATAAGGTCTTAAATCAACAGTTTTGCTTGGTGATTGCATCGCTTATGTATAAAGTGAGGCTCATTGGGATGGTCCTTAAATAATGTAGTTCTAATCTAAATCAAACTGGTGGATTTTTGGCATTGAAAGAGGCTTTGATGTTGCAAAAGTATAATCAGATGTCACTCACTTATGCAGGGGGTTAAGGGATTACTAACAGTGTTATAATCACAGCTAACAATCAAAACTATCACAGGTAGAACATTAAGATGGATTTAGCTTTTTTTTGCGGTAGGGTTCTGTTGTAATTAATTGCAAATTAACCTTAAAGAAAGCCTAATAAGGGTTGATCATTAGGAAATTAAGATCAGATTTCACTTTATTAGTAGAGTAGTACAGTTCTTAAAGCTAGGGTCTATAATCCTGGAGAGCTAGCAAGAGAGCTAGCAAGATTTCAAAGTGGCATCTCCTCTAAGTTCCATCCTCCCCTCCCCATCCCGTCAGTGCTCCATCCAAAGCCACGCCCCCACAAACTTGAACGCGCATCTGGCGGTGGGACTCAGCCGGGAGAAGGAGAGCCGACTTAGCCGACTCAGCCATTTCAGGAGGGCGGGGCATGAAGGCATCTGACCAATGAAGGCATCTGACCAATCCGTGCTATTCGGGCCGGATAGCACTGATTGGTCAGCTTTTTCTCAGTCATGCAGCTGCCACAGAGGTCTGATTATTTTCGCTCCTTTTTCTGAATACATAATGTATTGACTACTCTCAGGACAGAAGGACCATTTCACCCAGTATAACAAAATGTGTTTCTGAACAACATTGTAGACCCTAGCTTTAATAGTAATAAATTGTTACAAATTAACCAAATGTGGACATATTTGTTTTGACTTTATTTCACAGTACAGTTTTTATTCAATGAAAAACTATTGTTATCCTATGTAAATGCATCATTTTCTGAACACAGTACTTTGTCTGCATATTAAAAATATGGCATTACATTCATCCAATTACAGCCTATGTCGTCTAATTAAAATGGTCATAGGACCATGTTTGTAGCACTAAATGTGTTTAAATACAGTATAACTTGGCAGTAAGAGTAAAATGGTGTCTAATAATGTATTAGGATTTCATATTTGGTTTATAATAAGAGTATAATTTGGTTTAATTGTGATTAAGTATAGTATATTTTGGGTCTACTATGGCATTGTATAGTACAGTGTATTTTTTTGTGTGATTTGATACAGAGTATGGATTATTACCCTTGTTAGTGTACCATAAAACAAAGTTTAACCTTATTGTCTAAAGTTCATCTGTACTCATTGCTTTAAAGGTGTAGTATTTTGTTTGGGGGAAGAAATGTTAATCAGAAGAGAAAGATCTTCAATGACTGATTTTTTTTTCCTACCTAATTTCCTAAGTCTCATTTCAACCAAGTACATTTGACTCAAGTGTATTGTTACTTTCTTGATTAATATTTTTCCTGGCAGACAGGGTTTTCCATAAAATATAAATATTGTTATGGACCAACAATTTCAAACAAAACATTAAGAAAATATTTTTGAACTTGATTGAAGATTGAAGTTCATGAAGATGACATTTGAGATTATTTTCTTCAATTAAAGCCACCAGATTCACAGAAGTAAATAACAAAATTCAAATATATCACGACTTATGAGAGATGGCTCTGTTACAGCTGACATACAATATTGTGTATATTTTGTGTTGACAGTCAGATGACCCAGTTATTTCAAACAAAAACTAAAGCAGTGTTTTAGTCAAAACATTCATAAAGATGATGGCAGGCAAACTTCCTTTTCACATGAATTTTCCACAGCGAGGTCAGATTGCAGGGTCAGCTGCTGATGGCAGTCATCACGTCTGATCTGCCAAACTCACTTCTTCCATGTCGTGTTGCATTGTACCATAAATACTGTGACTGGTATGAGCTCAGTGAATTATGGTCTCTAGTTTAAGAGTCTACAGCAGGGATTAGCAAGTACAACATCTATAACTGTACATATCTGTATCCATATTCGTAATGGGCAAGGCTTGGACGTGGGTGACCCTTGAGTATTTAAGTAGTAAAGGTTGTTGATTTAAACCTGAAATGAATATGGGTTGACCATAACGTGCGATAGTTAGAAAACTATTTAAAGAATGGCCTCAATTTTGAGCTTCAGCCTCTGTCTTTTTTTCTCACAAGTAAGAGAAACCATTTGCGTTATGAATAAACTGCAGTAAATCAATGACAGCCCAGTCACCATAACAAAATGTACGTGTCATACGTAGGGAACCATATTGACATTTGTACATTGCATGTCATATCATGTTCATATTATCTGTTTATGACCATTAATAACCAGTGTTGTTACAATTTTAGGGATTATGGTGTCTTGCCCATGAACACCTTGAAACACCTGAAACTAGAAAAAAATATATCATCCAGTTTTAACAAAGGCCAAGTGGACACCCTCAACATATACATGAATACACATGAAAAAATTTGGGAACCAAATATTAACCTGAATATTGTTTTGCATGATTAGACTTTTCAGAACTTTTAAAGCAGAAAGAGATCACTATTTAAAAAAAAAACTCCTAGCATTACCCTGTGGTATTCGTTCTTTGTTTGTTTTTTTACAGAAGAAATCCAGCCTGGTATGGAGGCTGGATCGCATAGTGAAAACAAGGTTGATCGGTAACTGATCGATTTGCAGAAATTGATAACTGTGATAACTGGTCCTGACTGGTTTTGTTGTTTGCTTTTTGGATTTAAGTTTTAGGGGTTTTTGGATTTTGGACTACATCCTTGAGGTGCAATCATTTTTTTAATTTTTTAATTTTTTTAAAAACCTTTCTCTCACTTAAAAACTAAAAACCTACTTCATATAGCAGGACTTTGACACCTTTCCGAGAAGGGGGATATTACTCTCAAAGTCACGGTACACACACAAACATTTTCAACTGCATAGCCTCAGTACCTTTAAAGAAGGCAATGTAGGTGTCATTATGTTAGAATTGACAAAGAAAAATGGAAATGAATGCACATTTCCAAGAACTAGATACAAATATTAAGGTATTGGCAAAACTCGCCAATTGAATTTTTGCATACTTACTTATCTACCATATCTACTAAATGTCTTCATTTTCCGAGAAGATTTCGTGCACAGTAAAAGCAATGAAAGTTAATAGGGAACCAAATTTAAATGCAGACAGTGTAATTATTCTAGATATTCCATTCCATTCCATTGAACAAACAGCATTTACTTCATAATAAATTAAAGCAAAAAACTTGTTTACTGTTAGTCTAAAATCTGAGTCAGATTTGTTTATGTGAATTAGCAATTCGTGCTCAAGCACAGAGCCAGCAATGCAGTTCAGCCTCAGCTTTCCCAACTGCAATTTCTTAAGAAACTACCTTCTCTAGCTTTAAATGTTCCAAAACAAAACAACGAACAAACAGTTAAATTTGTGCAGTTTGTGCTGTCGTATTTTTTTGTATTCTCAAAATGTGAAAACAACACCACAGTGGTCTCGTTTGTCCACAACCTGGGGTGATAACCCATTAAGAATTGTATTGTGAAGTGGTCAGTTTTGATAATCAAGCATTTGGATATATGAACTGAAAACTCTTATGTGAAGGACAGCCACCTGGCCAGCAGTGTTTGTTTCTGATCATTCTCTGCACAACTAAGCTCACTGACTGCTGTTCACATGTATCTGATCGTAACATACATGAATGCGTCTGTGTGAGAGTGCATGAATATTAATGTGTCAGACAGCAGTAGGACTGCTGGTTTCTTTGCATGTTGTCAAAGATGACTGATGGTTTTGTAGATGGTAGCAGGCAAATTCTCTTTAACATTATTCTTCCACAGCGAGGTCAGAGTCTGCTGATGAACATCACTGGTGATCTATGGTCGTACTCAGAGACATTTCAGCAACAGAATCTGAAATTGTAAAGTGGGTTTTGGATTTTGTGGATTGATGATACACAGAAACTAATACATTTACAGTTAATGTATATTTATTTTAAATAAAGCTCCACTCATTAATCATTTGAGTCACTTGTGGCCTTAAGGTGTGCCGATCATTTATCTTTTTCTGTCCGTCCCGTCTGACAGGATTCAAATGACCTGAGGACTGATGTTTATTCAAATGACATATTGGAAGTGCTCTGTAGGCTGCTCCATGAAGTCCATTAATACAAATATCTGGAACATTTTATCTTCTCTGGGCTATTTACAGGCTGTTGTTAGCTACAACACTGTCAGAGAATATTTTTCTTTTTATATGTTAGTGGATTCATCACACACAATGAATACATTTTATAACTGATTGTTGAAAACTGTAATTACATTGACCTCCATCTCTGTCATAAAGGAAAACAAATACAGCAACTTAAATCAAGATATTTATTGAACTACTAAGGGTTGAATGAGGACCACTATACATATAAGAATGGCTGACTGAATGAATGCATGCATTAATGGTTGAATTAGTTAACAAGCTATTGCTGGCAAAATGAATGAATGAAATTAGAAATGTTCTGAAAACAATTTTAAAAAACCCAGTAAGACCAACCAGCCAGAACACATGTTGGCTCACTGGTCAGTGGTGATGGATGTGTTGAAGTTGAGGCAAACTTCCCCAAAAGTGGTGACCATGGGGAAGTGGTTTCAAAGATCTTAGGGTTATAGTTCAAAACTGCCAATGCCCAAAACGTTCCTGAAGGCTTTGCAACCAATGAGAGAGGCTTCACAAGACATGGAGCCCAAGAAAGGTTGAAGATCCAAAACTGGAAACTCACTCATTCCATCGTCAATATTTGTGACACATCATGAGAACCAGTGGAAGAGCAGAGAACTTGTGATATAAACTAATCAAATAACACAGAATAACAATTCATTTTATCATCTGTAGCTAAGAATCATACATCAGTGGAGTATCTGAACTAATACATGATAACATCACTCAAATCATAACTAAATTATTAAACTGGTTAATATCAAATATACTCATGCGGTTTTCGCATTTCCTTATATCATTATGTTGGAAGTTATTACCAACATGTATTCGATAGCATGGAGATTGCGAAAATTAGCAAGTTTTGAAGTACAGTTTGAATTTTGTAATATCTAAAGTTTACATGTTGTAACACACAAGGTATAAACACTCATATTGCACATTGCATTTATATATATCAGATAGACAGATAGACAGATAGATAGATAGATAGATAGATAGATAGATAGATAGATAGATAGATGCACATGTTAGTAGACAATTTCAGACACTTATGGTGATTAAAAGGAGGGAAACAGAGAGATTCAACTTGGAGAGGAATGCAGTGAATGTTTGCCTCAGATGGAGGATGGAGCATTTTCCTTGTCTTTCCTGACATCCTACATCCTGGAGGTCAGAGGTCACTAACACAGAGAGCCTTTAAGTCAAAGCGTCACAATGTTTACTACAATTGTGAAAGAATAACTGAAACGTCTCAGCGTCCATGTCATGCTCTAAAGGCATTGTCGTGGTTTGAGTTTTTGGTTAAAATATTTCCTGTTTTATTTTGTAGTTTTCTCCTCATGTGTCACGTTTTGCTTTGCACTTCCCTGAGAATCTGGGTTATTCATCTTTTGTGGATCTGGCCCTGACTTGTTTTGTTGTTTGCTTTTTGGACTTAAGTTTTAGGGTTTTGGGATTTTGGACTACATCCGAAGGTGCAATCATTTTTTTTTTTATTTTGTTTTTTTGAAACCTTTGTCTCACTTAAAAACTAAAAACCTACTTCATATAACATGACTTTGACACATTTCCGAGAAGGGTGATATTACTCTTAAAGTCACAGGACACACACAAACATTTTCAACTGCATAGCCTCAGTACCTTTAAAGAAGGCAGTGTAGGTGTCATTATGTCAGAATTGAAAGAGAAAAATTGAAATGAATGCACGTTTCCAAGAACTAGATTATACAAATATTAAGATATTGGCAAACTGAGCTAACTTTTAGGCTGATTATGTGACCTTAAACCATTGAAATAAGTATCTCAAACAATGAAAATAATTTCTATTAGATGTATTATTTTGAGAAACTGTGTTCTTGCCATCAATCACACAGTCTGCATGTGTTCGTCTGCAAGTATTTTCCATTTCGAGTAACATTTAAGTCACATGCATTGACTATTTCTGTTTCCTGATTTTCTTGAACTCAATCTACTTTCTGTCTCAACTAATCTGAGCCGATCCTCATCCTGACTCAGTGTTGTGTTGACAGCCTGGTAGTTTTCCTGCTCTGTGTAGAAACAGCAGAGGTAACACCAGACTGCTGGGCAGGCTGAACCAAAATTGAGCTGTCCCGGCCACACACTGAACACTGGTGCTCACTCCTGGTGAGAGTATCACAACATAGCAAGCCAGAGTCCCTCCAAACCTCAACCACAGCACTCCCATTATGATTATGATCATGTGAAAAGCTCTTCGCTTTGATTGGTCAAGGCGTGCCCCATTCCTGCCCGCCTCCCCTGGCCGTGGGCGAATCAGAACGCAGAGAATAGAAAGGCTACAGAAAGTTACAGCAATTAAAAAAAGGGACAGCAGGCAGACAAGTGTTGTAAGGAAGACACCAGGATTGCCTCTGGTCAGGAGATGAAACATAACCCCTGCAAAGCACTGCAGCCAAACGAGACCAGTGCTGATATTTCTGATGCAGACACCAGCCACTTGTTTCAGTCGACGGTAGGTGATCGGGTAAACAACAGCCACGTAGCGATCCAAACAGGTCAGGATGGGGAAGCACATCTGTCCATTCCAGGGGAAAGATACTGTGACCATCCACATCTCCTCCAACCAAGAGAGACGGACGTAGTTGCTGCAAATGTTTGTGATACACCCAAATACTCCAAACAGCTCCATCACAGCCATGTTGTAGGTGAAAAAGTCAGAGAAACTCACGACCACTGCTGAGGAAACAGAACGCTGTTGTTTCCATCGCTGGAATCCCAGATGGAGGACAAGGATGGAGAGAGGGAGGAGGAAGATGACGTTTGTAAAGGAGAAGATAGTGTATATTTCTGCACTAAAGGACGAGTATAGAGGGCATTGAGGGACATAGAAGGAGAAGTTAGTGGAGGATGAGTCGTTGACTGACATTTTAAAACAGCAGACACCTGTAGAGGAGAGAAACATGAACATTCCTGTAATCAGTTGTGTGAGTCTAAAGCCATGCTGACGTGCTGACAATAACAATGCCAACAAGGTGATGTTAAGCAGAAAAATGTTTACTGAGTTCACCACCTTTAAGTATTGGACAAATTAAAATGTGGGTAGATAAAAAGTCAATGGATTAGTACAATTCATCCTGACGGGATGTTTTATATCTTTGTGTGATACCTATTGAGCCTGTTTTTCATTTAGATCATGGAATTAGCAAGTTTCAGCTTTGGTTAAAGTGTGTTTACTTTATCTCTCATTTGCTATGATGTAACACGTATTCATGTATCAGCGTGCCTTTCAAGGTCCTCTTTGTAAGAAAAGTTTATTTTTGAGTCTCATTCCCAAAGTGTCAGACACTGATGCACTGGGATTATAGGACGGACATTCCACCATCCCAAAGCATCAGTGTTTGAAGAGTTGGGACTGAGAATAAAAGATCAACTGTTCTTACAAAGTGGGCCTTTTAAAACATATAAAGACCGTCACATAGTGTTAGTCACTGTTGTCACACAATACACAAACACATAAAACATTAATAAATCAATCCACGATAAGACGATTACCTCACCAAAGCTGTCAGCTCCTGATCGTCCTTCTCCTGAGTTAAAGGCATTCACTGTTGAGTTAGGGCTCGTGGTCCAAATAAAAGTGCACCTGTGTGTGTGTGTGTGTGTGTGTGTGTGTGTGTGTGTGTGTGTGTGTGTGTGTGTGTACGTGTGTGTGTATATGTGTGTGCATATGTAAAGTGTGGTTGGAGGCGGCGCTGCATTTTCTTCATTCAATATGGAAAAACAATACTCATCAGTCATTTACCTCGTGTTGACTTTTTATTGTCACATTATTCTTCCACAGGGAGGTCAGGACACGGGTCAGCTGCAGAACAGCAGCACTGACGGTGAACCAGAGCCTAGCTATTAGGCACTAAGGCAGGTTTAATGGATTATCCTGGCTTCCTAAAAGTTTGTTTAAAATTCTGATATCATGCTTATTTCACGGCCATATAAAGATGACTCATAATGACTGTGAATACAATCGATTGTGTTCTATAACACACTGTTTAATCGTCATTGTTCGAGGTGTTGGAGCACCATTGCAGACATAACTGTACCTGTAGGGAGTTGTGGCCAAAACACACCTGAGTTAAAGGTTTCAATCATGACTTTGTGTGTTACTTTGGCTACTTGGTGACTGACGTAGTTGCTCTCAGTTGTATTTGAAAGAATCATAAATGAAAAGCCACAGCATCCATCTAACAACTAAGTCAGACATTAAAGATGCCCTGTGGAGTTCTGTTGTAAACACACAAAACTTCTATTATGGTTTCTCACCAAGATGCATTCTATGTTTATTTTAGACACTGAATGACTGCCTTTCCTAATAAAACATCTCAAACTGTGATTTGTTTTTGAATATTTGTGCATTGTTGACATCAGTGTTGTCTTCCAGGCGCCCAGTAACATCATTGCCCCACAGGTTACCTCTGACGACCAGTGATGGAAAGTAACTTTTAAACATTTACTGTCGTATTGTACGTGAGTGAAACTTTGATGTACTTGCACTTTATGTGAGTATATCTAATCTTATACTGCTTCATACTTCCACTGCACTACATTTTGGAGGCAACAACTCTTCCTTTTTTACTCTACCACATTTATGTACTTAACTTTAGTTACCAGTTCTCTTACAGATTACTTGCCGCATCAGAGCCAAGGTTGTAATCAGTCGACCCATAGTGTACAGTATATATAAACATGAGAAATATATGAATTGTTTACTTGTACTTTTGATACTCACGTTCATTTAATTTCAGATACTTTAAGACTTTGACTCTGATACTATTCATGTGGGTTTAACTTTTACCAAACTAATATTTTAACACAACATCTTCAATTTTACTCAAGTAGGACTTTTGGGTACTTTTTACAACACTTTATGAATGTATTGTAAGTAGTGACGGAATGTCTCCAAGTACATTTACTCAAGTATTTTACTTAAGAACAAATTTATGGTAGGCGAACTTCTACTTTTCTTGAGTACGTCCATTTTCTGCTACTTTATACTTCCACTCCACCACATTTATTTGATACAGTTAGTTATTTGTTACTTTGCACATTTCATGCTGCATCAGAGCCAATTGGATGAACAAAAAACACTGATTCTGATATATACATGAAAAATATATGTATGTTTTACTTTTGCTTGTACTTTTGATACTTAAGTTAATTTACTATCAGATACTTTAAGACTTTGACTCCAGTACTATTCATATTGGTGACATTCACTTTTACCACAGTGATATTTTAACAGAACGTCTTTACTTTTACTCAAGTTTGACTTTCGTGTACTTCTGACATCACTAGTAACGACGACTCTCTTCATCTCAGGCTCAGGGAGTGAATGCTAACACTGCTTTTATTTCTTGAACAGTATAACATTATAACATTATAATACATTATATTGCAAATCTATGCTTTTGGAAACAGAATGTGATTCTGAGAGCCACTACATCAAATTGATAAAATGAAGTATATGTACAAATATTTTGAAAACACACAAAGCAGAAACCATTTGTAAAACTTAAAGAAAAACACAGAAAAGGTAATAAAATGTCAGCGTCAGTTTAAACTACAACTTAACATCTATCCTTTGCATCAGTTCCAGTTTCAATCAAAAGAACTGGTCCAAAAATCACAAATTTTCCTTAAAAGGCATATATATATAATAAAGACACTTTGGTTATTGAGCAGTAAATTACACACAGAACTTTTCCAGCATAGTTGAAGAATATATAATGTTAAAAAAAGTTGTTTAGACCAAAACCATGATCACAGAAAACATGTCAGATTAAAGTAAATTCAGGGAACGAGAGCATTAGGTTGATTAGGCCGTCCTGAGAATTCAGCCTGAAAGAATTCCTGATGTGGTTCATATTTTCTGGGAGGTCACAATTAAATCCCCTCACACAAATTACTTTTCCAACTGTGACCTTGACTAAAAAATGAACAAACTGAATATGAATGGACTTTGGAGCTTTGTCCATCGACAAGTAGGGGGATGGTAATTCGTCAACACGATCACCTTCACACCTTAATTGCCTTTGAATGGTACTTTGAAGAAGGCATTGTATGTAAAAATGTTAGTGGCTGTTAACCATAAAACACATTTTTCCATCCAAATGTAACACAAATGTTGACTAAATTATCATGAAATTGTCAAAAGCAAAGTTTACACCCACAAGTTGAGACTGATTTTAGGAATTAGGCACTAAATATAAAGTCGTGGTGATGATTCTCCAGTCAGGCGCCCTCACATCATTGAAATGAGCAGATCACAAACCACAGAAACATTGTTTATTTCATGGGAGAATCAGGTCACATGTTTGTCTGCCACTATTACTTGTGTCTTTAGTGTTGGAGTACATTTAGGTCACATGTTTTGTGTACATCATAATTTCGGCTTTTCGCTACCACGTATTGCTACACAACCTTTTCCTTCAACTCCCGTTTTGTGACCTTGTAACAAATAAGCCTACTGCTTAAGTGGAATTCACTCTTATTTTAAATAATCTACATTAACTTCTCATATTCTAATCTGAGCCGATCCTCATCCTGACTCAGTGTTGTGTTGACAGCCTGGTAGTTTTCCTGCTCTGTGTAGAAAGAGTAGAGGTAACACCAGACTGCTGGGCAGGCTGAACAAAACTTGAGCTGTCCCGGCCACACACTGAACACTGGGGCTCACTCCTGGTGAGAGTAACATAACATTGCAAACAAGAGTCCCTCCAAACCTCAACCACAGCACTCCCATTATGATTATGATCATGTGAAAAGCTCTCCGCTTTGATTGGTCAACGCGTGCCCCAATCCTGCCCGCCTCCCCTGGTCGTGGGCGAATCAGAACGCAGAGAACAGAAAGGCTGCAGAAAGTTACAGCAATTAAAAATAGGGACATCAGGCAGACAACTGTTGTAAGGAAGAACCCTTGATTGCTTCTGGTCAGGAGATAAAACATAACCCCTGCAAAGCACAGCAGCCAAACGAGACCAGTGCTGATATTTCTGATGCAGACACCGGCCACTTGTTTCAGTCGCCGGTAGGTGATCGGGTAAACAACGGCCACGTAGCGATCCAAACAGGTCAGGATAGGAAAGCACATCAGTCCAATCCAGGGGAAAGATACTATGACGGTCCCCATCTCCACCAACCAAGAGAGACGGACGTAGATGTGGCAAATGTTTGTGATACACCCAAATACTCCAAACAGCTCCATCACAGCCATGTTGTAGGTGAAAAAGTCAGAGAAACTCACGACCACTGCTGAGGAAACAGAACGCTGTCGTTTCCATCGCTGGAATCCCAGATGGAGGACAAGGATGGAGAGAGGGAGGAGGAAGATGACGTTTGTAAAGGAGAAGATAGTGTATATTTCTGCACTAAAGGATGAGTCAGGGCATCGAGGGACATAGAAGGAGAAGTTAGTGGAGGATGAGTAGTTGACTGACATTTTCAAACAGCAGACACCTGTAGAGGAGAGAAACATGAACATTCCTGTAATCAGTTGTGTGAGTCTAAAGCCATGCTGACGTGCTGACAATAACAATGCCAACAAGGTGATGTTAAGCAGAAAAATGTTTACTGAGTTCACCACCTTTAAGTATTGGACAAATTAAAATGTGGGTAGATAAAAAGTCAATGGATTAGTACAATTCATCCTGACGGGATGTTTTATATCTTTGTGTGATACCTATTGAGCCTGTTTTTCATTTAGATCATGGAATTAGCAATTTCAGCTTTGATTAAAGTGTGTTTACTTTATCTCTCATTTGCTATGATGTAACACGTATTCATGTATCAGCGTGCCTTTCAAGGTCCTCTTTGTAAGAAAAGTTTATTTTTGAGTCTCATTCCCAAAGTGTCAGACACTGATGCACTGGGATTGTAGGACGGACCTTCCACCATCCCAAAGCATCAGTGTTTGAAGAGTTGGGACTGAGAATAAAAGATCAACTGTTCTTACAAAGTGGAACTTTTAAAACATATAAAGACCGTCACATAGTGTTAGCCACTGTTGTCACACAATACACAAACACATAAAACATTAATAAATCAATCCACGATAAGACGATTACCTCACCAAAGCTGTCAGCTCCTGATCGTCCTTCTCCTGAGTTAAAGGCATTCACTGTTGAGTTAGGGCTCGTGGTCCAAATAAAAGTGCACCTGTGTGTGTGTGTGTGTGTGTGTGTGTGTGTGTGTGTGTGTGTGTGTGTGTGTGTGTGTGTACGTGTGTGCATATGTAAAGTGTGGTTGGAGGCGGCGCTGCATTTTCTTCATTTGATATGGAAAAACAATACTCATCAGTCATTTACCTCGTGTTGACTTTTTATTGTCACGTTATTCTTCCACAGGGAGGTCAGGACACGGGTCAGCTGCAGAACAGCAGCTCTGACGGTGAACCAGAGCCTAGCTCAAAGACACTAAGGCAGGTTTAATGGATTATCCTGGCTTCCTAAAATTTTGTTTAAAATTCTGATATCATGCTTATTTCACGGCCATATAAAGATGACTCATAATGACTGTGAATACAATCGATTGTGTTCTATAACACACTGTTTAATCGTCATTGTTCGAGGTGTTGGAGCACCATTGCAACTGTACCTGTCGGGAGTTGTGGCCAAAACACACCTGAGTTAAAGGTTTCAATCATGACTTTGTGTGTTACTTTGGCTACTTGGTGACTGACGTAGTTGCTCTCAGTTGTATTTGAAAGAATCATAAATGAAAAGCCACAGCATCCATCTAACAACTAAGTCAGACATTAAAGATGCCCTGTGGAGTTCTGTTGTAAACACACAAAACTTCTATTAAGGTTTCTCACCAAGATGCATTCTATGTTTATTTTAGACACTGAATGACTGCCTTTCCTAATAAAACATCTCAAACTGTGATTTGTTTTTGAATATTTGTGCATTGTTGACATCAGTGTTGTCTTCCAGGCGCCCAGTAACATCATTGCCCCACAGGTTACCTCTGACGACCAGTGATGGAAAGTAACTTTTAAACATTTACTGTCGTATTGTACGTGAGTGCAACTTTGATGTACTTGCACTTTATGTGAGTATATCCAATCTTATACTGCTTCATACTTCCACTGCACTACATTTTGGAGGCAACAACTCTTCCTTTTTTACTCTACCACATTTATGTACTTAACTTTAGTTACCAGTTCTCTTACAGATTACTTGCCGCATCAGTGCCAAGGTTGTAATCAGTCGACCCATAGTGTACAGTATATATAAACATGAGAAATATATGAATTGTTTACTTGTACTTTTGATACTCACGTTCATTTAATTTCAGATACTTTAAGACTTTGACTCTGATACTATTCATGTGGGTTTAACTTTTACCAAACTAATATTTTAACACAACATCTTCAATTTTACTCAAGTAGGACTTTTGGGTACTTTTTACAACACTTTATGAATGTATTGTAAGTAGTGACGGAATGTCTCCAAGTACATTTACTCAAGTATTTTACTTAAGAACAAATTTATGGTAGGCGAACTTCTACTTTTCTTGAGTACGTCCATTTTCTGCTACTTTATACTTCCACTCCACCACATTTATTTGATACAGTTAGTTATTTGTTACTTTGCACATTTCATGCTGCATCAGAGCCAATTGGATGAACAAAAAACACTGATTCTGATATATACATGAAAAATATATGTATGTTTTACTTTTGCTTGTACTTTTGATACTTAAGTTAATTTACTATCAGATACTTTAAGACTTTGACTCCAGTACTATTCATATTGGTGACATTCACTTTTACCACAGTGATATTTTAACATAATGTCTTTACTTTTACTCAAGTTTGACTTTCGTGTACTTTTGACATCACTAGTAACGACGACTCTCTTCATCTCAGGCTCAGGGAGTGAATGCTAACAGTGCTTTTATTTCTTGAACAGTATAACATTATAACATTATAATACAGTATTGCAAATCGTATGCTTTTGGAAACAGAATGTGATTCTGAGAGCCACTACATCAAATTGATAAAATGGAGTATATGCACAAATATTTTGAAAACACACAAAGCAGAAACCATTTGTAAAACTTAAAGAAAAACACAGAAAAGGTAATAAAATGTCAGCGTCAGTTTAAACTACAACTTAACATCTATCCTTTGCATCAATTCCAGTTTCAACAAAAGGAACTGGTCCAAAAATCACAAATATTCCTTAAAATGCATACATATATAATAACGACACTTTGGTTATTAAGCAGTAAATTACACACAGAACTTTTCCAACATAGTTGAAGAATATACAATGTTAAAAAAGTTGTTTAGACCAAAACCATGATCACAGAAAACATGTCAGATTAAAGTAAATTCAGGGAACGAGAGCATTAGGTTGATTAGGCCGTCCTGAGAATTCAGCCTGAAAGAATTCCTGATGTGGTTCATATTTTCTGGGAGGTCACAATTAAATCCCCTCACACAAATTACTTTTCCAACTGTGACCTTGACTAAAAAATGAACAAACTGAATATGAATGGACTTTGGAGCTTTGTCCATCGACAAGTAGGGGGATGGTAATTCGTCAACACGATCACCTTCACACCTTAATTGCCTTTGAATGGTACTTTGAAGAAGGCATTGTATGTAAAAATGTTAGTGGCAGTTAACCATAAAACACATTTTTCTGTCCAAATGTAACACAAATGTTGACTGAATTATCATGAAATTGTCAAAAGCAAAGTTTACACCCACAAGTTGAGACTGATTTTAGGAATTAGGCACTAAAAATAAAGTCGTGGTGATGATTCTCCAGTCAGGCGCCCTCACATCATTGAAATGAGCAGATCACAAACCACAGAAACATTGTTTATTTCATGGGAGAATCAGGTCACATGTTTGTCTGCCACTATTACTTGTCTCGTTTATGTTGGAGTACATTTAGGTCACATGTTTTGTGTACATCATAATTTCGGCTTTTCGCTACCACGTATTGCTACACAACCTTTTCCTTCAACTCCCGTTTTGTGACCTTGTAACAAATAAGCCTACTGCTTAAGTGGAATTCACTCTTATTTTAAATAATCTACATTAACTTCTCATATTCTAACCTGAGCCAATCCTCATCCTGACTCAGTGTTGTGTTGACAGCCTGGTAGTTTTCCTGCTCTGTGTAGAAAGAGTAGAGGTAACACCAGACTGCTGGGCAGGCTGAACAAAACTTGAGCTGTCCCGGCCACACACTGAACACCGGGGCTCACTCCTGGTGAGAGTAACATAACATTGCAAACAAGAGTCCCTCCAAACCTCAACCACAGCACTCCCATTATGATTATGATCATGTGAAAAGCTCTCCGCTTTGATTGATCAACGCGTGCCCCATTCCTGCCTGCCTCCCCTGGTCGTGGGCGAATCAGAACGCAGAGAACAGAAAGGCTGCAGAAAGTTACAGCAATTAAAAATAGGGACATCAGGCAGACAACTGTTGTAAGGAAGAACCCTTGATTGCTTCTGGTCAGGAGATAAAACATAACCCCTGCAAAGCACAGCAGCCAAACGAGACCAGTGCTGATATTTCTGATGCAGACACCGGCCACTTGTTTCAGTCGACGGTAGGTGATCGGGTAAACAACGGCCACGTAGCGATCCAAACAGGTCAGGATGGGAAAGCACATCTGTCCATTCCAGGGGAAAGATACTATGACGGTCCCCATCTCCACCAACCAAGAGAGACGGACGTAGATGCTGGCAAATGTTTGTGATACACCCAAATACTCCAAACAGCTCCATCACAGCCATGTTGTAGGTGAAAAAGTCAGAGAAACTCACGACCACTGCTGAGGAAACAGAACGCTGTCGTTTCCATCGCTGGAATCCCAGATGGAGGACAAGGATGGAGAGAGGGAGGAGGAAGATGACGTTTGTAAAGGAGAAGATAGTGTATATTTCTGCACTAAAGGACGAGTATCGAGGGCATCGAGGGACATAGAAGGAGAAGTTAGTGGAGGATGAGTAGTTGACTGACATTTTCAAACAGCAGACACCTGTAGAGGAGAGAAACATGAACATTCCTGTAATCAGTTGTGTGAGTCTAAAGCCATGCTGACGTGCTGACAATAACAATGCCAACAAGGTGATGTTAAGCAGAAAAATGTTTACTGAGTTCACCACCTTTAAGTATTGGACAAATTAAAATGTGGGTAGATAAAAAGTCAATGGATTAGTACAATTCATCCTGACGGGATGTTTTATATCTTTGTGTGATACCTATTGAGCCTGTTTTTCATTTAGATCATGGAATTAGCAATTTCAGCTTTGATTAAAGTGTGTTTACTTTATCTCTCATTTGCTATGATGTAACACGTATTCATGTATCAGCGTGCCTTTCAAGGTCCTCTTTGTAAGAAAAGTTTATTTTTGAGTCTCATTCCCAAAGTGTCAGACACTGATGCACTGGGATTGTAGGACGGACCTTCCACCATCCCAAAGCATCAGTGTTTGAAGAGTTGGGACTGAGAATAAAAGATCAACTGTTCTTACAAAGTGGAACTTTTAAAACATATGAAGACCTTCACATAGTGTTAGCCACTGTTGTCACACAAAACACAAACACATAAAACATTAATAAATCAATCCACGATAAGACGATTACCTCACCAAAGCTGTCAGCTCCTGATCGTCCTTCTCCTGAGTTAAAGGCATTCACTGTTGAGTTAGGGCTCGTGGTCCAAATAAAAGTGCACCTGTGTGTGTGTGTGTGTGTGTGTGTGTGTGTTTGTGTGTGTGTGTGTGTGTGTGTGTACGTGTGTGCATATGTAAAGTGTGGTTGGAGGCGGCGCTGCATTTTCTTCATTTGATATGGAAAAACAATACTCATCAGTCATTTACCTCGTGTTGACTTTTTATTGTCACGTTATTCTTCCACAGGGAGGTCAGGACACGGGTCAGCTGCAGAACAGCAGCTCTGACGGTGAACCAGAGCCTAGCTCAAAGACACTAAGGCAGGTTTAATGGATTATCCTGGCTTCCTAACAGTTTGTTTAAAATTCTGATATCATGCTTATTTCACGGCCATATAAAGATGACTCATAATGACTGTGAATACAATCGATTGTGTTCTATAACACACTGTTTAATCGTCATTGTTCGAGGTGTTGGAGCACCATTGCAACTGTACCTGTCGGGAGTTGTGGCCAAAACACACCTGAGTTAAAGGTTTCAATCATGACTTTGTGTGTTACTTTGGCTACTTGGTGACTGACGTAGTTGCTCTCAGTTGTATTTGAAAGAATCACAAATGAAAAGCCACAGCATCCATCTAACAACTAAGTCAGACATTAAAGATGCCCTGTGGAGTTCTGTTGTAAACACACAAAACTTCTATTATGGTTTCTCACCAAGATGCATTCTATGTTTATTTTAGACACTGAATGACTGCCTTTCCTAATAAAACATCTCAAACTGTGATTTGTTTTTGAATATTTGTGCATTGTTGACATCAGTGTTGTCTTCCAGGGGCCCAGTAACATCATTGCCCCACAGGTTACCTCTGACGACCAGTGATGGAAAGTAACTTTTAAACATTTACTGTCGTATTGTACGTGAGTGCAACTTTGATGTACTTGCACTTTATGTGAGTATATCCAATCTTATACTGCTTCATACTTCCACTGCACTACATTTTGGAGGCAACAACTCTTCCTTTTTTACTCTACCACATTTATGTACTTAACTTTAGTTACCAGTTCTCTTACAGATTACTTGCCGCATCAGAGCCAAGGTTGTAATCAGTCGACCCATAGTGTACAGTATATATAAACATGAGAAATATATGAATTGTTTACTTGTACTTTTGATACTCACGTTCATTTAATTTCAGATACTTTAAGACTTTGACTCTGATACTATTCATGTGGGTTTAACTTTTACCAAACTAATATTTTAACACAACATCTTCAATTTTACTCAAGTAGGACTTTTGGGTACTTTTTACAACACTGTATGAATGTATTGTAAGTAGTGACGGAATGTCTCCAAGTACATTTACTCAAGTATTTTACTTAAGAACAAATTTATGGTAGGCGAACTTCTACTTTTCTTGAGTACGTCCATTTTCTGCTACTTTATACTTCCACTCCACCACATTTATTTGATACAGTTAGTTATTTGTTACTTTGCACATTTCATGCTGCATCAGAGCCAATTGGATGAACAAAAAACACTGATTCTGATATATACATGAAAAATATATGTATGTTTTACTTTTGCTTGTACTTTTGATACTTAAGTTAATTTACTATCAGATACTTTAAGACTTTGACTCCAGTACTATTCATATTGGTGACATTCACTTTTACCACAGTGATATTTTAACACAATGTCTTTACTTTTACTCAAGTTTGACTTTCGTGTACTTTTGACAACACTAGTAACGACGACTCTCTTCATCTCAGGCTCAGGGAGTGAATGCTAACAGTGCTTTTATTTCTTGAACAGTATAAATACATTAGATTGCAAACGTATGCTTTTGGAAACAGAATGTGATTCTGAGAGCCACTACATCAAATTGATAAAATGAAGTATATGTACAAATATTTTGAAAACACACAAAGCAGAAACCATTTGTAAAACTTAAAGAAAAACACAGAAAAGGTAATAAAATGTCAGCGTCAGTTTAAACTACAACTTAACATCTATCCTTTACATCAATTCCAGTTTCAATAAAAGGAACTGGTCCAAAAATCACAAATTTTCCTTAAAAGGCATATATATATATATAACAAAGACACTTTGGTTTTTAAGCAGTAAATTACACCCAGAACTTTTCCAACATTGTTAAAGAATATACAATGTAAAAAAAAGTTGTTTATACCAAAACAATAATCACAGAAAACATGTACACATACAGATCTCAGATGAAAGTGAATACGGCGAACGAGAGCATTAGGTTGATTCGGCCGTCCTGAGGATTCAGCCTGAAAGAATTCCTGATGTGGTTCATATTTTCTGGGAGGTCACAATTAAATCCCCTCACACAAATTACTTTTCCAACTGTGACCTTGACTAAAAAATGAACAAACTGAATATGAATGGACTTTGGAGCTTTGTCCATCGACAAGTAGGGGGATGGTAATTCGTCAACACGATCACCTTCACACCTTAATTGCCTTTGAATGGTACTTTGAAGAAGGCATTGTATGTAAAAATGTTAGTGGCAGTTAACCATAAAACACATTTTTCTATCCAAATGTAACACAAATGTTGACTGAATTATCATGAAATTGTCAAAAGCAAAGTTTACACCCACAAGTTGAGACTGATTTTAGGAATTGGGCACAAAAGATAAAGTCGTGGTGATGATTCTCCAGTCAGGCGCCCTCACATCATTGAAATGAGCAGATCACAAACCACAGAAACATTGTTTATTTCATGGGAGAATCAGGTCACATGTTTGTCTGCCACTATTACTTGTCTCGTTAATGTTGGAGTACATTTAGGTCACATGTTTTGTGTACATCATAATTTCGGCTTTTCGCTACCACGTGTCGCCACACAACCTTTTCCTTCAACTCCCGTTTTGTGACCTTGTAACAAATAAGCCTACTGCTTAAGTGGAATTCACTCTTATTTTAAATAATCTACATTAACTTCTCATATTCTAACCTGAGCCAATCCTCATCCTGACTCAGTGTTGTGTTGACAGCCTGGTAGTTTTCCTGCTCTGTGTAGAAACAGCAGAGGTAACACCAGACTGCTGGGCTGGCTGAACAAAACTTGAGCTGTCCACAACACACACTGAACACCGGGGCTCACTCCTGGTGAGAGTATCACAACATAGCAAGCCAGAGTCCCTCCAAACCTCAACCACAGCACTCCCATTATGATTATGATCATGTGGAAAGCTCTTCGCTTTGATTGGTCAACGCGTGCCCCATTCCTGCCTGCCTCCCCTGGTCGTGGGCGAATCAGAACGCAGAGAACAGAAAGGCTGCAGAAAGTTACAGCAATTAAAAAAAGGGACATTAAGCAGATAGATGGCATAAGGTCGAAACCATTGGCGTCTTCTACCAAGTAAAAATAACCCACCCCTGCAAAGCACTGCAGCCAAACGAGACCAGTGCTGATATTTCTGATGCAGACGCCGGCCACTTGTTTCAGTCGCCGGTAGGTGATCGGGTAAACAACGGCCACGTAGCGATCCAAACAGGTCAGGATGGGGAAGCACATCTGTCCATTCCAGGGGAATATTCCTATGACGGTACTCATCCCCGGCAACCAAGAGAGACGGACGTAGTTGCTGCAAATGTTTGTGATACACCCAAATACTCCAAACAGCTCCATCACAGCCATGTTGTAGGTGAAAAAGTCAGAGAAACTCACGACCACTGCTGAGGAAACAGAACGCTGTCGTTTCCATCGCTGGAATCCCAGATGGAGGACAAGGACGGAGAGAGGGAGGAGGAAGATGACGTTTGTAAAGGAGAAGATAGTGTATATTTCTGCACTAAAGGATGAGTATCGAGGGCATCGAGGGACATAGAAGGAGAAGTTAGTGGAGGATGAGTAGTTGACTGACATTTTCAAACAGCAGACGCCTGTAGAGCTGTGACACAGACATGGAGAGAAAATAAGATTTACAGAATGAAAGAAAATGACACATGAATTGTGCAGAAACACGACCCTTACAGAAAAATCACAGGGGTTCTCCATATTTCATATATGAAAAATGATGACACGTTTTCCACGTTACCACATGCTGCAACATATGGAGCAAATGTGTAAATTATTATTTTCTTTGTTATTATTTATGTGTTTCACAGGAAAGCAAAACATAAAACTGCCCTCATTTCATACCTGCTGCACTCAGAGCCCTGAATCTACAGTCTGCGGGGAGCCGGGACATTAATTACAAGTCTTTTATTCCAATCACAAACACAGAATGGCTGCATCATGGAACACCTGCTACTTAAAAGATCTGCTCTGCGGTATACAACCTATTTGCTGCAACCTGCCCATTTGCACTATGGTATGTTGTCTATTTGTATGTTTTGAAATATGTAGGCTTTGTATTTCTGTTGTACTTTGGGAGAAAGGAAATTGAGGCAGAAAATAAAGCTAATCTAATCAGATCATATCTACTCTAACCTACTTGTACAATACATGATTATCTATTATCTCTTTCTCTGTGGACAAAATATTAATCTTAGTTGCTTAAATCATCATTAAACAGCATCACTGTGCCTTTAAAATGCTATTAATAACATGATTATGAGTAATGAAACACTTTACATTTTCGTCACCAACAAAATATTTATTGAACTTCTCCTTTTACCTTTGCGGCTTTTTCTATGAGTGTCTTATAAAATGATAAAAGATAAAATGATCAAAAACTTCCACCTTACCTGATCTTCTTTCTCCTGTGACAGCGTTGTTGTGTGAGGGCTTGTAGTCCAGATACTCTACTAGTGCATCTGTCAGTGTATGTGTGCTTCTATGTTGTGTTTCATGTAAAGTGTGGTTGGAGGCAGGACTGCATATTTTCTGGAACAGGAATGGAAAAACAATAATCATCACTCATGTACTTCATGACTGGAACATGGTCAGGACTCGGGGTCAGCTGCAGTGTGTGTGCGTGTGTGTGTGGGGGGAATCAAGGCGTCAAGGACCAAAAACAAAGTAGAAAATAAAACACCTAAACAAAGTGCAACAGAAAAGCAAAGTTCAAATCAAATGAAGAAATAAGAAATCAAAATGCAAATATACCAAAGGGGAGAAGGAGAAGACACTAGAGAACATCGGACGGACAGAGGCCGACGGAATCACAGGGTACATCAAGGAGGAAATCACAAAACGAACTGACAAAGACAAGAGGGAGGACAAAGACTATATGCAGACACAATAATGACAAGACGAGGGACAGGTGAGGTAATGAAGGGAAACAGAGGGAAAAACAGAGGAGTCACTGAAAAGACAGAAAAGACACAAAAGGGCATCGAGTCAAAATAAAACAGAAAACATAACAAAAAGACACTGAATCATAACAGCAGCAAGGCAAATGTAATGGTTTGAAGCATAATGTTCATAATGGCAATGCATTTGAATATATGTATCTATCCACAGAGACAGAGATTTACATGAGCCCCTATGTGCTCTATTCTTTTGTATAAAATAAATGTTGGGACAGCTGTATCTATCACCACATTTATGTCGCTAATATGAAGTTCTAAAACATGGATGACCAAACTGTTTCCGACTGAGAGCCAAGATTGAAAAGGACCACAGGACTGGTTGACCACAAGCCAAAAGAAAGGAGCTAGTTTATTGTATTGAATTGTATTATAAGTTGCACCAAATGATTGACTTCTGGTGCCACTCTGGACGCCATGCTCAGATTTTGAAAAACTGTTTAAAAAATTAGGGAATCCTACATAATCCTACGTAATCTTAACTATTTGACTAGGAAGTACCCTGGACCACAAATGAAGGCAGCGACATTTATAAAGGAGAGAAATTCTAGTTGTTCTTCTGACACTGCTGCAGGTGTAATCAGTCATCCAGTCAACTAAGTAAAAGTATAAAGTTTGGAAATACAGTATACTTACTGCTAAACACTACTAGTACAGGCAGTAGTGGTATAAAAGTTTGTTGTAGTAGTTGTTGTCATTGTAAAGGTGGAGGCCAGATTTGAATCAGAAACCTTGGGATCAAACAGTTAAATAGAAGCACATGTGTCCTTAAAGAGCTGCAGCAATGCTCGGGCAAACAAAGCTCAGTTTAATGATGATTAAGCAAATGCAATGGACTGATACTGAAGGTGATTACGTGAATGATCGCTACTGACCTAATGGAGAATATATTATTAGGAAATGTTCCCACAAGCATGCGTGAGCGCTGCTCATGCTTCACTCAGTCTCTGGGTTTGACAGGATTCAAATAACCTCTGTAAACCACCTGCTGCTAAGTCAAATCAGAACACCTGTGTTTTGTCTATTTTGCTGTATGTAGATGCTGTTGTTGATTAGAAAACTCAATCATCTTCACAATCAGTTAATATTTATTTTAATTTGTGATAGACTAATAATTCAGGAGCATTAAAAAAAAAAGTTACTGCCATGTATTTCAATAGATGTAAGTAAAAGGTGATTTCTACTTTATAAACTCTCCCTAAATTTACAAAAGATACATTTATAAAGTAATCATAAAACTCGCAGCTGTTATCTAGCACCATCATTAGGGTAACATTTAATTCACAATTGTTTGGTTTTTGACTTAAATACTTAAAAACTATAATGACAATTCCACCAACAACTCAGCAGGTTAACATGGTCAACATTCAATTACAGATTAGCATTTAACTTGGGGGTTGCAGTATGGGTGAGCAACAACTCAATGCTACACATAACTAATTTAACTGATTTAACATGGTTCTACCCTACTGATAATAATGATGGCTGGGGTCACACTGTTTTTATTGAAGGTCATCATCAAGCAAATACAGGAGATTTACCAGCAAACTGCACTATGTCCTGTGTACACACAGTCTGCATGGCACTACTTGATTTGAATAAACACCTGTCAATGCTTGCAGGCCATTTGAATCCTGTCAAAAGTAATGGACTGATGCGTAGAATCCCACTGTATATGGAAATAAGCCACTGATCCCTGCTATTAGAACACTGTGAGAACTCTTTGAATAAAAATTGACTCAGTTAGTCCTGAATGGTACCAATCTGCAGTCTAAAGTCTAAAATAATAACAAATATTTCACAACGGGCTCTCAGATTAATTTATTTTGTGTTTGCAGAACAACAGAAATGTCTTTAAGGACTAACGTTTTGTATAAACTTCAGTCTGACCCAAGGGTTTAAGAATAATTTGAAAAGAAAAGGCGCCTACTGTAATTTACAACATAGATTCACACTCAAAAACATCTTGTTGTTTGTGTGACGCCATGGAAGAAAACCAACAGTCCTGCTGTTGTCCGACACAAGCGCATGATCAGCATACTCATGCATACTCATGCATAGGTGTCAGTGGAAAGTCTATGTCAGCAGTCAGTGAGCTTGGAGACATGGACAATCAGCAACAAACACTTACGGGGTGAGTGTTTGTTATAATGTAGTATTTAAGTCAGACTTGTTTGTTTTGCACTAATTTCATTGGCTCAAAAATACTTTTACCAACTTTAGTCCAATTTTGTCAATTTTACAGATATTATTAAAAAGTTATATAAACAAATATGTGTCGACATAAACTTGAGTGAAAAGTCATCAACAGTGTTTATGTTTGAAGAAACATACACAATGGCATTCATTGCAAAGAAGCGTATACAACTGGAACCTCAAATATTTATCGATTTTCTACCTTCCAAGCAGTCTGGCAGCCCAACAATGTACTTCCTAGACAGCTTTAGGTCAAAATTGCAATGGCCTGAGGATCAACAATAGACCATTTGTTCTCATTTTTGCATGTTATGGATGTTAAACAGTTAAAGATATCATATGTAAGATTTCTGCATTAAAATGTGAGAAAACAACTAGACGTTTTTTATTTTTATTTTGTTAAGTCGTGTTATACCAGTATCCCAAATGCTTTCAACAATAACAGCCGACAATAGAGGTCACATCCGGATCACTGCTGCAGTCAGGTTGATCAACAGGAGTGAAGATAAATCCACTTTTTCATCTCAAAAGTTTAAAAGTAATCTTTGAGCTTTCCTCCCATCAGTAAACGGCTCCAGATCAAAGCAGAAGCCGATGTGATTCCAGGTATTTAGTCCTCCAGGAAACATTTTCAGAACCAGTGTGAATATAACTTGTGTGAGTGTGAATCTCACTCTTTCGCATTTACCTTTCTCTACAACTCCTGTCTCTTTATTTGTCCCACTATCTTCTTTATTCTTCTCAGGTCAACAACTACCTACAGTAGTTATGTCAGTCAGCTCCTCCTCCACCACCAACTACAGCAGTTTTCTAGACTTCAACTGCATCAGTTACGTCAGCCTTGCCACTGTTGTTGAGAGGCATCCTTTCCCTGCCTCTCTCCATCCTCGTCTTCTACCTGGGTCACCAACGATGGTGGCGGCAGCGTTCCTTTAAAACAACAAGTCACTCTGACATCTTCACCTACCACATGTCCGCCATGGATCTCTTCTGGGTTTTTGGGTGCATCTGCTTCTATTGTGGAACATATGCTAATCTACCAGAGATGATGATGATAGGAGTCCATACTAGTGCCGGCTTTTTCTATGGAGCAACCCTCTTTCATCTCCTGACCTGTGTGGAGAGATACCTAGCTGTTGTTCACCCAATCATCTACATGAAGCTGAAAACTGTGCGTGGGGTCTGGATCAGAAATATCAGCATTGGATGTGCTTGGCTGCTCTGCTTTGGGTATATGGGAATAAGTGCTTTGTATATGCCTAGCTACCCCATCATCCCACTTCTCTGCTATATGGTGGTCTCCTTAATAGTTGTGTCTTTTTGCGGCCTTTCTATTCTCTGTGTTCTGACTCGCCCAGGGCCTGGGAAAGGAAGAGATGAAAAGAAGCAGGTTGACCAAACAAAGCAAAGAGCCTTCCACACCATCGGAGCCATAACTGGAGCACTGTGGTTGTGGTTCGGAGCGCTGCTTATTTCTATAGCTCTGGACAGCTCACCACTGCTGAGCCACAGTGTCAGGTGTCTGGTGATCTCATCCGTAGGCTGGTTTAATCTGCCCTGCTATTTGGTGATACCTCTGCTGTATCTACATAGGGCTGGAAAACTATCATTTTGCTGTTATAACAATGAGTAAAGACATGCATTCAATTACAGTTGAGTAGATTTGCCTAAACCAGACCACCATTTGGTCAAGTATAGTTTAAATCATTATACTAAAAATGAGAAATTTACTGTATACTGAAGGTTAGATTCTGCTAAATCGCCTTAAATATTGTGACTTGAGTCAGCATCGATTGGGTGTGATGACTACAAGTTTGAAGTAAAAAAGATTGCAATTTAGATCATGGATTATAATCGCAAATAAATTAATCACAATACTATTTTTTTTGCTGATTGCTCACCCCTACTATTGGGTGTTGAGTTGTTTCAAGGGTGTATCAACCATTCTCAGTGACTTGACACTTGTCTGTGTGTGACTTGTAATGTGGTTTGTATGGGTTTCAGGATGGTTTCTGTAGAATTTGTATTATATTTGCTACATGTATGGTGATTTGGGGTGAATGCTACTGAGGGTTATTTCATATCTGCTAGGGAATATTTGATGTTTTTAGTTGTTTTTTTTTTTTAGTCACAGTTCTAGCAGTATCAGTAACACTTTTACTTTATCGACGGTGATATGTTGTGGTTTATTTCTTGTGACAAATGTACTTATTGTATGTCACTTTGGACAACAGCATCTGCTAAATGCCCTAAGTGTAAATGTAAATGTATGCATAATCAAGAGGTAAAGTCAAATTATGTTGGACAGTAAAGGTCTTTTCCTAAATAAAGAACTCAGTCTGCCTAATTGCCGTATTCCTTATGTACCAATAAAAATGTTACTATGGATAGTACATTGCATTTCTAGATCCTCCTGAATCCTAAAAACTGGACCTCTACCTGTAAAACCGAGTCTTCACAAAATACTCTCAAAAATAATTTTGATCTTAAAAACTGGAATTGGTCCTCACAATGCTTAAATGTCCTCACTTTGAGGGTTAAAAGCTGAAATTCTGAAATCGGGGATAAATGGAACCATGAGATTTTAGTACACATCTCTTTATTTAAATGCACCCAAATGCAACAAATGCTGATGTGTCTGATCTTGACACCACAAGATTCTTTCAGCCGTATTTAGGTGATGGGGTTAACCTCATCCAGGTAGCGATCCATACAGGTAAGGGAGTGAAACACAGTCTCTCCATAGAAATTGAAGCAGAATACAATAGACCCGGACAAGATCAGCCCCTCACTGTGTGTGCAGATGCCATACGTGTAGAAAGTTAATCCCAAATGGCCAATAACCTCCACTGTGACCATGTGGTAGGTAAAGAGGTCAGTGTTGCTTATTGTGACCGCTCGTTGACACTTCCATTGGTGGACACCCATGTGGAGAACGAGGACGTAGAGAAGGAGGAGAAAAAGGAAGCTGGTGACGTTGAGGATCGTGATGATGACAGTGCCAGTCATGGTGACGGAGTATTTTATGAAGACAAGATCCAGGGATGAGTTAAAGGAGGAGGAGAGAGGAGGAGGGGCAAGGGTAATATTGAGGAAAGAGAAGAAGTTCATGGTCATGGCCTATGGAAGAGGACAGGAAGTGAGAAAAGGGATGGGTGAAGTGAAGATTTAGATTTTTGCATAGACCAAAGCAAAACATGATCTACATGACACATATAAACAGCAAAACTAAAAGCTGTAGATAAACTTGACAGAACAGAGGAAACACTTCAGAGGAAACAAAATTAAAGTTTTAGCTTTTTCATCTTTTTTCAGGCAACTCTGATGGAGCTTAGGATTTATGAGGACAGCTGCTTTACTCCAAATTATTTCATTGTACAAAACTGCACTCTCTGTGACCTGTTGGATGTGTAGAAGAACACAGAACATTAATTAAAATTAAATCTTGACAGATCCTGTTAGCGTCTGTGCTTCATGCTTAAATGTGCACATCATCTGTCTTAATGGAGAGACGCACTTATCAATTCTGCTGTTCAGGGATTGGTGCAATTAATGTAATGAATTGTGTTATTTCAATTTGGTATTGATCTGTATGCAGATTGTGTGCCGCTTAACCAGCAAAAGGAAGTTGGATGGCATAAATTGTTGTAAATAGGGCCCATAGCTCCAAAGATGTCAAACTGGACTGGTTGGTTAAAAAGTAAAACTAGACTTTTTTTTTAGAAGTCTAGTCTGCATGTTTTTCAACAGCATTTCAATAATCAGTTTAACACAGATTCTGACCACACAATGCAATATATTCATGGTATATTTTGCTTCTCCAGCAAGCACAATAAGACGTATCTTCACTTTTGCTGTGAAGATTAGTTTTTAATACATCAGTCAGCTGTTATCTGAAAATAATGCACGCATTGTGGTCAGAATCCAATTTCAGGACCATAATATATATACATAATCACACTTGTAAAGTACCAAACGTTAAATAAATCAATCATTTCAAATTATAAAGCAACCACACTGTACTCACTTACTGTCACCATTTTGACTATGGTTTAAAATAAACTATTCATTGATGTTGACCCTCAAGTTATACAACAACACTAAATTCAGAATTTTAAGAATAGTTAATATTTATTAAATGTGTATAAATACTAACCAACCTTGTCAGTAGAGTTCCTTAACTCTGTTTCCTCTGTATTGATAAAGCTGCCCACAGATTGCCATACACAGGTGCCCAGTCAGAACACATAGTTGATATAGGTGTGTCTCGTGATATCTGTTTGTGGAAAATAAACACACATTTTGGGTTATTTGCATGTTCTATATTGAATAACCCCCATCACCCTGTCTAGCTGTAGTAGATTTGTGCCCACTGACATTAGACTGTCCAGCAGCAATGGAGACAAAAGACTGGGAACATGCTGATTAGCCAGTATTTTGAATGGCACTTCACTTGAAATGGTGTTGAACAAATATAGCAATTTCCAAAGCCACTGATGTTAGCATGCGAATGTCAGCTAAACACCTTTCAAAGCACAAATGTTCACAAAACCAATCCACAACAAATGGCTGCCATTTAGGAATCAATGCTTTATTTCAGTGTTGAGCATGTGTGAATATTAAAGAGACAGTCCATACCAGTGAACAGACATGACAGATAGTAAATACAGAGAGAGAGAAAGAGCAGGCAAGTGACACTGTAAGAAACTATCAGCTGTGTTTCAAAGCACTACACATCCATTTGAGGAAAATGCAATGGTACACACCAAAGCCTGTTATTGATTAAGGAATTTCTACTTTATTTTCACATTACCAATTGATATAATAAATTCCATACATCATATTCCCTCAAATGGATGTGTAGTCTACAAATGAGCTATTTGTTTGGAGTTCTATTGCATTCATTTAACAAATAGCTATTTGTTACATTTGCAATAACTTTCAAACCAAGATTACTGAGAAGGCAATTCCATCATATCAACTTTGAAACAACATTCATATGTATTACTGACATTAAGGCTGAATGTTCAGCAAACAAGGCCCAGATTAATTTAAGAAACACAACCTGGTTTTGTTGAAACAATCAATCAAAAGCAATTTGATCCCAGCTCAGAGTCAATGAGGAAAATTAGAGATTCAGACACCGTTAGGGGGAAAAATGAACACCTGTTTGGGACATTGACAACTTACATTTTGAACTGCTATTTTTATTGAACATGCACTTATCACATTGATTTTTAAAACCAAACTCTTTGCTATGTGTAACAGAGACTGCAAGCATTGTTAGCATTCATCATTGAAACCCATGGCTACAATTAACCAAAAACATTTAAGTTAGCTTAAAACTATTTCAACCATTTGTTAAAAAAATACAAATTAATAATAATAATAATAATAATAATAATAATAATAATAATAATAATAATGATAACTTTACTTGAACTGTAAATGTACCTCCTGACCTGGACAGCTAACAGTTTATAAGTTTGTTCACTGTACTGTATTATTAGCTACAGCCAACATATTAGCTTTGTGCTAAAAGTGTCCATTGGTTTCAATTAGAAATGCAATACTAACAAGCTAATTTTCCTGACTGGCTGGTGTGATTATTTTTCCCCCACGAAAACTTTCATTTAACAAAAAAATAATCGAATGAATGTTAAATGCTGATTTGTCCACTCACAACAGTCAATATAAAATGTATCAAATACCAACAATCATAGTTTGATTCAACACAACAGGCGAAATGTACAAAAAGAAGAAATATAATGGGCACTTAAGAATGTCAAAGCACATGGTGGAACACAATCAAATGGCAATATAGAAAGATTGAAAATGATGAAATAAATAAATAGATAAATAAATAAATAAAACAACTGACTTAAGGTTTACAAAAACGTTGTATCAATTGTGAAACATAATATATTCATGATATTGACTTTTATCTCACTCCCTGCTTCAATAAATAGACTGACAGACAACATCATGTTAATAATTGTAAGGACACCACTTCCTCTACCACAAGCATCTGTTAGTCGACAACGATGTTATCTGTTTATTAATATTGAAGATTAAAGCGACCAACTGAATTATGATGTGATCTAAATCCTTTTCTGTTTAATAATTAATGTAAATGCTTTGTATCACTATCACCACTTACACATAGCACTTTTCCAAAAGTAATTTGTAAATGCTTTGCAATGTCTCATTTGTGTCATGTCCTTTGCGGTACTTAACTTCACTGTAAATCTTCTTGTGGGTGAACTGTTTGTAAATTTTTTTAAGTGGTACGTTTGATGTCAACAATCACATAATACAGAGGCATGCTTCTAGAACAATGAGGTATTGTCCGATGGGTGATGACAGAACATGTGGAATTGTACAAGCCAGCGACAGCACTTCTTGGAATTCTAGAATCCTTGGCAATATGACGGAATGAGTTGAAACATTCTAGAATGCCCCTACCCCGGGCAACTTGTTTTTTGAGACAGCGAGCAGAAGCATTTTTTTCTTCCACAAGAGTGTTTGACCTAGTCTTGCCTGACTGCTGTGATTGGCTGGTACCATTGATTTTCCCACAAGTTTCCTGGGGAAGCAATTATGGGTGATGTTTCGGTGCTCGGCGGAACTAGCGTAAGTGACGATGTATCATAATAACTTACACACTTTCACAGATTAAAGGCTTTAGAAGCATTAGCTAAGTGGGCTAAGCAAATAATAAAAGTATGCGTAGTAGTCACTCAGTAAAGTTCCTAACCTCGCTCTGTATGAATGAATGATACACCATACACCATTTCTTCCTGGGTACGGAGCCCACTGAGTTTCCCCCACTAGATTCTTTTTTTTCTTTTAGAAAAGCCCTGAAAATAATAAGCCATAACCCTGGTCTTCTGGGTGAATGTTCAAAACAGTGAAACCACAGTACTACCAGCCAATCACAGCACAGTAGGGCCTTGGGACTTGGTGCAACATTCTTGGGAAACAAAAATAATGCCGAGCAGAAACAACTGTGTAAAAATGTTACTGATTCCAAATATGTTAATGACTGAGCATTTTACATGATATTATTAAAGGTATTCTCACAAATATATAGGATAGATTTATAGACTTTTTTTTCTCCTTGCACAGATTTCTGAGGAAAAATATATGAGCACTCAAACCAAGCATAGATAGACAATGCTGTTCGCCAAAGCTACCGTGTCAATCAACCAAATCGATCAATCACTCAGTCAGAATAAGAATCAAGCAACCGTTTCTACTAATGAATCTATTGCCTAAGACTTGTAAAGATTACTAGCATATGGCAAGAAAATAAGAAACATTCCATATTCAGACAATCCTAATGTACAAACAATGGACAACAGGCTAAAAGTGGCCCATGTCTTAGTTTAATATGTGATTCATTACCATCGCAGAGTGAACAGTCAATGGAAATTGGGCTTGGTGAGGTTGCCCTTTTCAAGCTTGATTTATATTTACAGATTTACATGTTAACTACCACCGTTCTCTGCCACTGGACCAGTTTTAAGTTAAGTGCTTTGCTCACAGGCACACAAAGTTGGTAACTAATGTTAGCCTCTAATTGTTAGAGTTGATCTTTGTGTACAAATGTAAACTAAGGTGTAGAAGCCATAAGGGAAGTCTGTGATAATGACCTGGATAAGCAAATGGTGTCAAACCAAGACGTAGACCTGTTTTAGCTCACTGGCCATTATTTTGTCAATACATACAATAAGAGAAGGCAGAACATTAGAAAACTTTTAATCTTTCAATCCATCCTTTATGCATTCATCCATGCCTTTAATACTTCTTTGATCCCTTGATCCATCATTCACTCCATTGTGGGTTTAGGAAGCAGTGGTTTCTGAAGACCTTCTCTTCATTACAACCTTTACTTGTTCTTCCTTTATTTCTTCTTTTAAAGCCTTATTGAATCCATTCTTCTAGTAATGCCAAACTCGGAGAAACAGGGACTTCTGGAAATTGACATCATGAATTAGTCGTTGCATAACTTTTTTTTTATACTCCATCCTTGCATCACTCAGTGTTCCATTATGCAATATTTCTCAAATTTGGGTCTTGAATCCAACATCTTTCCGTACCTCGTCTGCCAAGATCATCATTCATCAGTAGAATTTCAGAGACTGTAGTTCAAGACCGGTGTTTGTCCTACCTTTCTTTATATCCATGGATTAACTTTTGATGATCTTACTTAATCAAAACCATCAAAGATGTCAACACTTGATCCGATTTTTGTTGTGGTTTAATGATGTAATGAGAGCAAATCCTTTTTCTTTGCTTCTTCCTCTTCACCTTAATCCTCCATCCCTCCTTCCATCTTTATAGGCTGCAGTTCATGCAATCATTCCTAGAGTTTGACATCGTGCACCACAATTTTCCTCCACAACTGCTCCCTCTGTCCGTCTCTCCTGCCTCTGCTTCATTTCTCCATGCAGGCCTCCATCATTGTAGGTAACGATAGACTTTAAAGCAGTGGTTGCCAGAGTCAGCCACTACTACATGTCCATCTGAGGTCAAAGCTAGACCTTGGGGTCCGTACAGAGGGTCCGCTGATGTGTTGATGTAGGAAAGGAAGGAGCCACTACCGTCAAACACCTGGAAATATTGAAACAACAAAGATGTATTACGATGACTGCAAAATCACCCCCAATAAGGGGCTTCTGACAGTTTGACGCTGCAGTACCTGTATTCTGCTGTTGCCCCAGTCAGCTACGATGATGTTACCATTAATGTCCACAGCTACGCCAGTGGGAGCGTTGAACTGGCCGTTCCCCTCACCGTTAGAGCCAAATTTCAACACCAGCTCTCCCTCGGGGGTGAAAACCTGACCATGACAGAGAAAGAAAATGGTCTTTGAGCAAGAAATTGACTATCTAGCTGTTCTCCTGGAACATGGGAAAAATATATAAAGATAATGTTCAGTCAGTGAGGCCTCACCTTGACAGAGTGGTTATGGAAGTCAGTCACAATGACCTCATTGTTTTTGTTCACTGCTGCAAAGTGTGGACCTTCAGGACAGAAAGAACAAAAACAGGTTGTGCAATCAGGACTTCAGCCAAAATCTTCACCTGCTTTCAGCACTTGGGCCCATGTCCACATAACATCTCTTTCTAAAAGAAAAGCACTGGCAGTGGACAACTGGGCCAGAATAAGCTTCTGCTACATTTTTTAAGTACCAGGGTGAAGGATGGTGAGTCCCACCTGACACCTGACCTGACACACCCCCTGACTACTTCATCATACACTTTAACTACTTTCAGTCTTTCCACTTTAAATGGACGATTATAATTTGGAATGTTTGTCAGTCTTATTCTTTGGCTTTTTATGCATTTCTGGAATGTCTGTGTCTTGAAACAAACTCTACCTGCAAATTGCTTGTCACCATTGCCTCGACTTCCAAATTTAGTGATGAGCTTGCCGGTCAGCTGGAAGATGAATACAGTGCATGCCTTGTTGTCAACCACAATCACATGACCATTCTGGTCCACGGACACACCCTTTGGCCCCATCAGTCTACCAGAGCCAAGCTTTGCCTGATGGACGTGAAAAACAACAAACGAAAAGTAAGAACCAGTCAACAAAACACAACAACAGTTTGTTTTCATGCATCAGAAAATCTACCAGCATGAAAATGTCCTCGAAAGGAAACTGTAATTGTTCAAAAGCTCCAACCCACATTGATGCACCTACCTTAAATTTGCCCTCAGAGGAGAAGATGCTGACCCACTTGTTGTCGTAGTCAGCAATGATAATGTCACCGCTAGGGTGAACAGCCACACCTGTGGGACGCTGCAATTGCCCCGGTGACCGTCCACGCACCCCAAAACGACTCTTAAATTCACCCTCATTGGAGAAAATCTGGAGTGGGGAGGTAGAGACATAATGCATAATCCAAGTCCCTCCAAGAGCCCTCAAACAGCCAGTTGAAGATGCGAGGACCAGACAAAACGTACCTGTACACACTGATTGTTGCTGTCAGCAATTAGAATCCTGCCGCTGGAGGAAGCAGCCACTCCCTGAAGGTTGGTGAACTCTCCTTTATTCCTCCCCTTCGTTCCTGAAGAGAGCAAGAAAAGCAAAATAATCAAATTTAAGCATCTGCTCAGAATATCATTCTGGTTTAATCTGTAACTCTTGTACCAGTTTATCTTAATTAGGTGTAATAAAGCAGGCACCTGAATCTGATGGTGTATTTTGATCATAATGAATGTCTCACCGATCCTAAAGATGAGGTCATCCTCGATGGGGTTTTGGGTTTTGCGTCGCGGGGTGCCAAGTGCGCTGCTGGCTCTCTTTGAGCCCTTCTTCTTCTGTCCAGGAGACTTTCCTCTTCGCTTTGCCCCCTCAGAGGAGCCTGTGGATGGGGTGGCGTATGCTGCTGAGTTGGTTGCTGTGGTGGTTGAGGGAGACACCTAGAGACAATGATAGAAGGAGAAAACAATTCTTACAAACAAGAATTTGGGATATTTAGTAAATGTACACATTATCTTGAAAACATTTAGTACATTTTCTTTCTTTCTTTACCCAAGGTTGGGCAGGGGGAACCACACTCATGTAAGTCAAGTTAGTTGCTTGAATTATGTTGCATGACCGATCTTTAAGATAAATGTAAATGACTGCACATTAATGTGACCTGTGGAACTGTTTCCTGTGATATGCGGTAAGTAAGCAAGCCAGCGGAAAGTTGAAGAGGGAGATGGACCCCTTTCCCTTTGAGCAAGATAGATGTAGTGCCACAATAGTATTGAGGTCATGTTAACTCTCTAAAGGAATCAGTATGCTTCCGGGAAATTCCTTGCCAGATCGTCAGTGTGAGGTCATAATTACTCTCTGAAGGGATCTATATGCTTCACTGAAAATTGTTGCCAGATCAGTCGGAAGTCGGAAAGATCCTCATTAAATCTCTGTCTGACGTCCAAGTGAGGGGCTGCATCCTTTTCCTCAACTTTCCAAATCCAGTAGTCTTTTTTGTCCTTCACACAAACAAGTCTGTGATTTTTCATACCTATAAACAGGTGCAAAAACACGAATGCCTTTGGGTATGATTATCTCCAAGTGTGTGTTGTTGTTCCCACAACTATTGCTTCTTGCCTGTGTTTATTGCAACAGGCTTTTTACCACGTCTACCAGTGTGGACATTATAAACATGTTTTTCTTTAGATGTAGTTGGATGTCCCTTTTATTCATGTCTACCCTCACCTTATGTTTACTTCACAGTTAAGCTCTACAGGAATTTGGTCAGTGGTTGCCCAAGTGTTGGGTAAGTAAAAATAAACTTATTAAATTTAAGATGTTCGACCTCACCTCGACTTCTGTCTCTGAGACCCTGCTGACAGTCAGTTTGAAGGGACTTCCTTTGATGTGCTGGTCGTATAGACGGAGAGCCAATGAGAAGTCACCCTCTTTCGGCACTATGTACACAAACTCATAAGTCCCATTCTTGTGGTCCACTATTTCACCGTCCACTATGCTGCCATCTGGGGTAAAAACCTGGATTAACAAACGTAAACACAGGACATGTTTAGTCTTTTTTTGTGAAAGTGTTTACAGAATCGCATCACATTTTATCTGAGTGGAAGCGTAAAACAAACCTCCGCCGACAGGATTGCATTTCCACTCTTGCAGGCTCCCCCTGACTTGTCTCTTGTCACTATGGTAACTGAGGCAGGATGTCCCACAATGCACTGCTCCAGGCCTGCACCCATAGCCTCGCTCTGGCTTGCCACAGCACTGAGAAAGACAAGGGAGGAATTAAATGCTCTTAAATGCAAAAGTGCTTCTTCATCTTTAAGATTTTGTGACAACATGTTCTCACCTGGTCGTGACAATGGTCCCCAGGTTGTGTATGGACTTCCTGAGCCCATCAGTCTCCATCACCAGATCCAGCTGGTCGTTCTCCTCTGGCTGACATGGCAGGCCTAGGCAGGCTAGCTCGCCCAGCCTCTCCTGGAGCTCCTGCTCCGCCTGCAGACTCGCCACGCACGCTTCCCCAGCCAGAGCCTCCTCGGACTGGGTACAGGAGGCTGTGATGTCCCCCTCTCCCCGGATGAGACTGTCCACCTGGGCCTGGAGGACCTGGAGACACGACATAAAATGTTTTTGATGTGTTGTCTGATGTTTTCTATCTCGTGAAGTAGAAATCTTGTTCTTGCCAAATCCCGCAGCTGACCTTCTGTTTGAGCCCATATGTGACTTCCAGCTCCATCAGCAGAACACTCTTCCGGACGTCCAGCTGCTTGTGCAGATCCTCGAAGCTCGACTGGATGTCCTCTTCGATGGAAGCTCTCTGATTGGTCAGCTGTTGGAGGATCTCCTTAACAAAGGACAGGGCGTCTGAAATCTGAGGGAGTCTGGGGCAATAAACATGAAGGATAATGAGGACAAAAGGCTTGTACAATTAATTTTTTATCATTGTCATTCATTTACAAAATGACATCGCTACAGTACACACCAGGGAATCCTTTGTTGTTGCTTGTTTATGTCATTAAATATTCATGTTTGTAAACCGGAGAGAATATAAGACTGTTTAATAAATTTCTTTATTTAAAATTTAAAATATTCCACATCCTGATGAATCACTAATGGATGGACGTAACAAGCATGCAAGACACACTGTATATGTTTGTATGCTTGATCGCTATCTACATCAGTGTTTCTCCTGTTGTGTCCTCTTTACTCCAACAGTCCTGCATTTCCCTGACTGTCCACCAGATGTCAGCATCTCCTGTACCCAAAACATGTGCCACATTAGTCGCTGTGTGTCCTTGTGCAATGCTGGATTGTAACTAACTAACTAACTAAGTCCATTTACCTGAGTACAAATTTAAGGTGCTTGTGATTTACTTGAATATTCAATTTTTTGCTATTTTGTGCTTCTACTCTACTTCAGTCCAGAGGTAAACATTGTAGTTTGCATTTGTAGTCCACTACAAAACACATGATCAGTAATTTAAATATGATGCATCCTTACAGGTGAAGTAAAGGATAAATAACTTTATTTAAATAGCACCTTTAAAAACAGAGTTTACAAAGTACTTTTAAAGACAGAAACAACCCTAGACGAAATAGAAGCTAGAACAAAAAGGCAAAAAAACAAAGCATATATGAATAGATACAAGTTTTGATCACAAAAAAGGGATTATATACAAATGTCAAGGATTAGAACAATGAAAGAATAATAAAACTAACAGGATTTTTTTAAAAAAAAAAGCAATGTCATGTTCATAAAAGCAAGTCATAAATGTGGCTTTCTATAAGTGTGTTAAAAGTCAAGTTAAAAATTAGTTACTGATTCTGCAAAGCCTTACAGTATCTATGCAGGTAAAAGCAAGGTCCCCTTCCACTATAAAATGGCTAGAAGGGCCCCAACCAAGGATGAAGTCGTAAAAATGGCTTGTTAACCAAGTTTACCTGTTCTGGACGGTCCCCAGCTTCTCCTGCAGGCTGCTGCGGTGCTGCTCCAGGGCCTGGCTGAGGGCCACCTTAGGGTGCTCTTCATGCTCCGACACACAGTCCTCACACAGCGCACACTCGCAGGCCGAACAGTACAGGTCAGCCACCTGTAGATGAAAAGGTGAGCACGGTGGCAGATAGAAAGTATCCAAAGTTGTGGACAAACTTCAGGTAACCTTCATCAACAATCTCACTGTTGGATTTCAGCTTTTTGCTTGTTGTCATGTGTGTGAATTGGTTGACGGATACGTTTTCCTACCTTCCCTGCATGTTGTGGGCAGGCGTTTTTGCCGGGCGGAGCCTCCAGGACGGTGCACTCCTCACTGCTGCTATCTGGGGAGTGTTGGTGGGCCTCCATCTGCGAGTGGCAGCCTGGTGGGGGTGAACCTCCGAACACACCCCTTATTCCACACGGCAGCCAGGGGAAGGGGCTGGATGTTCAGGTACAAGGTTTCCTACTGTCTGCTTGTATGGTCGCTTCAGTAAACTCCTTGTTTCACACTTTATTCCATTGTGTGTTTGAGAGGGAAGGGGCAAAACATTCAAACAAACTCCTTATGATGACCGTCGGCACGAGTTTGATCTTAGGATGAGCATGGCTTCTGCTGTCTGCTTCTGCAGCCAAGAGGAAGGGCTAAACATTCACGCAGATACACCTGTGTGGAGCCTGCAGTCAAATCTGAGGGATTAAACATCCACGTCCTCCAGGATGTTTCTACACAGCACCCAGGAAAAAGCTAAAAACAATCAGATGTAGATCTTCTTTTTCTGTGATTTTAATGTTCAATCATCCACTGCTGTCAGAGCTTTAAATCCTTGATTTCTCTGACACAAAGAGGGAGGGATAACATTTCAGACATGCCCTTTATTTGAGCCTGTGGTCCAGTCCTGTTGGATAAAAAGGCGTAAAGGGATCCAAAACTCTGCAAATCTTCCAATTACACCGCCCGTCTGCTTCCATGTGTTGTCTATTCCCAGAGCAATATACCAAAAAGTCACATCTGATTTGAGGAAAAGCAGCAGACGTTGGCGTTGATTTAATTCACAGAGAGTTCAAACTGAGGACAGTTTCCTGGGGAGAGAAGAGAGAGACGAGGATTAGGTGAAAAAGTAGATAAACATGGATGTTAAAAAAATCTTCTTGGCTGTGTTGTTCCCAGCATGCTTAGTGAGTGTTATGTTTAAAGAAGGGCTTCAACCACAGGAATCGAATTTGATTTAAAAAGATGTTTACACCCTCAAATGTCTTTAAAAATCAATTTCAGAGCTGTACAGAGCCATTTTATGTTTTTCTTGGCTGTTTGGGACTAAATGTTCTGGGCACTTGAAAAAAAAAGTTACCACCAGGATGGTTGCTCTCTTGGCATCCTTCATCATCCGTGGCAGAGTCATAAAAATTCTCTTTATTGGACGATTAATGTGTGTACAGTCACAGAGCAAAAGCAGGCATCGAATTTGACTTCATGGGAGCTATGAATATTTGCTGTTTCTTCTGAGAACTTGGCCTGAACACTCTTTTATAGTCAACTGAACAAAAGGAGGTTATTGAATGTTGAATGTAGTCTATTACTGTTTCTTGTAAACGTGAAATAAAAAGACAGTTGAGGTTCATTTTAACTGTATATCCACTACTAAACAGTGCCTTTAAGCTGCAGTCCCTTTAAGCACCACTAGATGATACAACAAGAGGATTGCCCGGAGGTGACTGGGAAAACCCCAGACTGCATCGCCCTGACGGTGTTTCCCTCAACTGACAGCCGTACAATGTTGAAATCAGACGATGTGATATTTCTTGTCTTCAAATGTGTGAGATTAGTTCATAATAAAGTCAACAACGTGAGAGACAACACGTCAACAGCCTGTCTTCCCCACTACAGGAATGCCCATACGTTCGATCCAGGTGGCGCATTAGATCCCTGCACACCCCTAATTAACTCCCAGACGGTACGCTCTGCAGTGAGGAGCTGATACAGATGGTACGATCCACAGACGAGGGAGGTGGGAGGTGGGGGGTGGGGTGGAGGGCTGTGCTGCATGTCGGACCGACAGAACAGAGGGAGGTGAATGAGCAGTACGATAAACCAATAAAGAGCTTCTAGGAGCAGAAATGTAGGTCACCAAAATGTCTTCAAAGTGATGGTAAAAAGGGAGGCTGCGGTTACCATGGCGACAGACTCTATGGGGAGGGGTGAGGAAGAGACAACATAAAGTGAGGCAGTTGTGGTCCCTTTAATCCTTAAAATCCTAAATTTAACAGCGTGTGTGCGCCCTCACGTTTCGAGCTGAAGCGATCGCAGTGTCCCAGTTCATTAAAAACACACAGACGTGACGAGAACGAGGTAGGATCAGTAGGAACGACGAACATCTGCAATGCCACACGACTTAAAAAAAATTATTTTGTCGAGTTGTGTACTTACATTATCCCAACAACGTTTAAACCTGAGAAACCCAAAAAGTTCACTTAACGGTTATAAAGACAGGTCACCCCCGCGGATCGCTGCTGCAGTCAGGTTGATAAACAGGAGTGAAGATAAATCCACGTTTTAATCCCAAAAGTTAAAAAGTTATCTCTGAGCTCTCCTCCCGTCAGTAAACGTCCCGGATCAGAGCAGAACCTGATCTGACTCCAGGTGTTTGTTCCTCCAGATGTTCTGGATCTGCACCAGACCCTTGAGTAAAGATAGAGAAGTAATACAATATGTAATAACTGTAAAAACGTTGCATTAAACTATATGTGACATTTATTTTGTTTTCATTATTTTCTTTTCATCATATTCTTTTAAAAACTGAAAAAACATTTATTTATATCTTCAATATGTTTTTTTTTTTATAATTTCTATAAAAGGTGGTCAAAGGAGTTTTTATACATGTATTTACAATTTGTTTTTGTTATTTTCTTTTTATCATATTCTTTTAAAAACTGATAAAACATTTTTTTTCATGTCTTTAATATGTTTTTTAAATAATTTCTATAAAAGGTGGTCAAAAGAGTTTTATACAAAGATGTTAAAAGTAATTTAAAAGCAACTCAGTCAAAGCAAATAAACCAGAACAAACATAAGTAGCAAGGGATCAGCTGTCGACTTTGTTTAGTCTATTTTTTAACATCCGTAGACGAGGAAATGTTTTAAAGTTTTCTTTATGCTACTTTTTAGTCTCATTTGTCGACTTCCTTCCTCGATCTCCGACTCTCTCATGGAAGTTATCGCGACTGACGACCAAATGAAACATTACCATGGATAAAATGACAGATTTGGGTCTTTTCTGGGGCATTTTAATGTTGAATATTTTTTACATTTGTAGTCCTGGAGTGGACGTTGGGAGTAAAGTATTTAATATATAGTCTGGCCTCATGTGTTGTTAGTCTTTCTCTGTAAATTGAATACGTCTACGTATATGAGCAGCGATTTATAAGTTACACTAAAGATCTGTTGTGTGTCTCTGTTTAAACCAGAGACATCTCCGCGGATCGCTGCTGCAGTCAGGTCGATCAACAGGAGTGAAGATAAATCCACTTTTTAATCCCAAAAGTTAAAAAGTAATCTCTGAGCTCTCCTCCCGTCAGTAAACGTCCCGGCTCAGAGCAGAACCTGATGTGACTCCAGGTGTTTGTTCCTCCAGATGTTCTGGATCTGCACCAGACTCTTGAGTAAAGATAGATACACTAATAACGAGGACGAGGAAATGTTTTAAAGTTTCCTTCACGTTTTTAGTCTCGATCTCTGACTCTCTCGTGGAAGTTACAGCGACAGACACCAAATGAAATGTTACCTTGATTAGTCTTGGAGTGGACGTTGGGAGTAAAGTATTTAATATATAATCTGGCCTCATGTGTTGTTAGTCTTTCTCTGTAAATTAAATACGTCTACGTATATGAGCAGCGATTCATAAGTTACACTAAAGATCTGCTGTGTGAAAGTCTTTTTACTGGACTAACAACCACTGTTTCCAGTTCAACCTTCAACATTTTCAGCCGTTCTTCTCCCCATCACATCTGTTTTCCTGTGTGTTTTTGTTTCACGTCTCCCTTCCAGACAGCATTATTTATTTTTACCACATCTGTGTGTAAAAAACTATGAGCCCAACATTCGTCTGAATAATTTATAAAGGGGAGGGATTATGGTTATGAGTTGCCTGTGATCTTGTTCATAATCCTGTTTTAACACCTCCCCCCTCAAAGCCTCTGTTCAGAAAACACAACCTTCCTGACACCAGAGAGTGTCTCACACACACACACACACACACACACAGGCAGACACACACACACACACACACACACGTATGGATTTTTTAATCTCATTTTTCGCGAAAATTCATTCTACACTCTCAGAACTGCTGCACCCCCGCACTTCATTCAAGGATTCGCTGCAGTACAGTGCCTGCAAAGGATTATGGGGTGACAGTGAGGCTCTATTAGCAGGGTGTGTGTGTGTGTGTGTGTGTGTGTGTGTGTGTGTGTGTGTGTGTGTGTGTGTGAGTGTGTGTGTGTCAGGGCCTTGTGATTCGGTGGTGACTGTTTGTAACTGTCACTTACAGAGACAAATGAACCCTTTCTTCCTTTTTTCCTTCCTTCCTTCTTCCTTTCTTTCTTTCTTTTTTTCTTTCGACACTTGACAAATGACGCATCTTGATTTGAAATTAGGAATATCTTTCAGTGCGGACCCAAACTTTTAACCACGTCCGTGCTCCCGTCATCGACCTGATATAGGATACGTATGGATGTCGTGCCAGACGTCTGTTCCCCAGCTGAGTAATGTTGCCCATCTGCCACCGACTGAGAACAATCCCCCTCACCAACGTAACATCACAAAAGTTCAGACACGTGAAGAAGAAGATTGAATTTAACTACTTTTTTATCAGTTCTTGTTACTTCAGAGCTTCATGTGTGTGTTTTTCTGCACTTACGACCGATTAAAGGTTACAACATCAATGTTAAAATCAATCAATTAACTGAATCAAACTCAGTGTCTCAAACTATTTGCTCTCTGCGTTTTCTCTACGATCAGCAATTACCTCACTATGTAGTGTTTTTTTGCTTGTAGTGGCAGAGTCCGCCACTCCCACGCATGCAGTGGGTTCACAGGAAATGATGCAGAGTGTAATCAAGTGTAATTTGTTGTGTTTCAAAGACGGGTCGTCGCTCCTCACTTGCGCTAAATTGAATTCTGGCTACTTTATGCAGATCAGGGGCGTCCGGCGTGACGCGACACCTCTGATTTTTTTCTTGGGAAAAATACTGAAAATGAAACTTGTTAGAGTTAAAATGAAGAATTATTTTAGGCTTATTTCTCCCTTTAACTGTCTTGAGAAATACGGCGCTGAGCTGTTTTTGTAAAATAAGAGAAAGTTTCCGAACGAGCCGCCATGTTGCCATCAAGTGATCTTTACTGCTAATGCTAATTTTCTACTACTGCTGCTTCACATTAAAAGCATTCAACTCGGCAAAGCTTTTATTGTGAAGCAGTCGCAGGAAACAAAATCTATTTCTCAGTGGTTCATTAAAAATGCATCCACAAAACAACAGTTTGGGCATTTTTTTGTCAGGACACACATTTTTAGTGTTTAGTTGATGTTAAGACTGATATATTTCTTTAATTTCACGGCAATAAAATTAACATTAATCTGCTATTTCTTGTCTGTTTAATCTTTACAATAAAACATAATTTCACATTTGGATGTGAGACGAGGAATCTTACTTAGAAAACCTACTCACGTCTTCTCGGCTCGACGGACCAGACTCCGTCACGTCGTCCTGAGATTCTGTAATTAAACACCACAGGCGCTGGATGAGGATCAGCTTCAGGGGAGCGCTATCTGCTCTGGAGACTGAGCTGCAGGAGTCAGACCAGTTTCTGAGGCGCTGGTCAGTGAATCTGCTGTGTGACGTCACAGTGACAGACGAAGATACAGCACACTGGTAATCTGATCTCATTCTCTTCATGTTCCCATGGGAAAGTTTCACGGTCACTCCGTCTCTCTGTGTCAGCTCTTCTGTTTTAATCACTCGGTCTCCTCTCCGGGTTCAGAATCTATCCGTCTGTGTTTTGGTGACGCTTCTTAAAACAGGTTGACACTTAATTTTGTTGTAATGCAGAGTTTTCATGCAGAGATGTCACCAGATTCACAATCTACACAGGCCATCAGGCTTTTGTTCCACTATGAGCCCAGTGGAGGCCGGTCAGTAGAGGGCGCCAGGACGCTGACCCTCCGTCTGCCTGCACGAAGAACAATCATGTCGGATCAGACTTTAAGAAATCACTTCACGGTGTATTTCTTTTTAGTTTAGCAACGTAATATAACATGGAAATCTTATATTTGTTTTAAAAAGCTTTGTTGTTTACTGGTGTTGACCTGCATGCAACCAAAGCTCTCTAAAATGTGACTGGTCATCGCTGCCAGGACTTTCCATCGTTTGGCTTATAATTTTGGGTCTCTTTTCGTAGTGGTTTGCATCTTCGTGGTTGTTTTGTGTCAATTGTGGTCGTTCTGTGTCTCTTGGTGGTTGTTCAGTGTCTCTTTGTGGTTGTTTTGTGTCTCTTTGTGGTCTATCTGTGTCTGTTTGTGGTTGTTTCGTGTCAATTGTAGTCATTCTGTGTCTCTTTGTGGTGGTTTTGTGTCTCTTCGTGGTCGTTCTGTGTCTCTTGGTGGTTGTTCTGTGTCTCTTGGTGGTCATTCAGTGTCACTTGGTGGTCGTTCTGTGTCTCATTGTGGTCGTTCTGTGTCTCTTTGTGGTTGTTTTGTGTCTCTTTGTGGTCGTTCTGTGTCTCTTTGTGGTCGTTCTGTGTCTCTTTGTGGTCGTTCTGTGTCTCTTTGTGGTTGTTCTGTGTCTCTTGGTGGTCATTCAGTGTCTCTTTGTGGTTGTTCTGTGTCTCTTAGTGGTCATTCAGTGTCTCTTTGTGGTTGTTTTGTGTCTCTTTGTGGTCATTCAGTGTCACTTGGTGGTCGTTCAGTGTCTCTTTGTGGTCGTTTTGTGTCTCTTTGTGGTCATTCTGTGTCTCTTTGTGGTGGTTCAGTGTCTCTTTGTGGTCTTTCTGTGTCTCTTGGTGGTCGTTCTGTGTCTCTTTGTGGTTGTTTTGTGTCTCTTTGTGGTCATTCTGTGTCTCTTTGTGGTCGTTCAGTGTCTCTTTGTGGTCGTTCTGTGTCTCTTGGTGGTTGTTCTGTGTCTCTTAGTGGTCATTCAGTGTCTCTTTGTGGTTGTTTTGTGTCTCTTTGTGGTCATTCAGTGTCACTTGGTGGTCGTTCTGTGTCTCATTGTGGTCTTTCTATGTCTCTTTGCGGCTGTTCAGTGTCTCTTTGTTTTCGTTCTGTGTCTCTTTGCGGTCATTTTATGACATCTTGTGGTTGTTCTGCATCTCTGTGATCATTTGGTTTCTCTTTCTGATCATCTTGCACCACTTTTTTGTCGTCTTTTGTCTCCTTGTCGTGGTTTCTTGTGTCTTTTTGGCACATCTCCAATCTCACTGAGGTCATTTTGCATTACTTGGTGGTCATTCTCTGTCTTTATTTGGTCATTCGGTGTCTCATAGTAGTGGCTTGATTGACTCTCCAACAGTAAATGTGTATAATTCATGCAGAGGCTCCGGTCTCAGGGCCTCCTGACCCGTCCAGCCCGTGTGTCTGGGCCCGTCCAGTACCCATAGCTACAAAAAACCAGGGTGGATGAGCCCAGTTTCTGTTCACAGAAGTGACGTACCTCCTGTTACTGTTAGCACACAGGATGCTAATGTGCTGTACTCACAGGCCTGACACACACACACACACACACACACACACACACACACTATTTGCTCTGATGCTGAGGTGGATCAGTCTGTTCCTGCGCTCATTCATTCGTACTCCACCCTCGTTCATCCTGCAATCTGTCCATCCTCATGTCCTCCATCACAGCTCCCTCCCTCCCTCCCTCCTTCATCCCTCTCTCTCAGGAAGGCTCGCCACGCTACAGATGCTGCTGTCATCCCCAAACATTCCTCCACCCATAAATCCATCCATCCATCCATCTCTCCATCCATCTAATCCACCCGTCCACCCCTCCACCCTGCTGAAAAAGAAGGAAAGCCAGCACTCACCAGGTTCCCCTCAGTCGCAGGTGATCACTGAGCTCCTATTTTCCAGCCTGAAGCCATCGCGTCATGATAGCGTCTTGTTTGCTCCCTCTCCTCTCTCCTGTGTGTGTGTGTGAGTGTGTGTGAGTGGGAGGGGGAGGATATCATCGTCACGGCAACACCAGCAGCTTGCAGCAGCAGCAGCACCACCAGGCCGAGGAGGAGGAGGAGGAGGAGGAGAGGAGGGGGTAGAGGGAGGAGAGGAGGCCTCGCTCCAGCATCCACCAATGAGGAGCCAGAGGAGGGAGAAAGGAGAGACGTGATTGGTTCATCCGCCTGTCAGTTATAGTAGTGTGGGAGTATGACTCTCTCTCTCTGTATATCCTAATGTCTCTCTCCCTTTTTTTAGGTTTCGCTTCCTCACGTTCCAAATTTTGTTTAGTTTTTCTTTACAGTTTCCTTTTTCCATCAGGTTTTTTTTATTTCACATCATGTTTTTTCTGCTAAATATATTCTGCTGCTGAAGGTCATGTGATGAAATTGCTATCATTGTTAATCAATATTCATTTATATTATTTATATACATCATTTGACATGTGTCTTATTAGCAGTGAAGCAATGTAACTTTTGAGGTACTCTACTTGAATATCTCCATCTCCTGCTTATTTATACTTCCACTCCACTACATGTATCTGATTACTTTAGTTACTAGTTACTTTGCAGTCTATTTTTATCAGTTCGACAATCTGCTGACTGTATACATACATGTCTTTATGTGTATAATTTACACGTACTCATACTTTTGATACTTAAGTACATTTCTTGCCAGTGATATAATAAAATATCAATCAGATACCACAACATTTTTACTCAACGCCTGTTGACCCAAAAGTCACAGTTGAGTAAAAGTAAAGATATTGTGTCAGAATAAAACTTTGGTATAGGTGGCTCGAGTAAAAGTCTTAAAGTATCTGATATTAAATGTACTTTAGTTTAAAAAGTACAAGTAAAAGTAAATGATACATATATCTAAATTTGGTTATATTGTTTTTTTTTAAAGTTATCATTGCTAATAAAATAAATACATTTATAAATGTTTTACTTTGGCTCTGATGCAGCATGTAGTCTGTAAAGTAACTCGTAACTAAAGTTATCAAATGAACGTAGCAGAGTGAAAAGTACAATATTTGACTCCAAAATGTGGTGGAGTGGAAGAATAGTGACTTTAACCAATAATAATGAAGAAGGAGGAGGAGGAGGAAAAGAAGAAGAAGGAGGAGGATGAGGAAAAGAAGAAGAAGGAGGAGGAGGAGGAGGAGGAGAAGAAGAAGGAGGAGGATGAGGAAAAGAAGAAGAAGGAGGAGGATGAGGAAAAGAAGAAGAAGGAGGAGGAGGAGGAGGAGAAGAAGAAGGAGGAGGATGAGGAAAAGAAGAAGAAGGAGGAGGAGGAGGAGGAGGAGAAGAAGGAGGAGGAGGAGGAGGAGGAAAAGAAGAAGAAGGAGGAGGAGGAGGAGGAGGAGAAGAAGAAGGAGGAAGGAGGAGGAAGAAGAAGAAGAAGGAGGAGGAGGAGGAGGAGAAGAAGAAGGAGGAGGATGAGGAAAAGAAGAAGAAGGAGGAGGAGGAGGAGGAGGAGAAGAAGAAGGAGGAGGAGGAGGAGGAGAAGAAGAAGAAGGAGGAGGAGGAGGAGGAGGAGAAGAAGAAGGAGGAGGAGGAGGAAAAGAAGAAGAAGGAGGAGGATGAGGAAAAGAAGAAGAAGGAGGAGGAGGAGGAGGAAGAAGAAGAAGAAGGAGGAGGAGGAGGAGGAGAAGAAGAAGGAGGAGGAGGAGGAGGAAAAGAAGAAGAAGGGAGGAGGATGAGGAGAAAGAAGAAAAAGGAGGAGGAGGAGGAAAAGAAGAAGAAGGAGGAGGATGAGGAAAAGAAGAAGAAGGAGGAGGAGGAGGAGGAGGAGAAGAAGAAGGAGGAGGAGGAGGAGGAAAAGAAGAAGAAGGAGGAGGATGAGGAAAAGAAGAAGGTGGAAAAGAAGAAGAAGGAGGAGGATGAGGAAAAGAAGAAGAAGGAGGAAAAGAAGAAGGAGGAGGAGGAAAAGAAGAAGAAGGAGGAGGAGGAGAAGAAGAAGGAGGAGGAGGAGGAAAAGAAGAAGAAGGGGAAAAGAAGGAGGAGGAGGAGGAAAAGAAAAAGGAGGAGGAGGAGGAAAAGAAGAAGAAGGAGGAGGATGAGGAAAAGAAGAAGAAGGAGGAGGAGGAGGAGGAGGAGGAGAAGAAGGAGGAGGAGGAGGAAAAGAAGAAGAAGGAGGAGGAGGAGGAGGAGGAGAAGAAGAAGGAGGAGGATGAGGAAAAGAAGAAGGTGGAAAAGAAGAAGAAGGAGGAGGATGAGGAAAAGAAGAAGGTGGAAAAGAAGAAGAAGGAGGAGGAGGAGGAAAAGAAGAAGAAGGGGAAAAGAAGGAGGAGGAGGAGGAAAAGAAGAAGAAGGAGGAGGAGGAGGAGAAGAAGGAGGAGGAGGAGGAAAAGAAGAAGAAGGGGAAAGAAGGAGGAGGAGGAGGAAAAGAAGAAGGAGGAGGAGGAGGAGAAGAAGAAGAAGGAGGAGGATGAGGAAAAGAAGAAGAAGGAGGAGGAGGAGGAGGAGGAGAAGAAGAAGGAGGAGGAGGAGGAAAAGAAGAAGAAGGAGGAGGAGGAGGAGGAGGAGGAGAAGAAGAAGAAGGAGGATGAGGAAAAGAAGAAGGTGGAAAAGAAGAAGAAGGAGGAGGATGAGGAAAAGAAGAAGAAGGAGGAGGAGGAAAAGAAGAAGAAGGTGGAAAAGAAGAAGAAGGAGGAGGATGAGGAAAAGAAGAAGGTGGAAAGAAGGAGGAGGAGGAGGAAAGAAAAGGAGGAGGAGGAGGAGGAAAGAAGAAGGAGGAGGAGGAGGAGGAAAGAAGAAGAAGGAGGAGGAGGAGGAGGAGGAAAGAAGAAGAAGGAGGAGGATGAGGAAAGAAGAAGAAGGAGGAGGAGGAGGAGGAGGAGGAGAAGAAGAAGGAGGAGGAGGAAAGAAGAAGAAGGAGGAGGAGGAAAAGAAGAAGGAGGAGGAAGAGAAAAAGAAGAAGGAGGAAAAGAAGAAGAAGGAGGAGGAGGAGGAAAATAATAATAAGAAAGTCGGAGAATAAGAAGAAGGAGGAGGAGAAGGAGGAGGAGGAGGAAAAGAAGAAGAAGAAGAAGAAGAAGAAGAAGAACTACAACAAGAGGTAGAAGAAGAAGAAGAAGAAGAAGAAGAAGAAGAAGAGAAGAAGAAGAAGAAGAACTACAACAAGAGGTAGAAGAAGAAGAAGAAGAAGAAGAAGAAGAAGAAGAAGAAGAAGAAGAAGAAGAAGAAGAAGAAGAAGAAGAAGAAGAATGTAAGCAGTACTTGGATAACTCAGAGTGAGTAGTGAACAGTTCGCCCTCCAGTCCAGCAGGTGGCGGTAAGGCGCCATCAACCAGTTTACCAGGCGCCATTTTGGCTCTTAAAGAAGCGAGCGCTCGTCCGGTCTCACTTTCCGCAGCGGAGGAGTCCAGACAGCAGCAGGGTTCAGACTCTCTCCTGACTTTAACGGTAAATATACTTTAAAACGACTCTTTACACAACAAATGGAAGCTTTTAAATGTTGAGAACAGAGTGTAGAAGGTTAAGATGGCGACGCTCGGCACAGATGGTGAGTTTATTTAACGGATGGCGGTAGATTTGTTTCAGAAACAAGGCTTCTGCACACGTTGGTTAAAAAGATCACTGATGGTGACTCAACTCAACGTGTTAAAACGGTTCGAATGGAGGTTTTTCTTCTTTACAACCACGTTCATCAGCTGCACATTAAAGCAAGACCTCGTGTTTTTGTATTGTGGTTATGTAGTTATAGTTGATAGAACTTGTACTTTATCTTTAATAAACGTTCAGTAGAGAAGAGATGAAGCCATGAAAAACACATCAGTGTTTGTTTCTGTGGGTCCTAGCAGAGGAACACGTGGAGCACATGGACTGAAATTCAACAAGTATTATGACAAGTAAACTCTGATCCCATGAAGTCACTGAGAATGTATTCAAAGTGCTTGTACCTCTTGAGGAAGACGTACCAAAGTGTGCTACCATAGAAAAGAAAATGGATAAAAGAGGTCAAGATATGAAGAAGATATCTGTAAAAGGCATCATTTAAGAAAAAGAACTGAATTCAATGACTTCTATTTCATCTTTCCAGGTTTTACAAATGTTTCATCTTTGGCGCCAGTTCGGTCTGAGGATGCTGGCGTCGCATCGGAGCTGTTGCCGGCAGGTTCGAGAAGGTAAGAGATGGTTTATTAAGATAAACTTTCTTAACCACGTGTCTTTCTACGCTGTGATGACATTATTTCCTGCCATTCGTAGTTTCCACCAGAGGTTGAAAGACCAAAGATGGCCCAAACCTTCCTTGGATGTCTGAGCGTTTGACTAGAGACTAGTTATTATCATGAGTAGCTTACTGATCTTTGCTTTTGTTTACAAGAAAAACTCTTAATTTAAAAGCTTACATGCTTATTAAATTTGATGTTTGCTTGTTTTCAGGGGGATAATGACCTTCAGGGACACCGTACAGAAGCTGATCATGATGGAAGATGCAACGCTGAAATGAATCTGCTCCACTGGACCCTCGGTACCGGTGAGCTGGTGAATACATTTACTCAGTTTAAGTGACGTCAAAATGAAACTACAGTGAAGTAATAAAAGTTGATGCTGGGCTGAACCGATGAGTTAATGGAAAGAAAATGACTTGCCAACTATTTTTATGATTTAATCATTTCAGTCTTCCGGTTTTGGATTATGACAGTACGTTTTTATTAAGTGGAAGCTGTTTTGTGCCAGTAATATGACAGAAAACCCTCAAAGATCCTCCTTAAAAATGGCAATATAGTTGCGCCAATGTGTTTTGATTATGTCAAAGTCTACAAAACAGTGAAGAATGCCAATCAGGAGTCAAAAGTGATGTCGTCTTTTACCCTCCGAGCAGTCAAAGTATAACACTGTTCAGTTTAAAATTATATAATTTAGAGAAAAGGAGCAAATTCTCTGTATTTTATTCTGAACATGTACCAATAAAACCCCAAATAAGTCAGAACAAGAAAATGAAAACAGAACAGAACTGATGCAGCAAATTCAGCAGAGATATTCACAAAAAAGGGTTTGAGTTTGAAATGGACTAGGAAGAAGGTTGTAGTCATTATATCCTCCCCTCCATCACATTTAGGAATCTAGAACAAACATTTGGTGGCGTTTGATTGTAGACTATTTGCATATTTTCGCTGTGATGACATTATTTCCTGCCATTCGTAGTTTCCACCAGAGGTCGACAGACCAAAGATGGTCCAATCCTTCCTTGGATGTCTGAGCGAACAATAAAACTTTGTGACATGTCTCCACATGTTTCTGCTTTTAGATCTAACTTCTTCTGTCTCACTCTCAAGGTGAACGTCTTGATGTCATGGCAACACTGATGATGATCACGCCGCATGCAACTGGTATGTTTTTTGGCTACAATCTTTTCTAAACTAAATGCTATAAAATGTACAGCCCAGTCGCTGTGATGACATTATTTCCTGCCATTCGTAGTTTCCACCAGAGGTCGAAAGACCAAAGATGGCCCAATCCTTCCTTGGATGTCTGAGCGAACAACAGCAGTGTGTAACTTGTCTCATAACGTGTTTTTGCCTTTTAACTTATTAATCTGTGTCACTTTCAGGGTGGACGTCTTTTGAGTGCTGCATCCTTCAAAGTTATCGAGTGATGGCGATCAAAGCCTGTTCAGCTGGTACGTATTTTTTTATATTTCCTACAACAGCTGCTGTGTTACATGTTTGAGTCCACTCGCTGTGATGACATTTTTTCCTGCCATTCGTAGTTTCCACCAGAGGTCGAAAGACCAAAGATGGCCCAAACCTTCCTTGGATGTCTGAGCGAACAATAAAACTTTGTAAGATGTCTCCACATGTTTCTGCTTTTAGATCTAACTTCTTCTGTCTCACTCTCAGGGTGAACGTCTTGATGTCATGGCAACACTGGTGATGATCACGCCGCACGTAACTGGTATGTTTTTTGGCTACAATCTTTTCTAAACTAGCTGCTATAAAATGTACAGTCCAGTCGCTGTGATGACATTATTTCCTGCCATTCGTAGTTTCCACCAGAGGTCGAAAGACCAAAGATGGTCCAAACCTTCCTTGGATGTCTGAGCGAACAGCAACAGTGTGTAACTTGTCTCATAACGTGTTTTTGCCTTAATCTTATTTAATCTGTGTCACTTTCAGGGTGGACGTCTTTGAGTGCTGCATCCTTCAAAGTTATCGAGTGATGGCGATCAAAGCCTGTTCAGCTGGTATGTACTTTATTTTTTTATATTTCCTACAACAGCTGCTGTGTGAAATGTTTAGTCCAGTCGCTGTGATGACATTATTTCCTGCCATTCGTAGTTTCCACCAGAGGTCGAAAGACCAAAGATGGCCCAATCCTTCCTTGGATGTCTGAGCGAACAATAAAACTTTGTGACATGTCTCCACATGTCTCTGCTTTTAGATCTAACTTCTTCTGTCTCACTCTCAGGGTGAATGTCTTGATGTCATGGCAACACTGGTGATGATCACGCCGCATGCAACTGGTATGTTTTTTGGCTACAATCTTTTCTAAACTAACTGCTATAAAATGTACAGCCCAATCGCTGTGATGACATTATTTCCTGCCATTCGTAGTTTCCACCAGAGGTCGAAAGACCAAAGATGGCCCAATCCTTCCTTGGATGTCTGAGCGAACAACAACAGCAGTGTGTAACTTGTCTCATAACATGTTTTTGCCTTTAACTTATATAATCTCTGTCACTTTCAGGGTGGACGTCTTTGAGTGCTGCATCCTTCAAAGTTATCGAGTGATGGCGATCAAAGCCTGTTCAGCTGGTACGTATTTTATTTTTATATTTCCTACAACAGCTGCTGTGTGAAATGTTTGAGTCCAGTCGCTGTGATGACATTATTTCCTGCCATTCGTAGTTTCCACCAGAGGTCGAAAGACCAAAGATGGCCCAATCCTTCCTTGGATGTCTGAGCGAACAATAAAACTCTAAACTTGTCCCCTAACATCGCTCACAGAACTAAAATCCATCTGTCTCACTTTCAGGGTAAAGGTCTTGGTGGTGACAGTACTGCGTCAATGAAAGTTATCAAGACTGATGCTGCTCAACGCCTGTGAAGCTGGTAGGTACTCAGGATTACAGTATTGGCTCAAGTAGCTGTTCTGCTTTGGTCCAGTCGCTGTGATGACATTATTTCCTGCCATTCGTAGTTTCCACCAGAGGTCGAAAGACCAAAGATGGTCCAAACCTTCCTTGGATGTCTGAGCGAACAATAAAACTCAAAACTTGTCACTTCACACCTCGCTGCTTTCAGATCTAACTTCCTCCGTCTTGACTTCAGGATGAACATGTTGGTGACAGTTCAGCATCCATCGAAGTTCTTGTCGGAGTGATTGCAACCAAAGGCTGTGAAGCTGGTGCGTATGCTTTTTACGATTACAGTAGCTGTTCTGCCTACATCCTGTCGCTGTGATGATGCTTTTTCCTGCCATTCGTAGTTTCCACCAGAGGTCGAAAGACCAAAGATGGCCCAATCCTTCCTTGGATGTCTGAGCGAACAATACAAATCTGTGAACTTGACACATCTCTTAGCTTTTAGATCTAACTTTATCTGTCTTAACTTTCAGGGTCAACGTCCTGCTGGCGGCGCTGTTGTCCATCAAAGTAATGGCAGTCGAAGCCTGTGAAACTGGTAGGTTTTATTTTATTTGGGAGTACAATCTTTCCCTGCTGCTCCGTGACGTTTATATTCCTGCTTCCAACCAGTCGCTGTGATGACATTATTTCCTGCCATTCGTAGTTTCCACCAGAGGTCTAACGATCAAAGATGGCCCAAACCTTCCTTGGATGTCTGAGCGAACTCAAAAAATGTGAATAAATCAAAAGTCTTGTGTTGAGCTTCTCGGCTGACTTGTCATTAATGTCACTTTCAGGGTGGAAGTCTCTGCTGGAGATGCTTCATGAATGATCTCCAGTGTCACATGGTGCTGCTTCTTCTCTGGTATGTATTTTACTTTGAACAATATATGTTTAGTTTGTAAATCCGATTCAGCTGTAATGTACAGACTGACGGCCTACAGTTCGCTGTGATGATGCTTTTTCCTGCCATTCGTAGTTTCCACCAGAGGTCGAAAGACCAAAGATGGCCCAAACCTTCCTTGGATGTCTGAGCGAACTCAGTTCTAGTTGTAGCTGTAAGACCAAAATGTTTGGCCTGTTGGTTAATATACATTTCTTTCCTCCCACAGGAAGAACGTGAGTGTGGAGCGGCATCGATTCAGGAGGATTTTACACAATCTTTTCAACAGTTTTTTTTTTTTTTTTTGTTTTTGCTCAAGTCATAAAGCTGAAACTGAACCTGTTGCATCAAACCACAATGAAATAAAAGGATAAATGTGAATTTTCTTGTCTACATTGTGTTTTTTGCTTGGTATTTGCCATTTTTACAGGGCATTGGTCACAAAACTACGGTCAGAGTGCACACATCAGAAGTTATCATGTAGTGACCTGAAAACATTGAACAGAACATGAAATTTGCTTATTTTTAGTGTGTGTAAATGGAATAATATCTATTAGATATTCAATAACATCTCCTGTGTCATTTACTTGGCAGTGAGTTGTGTTAAAGTGGTGTTAAACGCGTGATTGTAGGCAGTGTAAAATGTTTAGGATAATAAAAGTGGGCACAACATTGTATAAAGACTTGTTTAAAAGGGCATAGAAATGATAAAAATAAATCTTAAATCAAAATGAAAGTAGACCTATCCCTTTATCTACCTTGGCTCAAATTATGTTTGTATTAATTACAGAAAATAAGCCCTGTGGCAAGTTTATGATACTTGCATGTTTTTCTTTCCGCAAAATAATGAACTTGTTTCTTGAACTTAAAGAAAAAGCTAACAATGATACCATGTCGGCATGATATTTAATGTCCCTGATGACCTCTGTGGTCTCATTTAGCTGCCATTTTTTGGAGTCATAGACACTTAATGATTTGAACAGACCTTATTTCAGACATGTAACTGAAAAACCAACCAAATTACCCACCGACTTCACGATGAGGGAAATGGAAGTTCAAAAAAATGCAGCTTATTTCTGGGTTTTAGGACTCATTCCTGCAGGAATCTACCAGGCGATGCACCATAAAACTCAGTAAGATCCTAAAACTGTCGATGAACATGACGACACTGATTTTAAACAATAGTACACTGATAACATGCAACAACACATATCTTCCACATGACTCTGAAGACTTATTTGGTCATTATTTTGCGCCAAAATCAATAGATGGCTGGAAAGTGAAGCATTTTCATTTGTAACCCTAACATTTCTGGTTCCATGTTACTCTTCAACATGTATGTATATATATATATATATATATATATATATATATATATATATATATATATATATATATATATATATATATATATATATATATTTTTTAAAAACATTACCCTTTTAAAAAGGGTCAAAATAAGCCATTTGTGTTACGCGTATGATTTTGGCCCTGTTGGCCTGCCGTACTCGGCTCGTCGGAGCGGGAGGGGGAGCTGCTGTCACAGCAGAGCTAACGTTCGCCGGCTAGCTTGCACCGGGAGAGGCTAAAAATAACAAAGAATGGCGGGTGTGCACCCCCAGGTAAGTGAACCCGGGTTATTAACGCAGCTGTTCGCACGCTGTTAGTCCTGATTTACGACTCTTTTAACGAAAAACTAAAAAAAAAACGGTGGTTAACGGTCGCTAACGTCTTCCTAGCTAGCTGGTCAGCTGTGCACGAGCTGTCAGCTGTGAGGCTGCAGCTGTCGGGACGTGGCAACGCAGACACACAAGAAAACGCCTTTTTTCTTCAGTATATATCACGTCTTGTGTTATTTACTTCACCTTTGACTGAACGTTGTACGTGTGAATAAGCGTGGGAAGTTGTGTTAACCTACATAAAAGCGTCCAGGGAGACTCCCAGCTGCTATTTCTGTCTCTGGCTCTGTTACAGGACGACCTGCTGAAGATGACCCACGGAGAGAACTGGAAGTGAGCACACAGCCTGTTTCTTGTCCACTAGATTTACATTATCATCATGTGATTATCTTCATGCATCAGCCCCTTCTGCCTCCACCATCTCCACCTCCTCTCACGCTTGTTTTCCCCCCTTTCCTTCTCGCCAGGGTGCAGCATGAGCGTCTGCATGTGAAGCACAGGGGTCACGAGGCCATGCATGCAGAGATGGTGCTGATCCTCATCGCCACGCTGGTGGTGGCTCAGATAGTCCTGGTGCAGTGGAAGCAGCGGCACCACCGGTCCTACAATGTGAGTGGTGACGGTGTACGACAAGGAGGGACATCCATACCCTCCTCCCTGTGTGCTGATGGAAAGTCAGGTCAAGGACTCGTAGTCTCGAGTTGCAGCATTGGTGACTTGTTTTAAAATGTAAAACAAGAAAAAAAACTCCATGTGAAGTTTGCCGAATCAGATATAAGCACTTCCTGTTTGCAGTGTACCTGTGCATGTACAGATAACTGTCACCGGATCACTTTGATACTGAAGAAAACCTAAAAACGCGAGGTTTCCAAGGCAAGTTCTGAACATGAATGGACTGTCTTATCTTTTAAGGATTTCTAAGCAGACATAAGAGTCATCATCTCCTCCCTGTGTGCTGATGGAAAGTCAGGTCAAGGACTCGTAGTCTCGAGTTGCAGCATTGGTGACTTGTTTTAAAATGTAAAACAAGAAAAAAAACTCCATTTAAACTTTGCCGAATCAGATATAAGCACTTCCTGTTTGCAGTGTACCTGTGCATGTACAGATAACTATCACCGGATCACTTTGATAATGAAGAAAACTTTAAAACGTGATGTTTCCAAGGCAAGTTCTGAACATGAATGGACTGTCTTTTTTTAAGGATTTCTAAGCAGACATAAGAGTCATCATCTCCTCCCTCCGTGCTGATGGAAAGTCAGGTCAAGGACTTGTAGTCTTGAGTTGCAGGATTCTGCTAAACAACTGAAGTAGCTGGAGGCTTGTTTTAAAATGTAAAACAAGAAAAAAAACTCCATGTGAACTTTGCCGAATCAGATATAAGCACTTCCTGTTTGCAGTGTACCTGTGCATGTACAGATAACTATCACCAGATCACTTTAGTATTGAAGATAACTTAAAAACGCGAGGTTTCCAAGGCAAGTTCTGAACATGAATTGACTCTTTATCTTTTAAGGATTTCTAAGCAGACATAAGAGTCATCATCTCCTCCCTGTGTGCTGATGGAAAGTCAGGTCAAGGACTCGTAGTCTCGAGTTGCAGGATTCTGCTAAACAACTGAAGTAGCTGGAGGCTTGTTTTAAAATGTAAAACAAGAAAAAAAACTCCATTTAAACTTTGCCGAATCAGCTGTAAGCTCTTCCTGTTTGCAGTGTACCTGTGCATGTACAGATAACTATCACCGGATCACTTTGATAATGAAGAAAACTTTAAAACGTGATGTTTCCAAGGCAAGTTCTGAACATGAATGGACTGTCTTATCTTTTAAGGATTTCTAAGCAGACATTAGAGTCATCATCTCCTCCCTGTGTGCTGATGGAAAGTCAGGTCAAGGACTTGTAGTCTCGAGTTGCAGGATTCTGCTAAACAACTGAAGTAGCTGGAGACTTGTTTTAAAATGTAAAACAAGAAAAAAAACTCCATTTAAAGTTTGCCGAATCAGATATAAGCACTTCCTGTTTGCAGTGTACCTGTGCATGTACAGATAACTGTCACCGGATCACTTTGATACTGAAGAAAACCTAAAAACGTGATGTTTCCAAGGCAAGTTCTGAACATGAATGGACTGTCTTTTTTTAAGGATTTCTAAGCAGACATTAGAGTCATCATTTCCTCCCTCCATGCTGATGGAAAGTCAGGTCAAGGACTCGTAGTCTTGAGTTGCAGCATTCTGCTAAACAACTGAAGTAGCCGGAGACTTGTTTTAAAATGTAAAACAAGAAAAAAAACTCCATTTGAACTTTGCCGAATCAGCTGTAAGCTCTTCCTGTTTGCAGTGTACCTGTGCATGTACAGATAACTGTCACCGGATCACTTTGATACTGAAGAAAACCTAAAAACGTGATGTTTCCAAGGCAAGTTCTGAACATGAATGGACTGTCTTATCTTTTAAGGATTTCTAAGCAGACATAAGAGTCATCATCTCCTCCCTCCGTGCTGATGGAAAGTCAGGTCAAGGACTCGTAGTCTTGAGTTGCAGGATTCTTCTAAACAACTGAAGTAGCCGGAGACTTGTTTTAAAATATAAAACAAGAAAAAAAACTCCATTTAAAGTTTGCCGAATTAGCTAAGGATTTCTATGCAGATTTACAGAGTCATAATCTCCTCCCCCACGTGCTGATGGAAAGTCAGGTGAAGTCTTGTCGTCCACGAAACATTCCTGGTTGTTTCTCTGTTTTAAATCAAGTCTCCAGCTGCTTCAGCTGTTTAGCAGAATGCTGCAACTCTGTTGCTGTGAAGCTCCAGAAATGTTCTGCGCACTTCAAATCTTCACCTGACTTTCCATCGGTTTTGAGTGATCTGTTCTCACTGGTGGATCCTACATATCTGTTTGGTCTTTAAAGAAGAGTTTCTTTAGATTCCTTCCTCCTGCTCAGTAACTATCCCCATCTTTTAAACTCCCATTCTTCAGTTTATAAGCTTTCTGCTAAATTTATAATCTCCAGACTGTGACATAAATCTGACGACAACGCCGGCGTTGTTCGCTCAGATGGAACAAAGCTCCTCTTTGTCGGCGCCTGAGGAGTTCTGCCCATGACTGATGAACTAACATGTGTGAAATGTTTCTACTTAGATTTGTAACAAGCCTCCTTCAGAAGGTTTTACAGTGTGTACAATCGATTAGATAACGTCAGGAACAAGAGGGGAGGACAGGTCAGGTCAGAGCAGTATGATAGTCAGTGAGTGTAATAAAGTGTCATTCTCCTCCTCAGCTGGTGACTCTCGTCCAGATGTGGGTGGTTCCTCTTTACTTCACCATCAAACTGTACTGGTGGAGGTTTCTGTCCATGTGGGGCATGTTCTCCGTCGTCACCAGCTACGTCATCTTCAGAGCCACCCGCAAGCCGCTGTCCTGCCGGACGCCGAGGTGAGACGAGGACACACGTCCTGACCTTCATCACTGGGCTGTCTTTTCATTTCAGTTTGTTTTTAAAAAAGATGAAGAAGGGATTGGACAAAATTTTGTACCTAAACGATCCTGGAAACTGAATCCTGATGATCCTTCCTGGTGTACTGTTTGAGTTAGAAGAAAAACAAAGCCCTGTATGTTTAAAACCAGAGTCGTAGAGCATATTTTGAAAGGTATTTTGTTTGGTTTTGGTGAAAACGTCAGAAGAAGACACAGGGAACTAATCTGCATCTATTCTTGCCCAAGTTAAAAGTTGTTGTGTTTTGTTTTCAGTTGACATTTTTCATAAAAGGCTCAGTTAACTCCAGGAAGTTTTGGTGCAGATGGATCAATTTTGATAGTTTATCAGTAAATAAATCACAGATGTTGATGAACAAAGTATGTATTTAGATGGCTAGTATCTATGAGTGAATAAGATTTGGTGCTAGATCTGCTGAGCTTAAATTACGCCTTATTTTTCACATTTTGTTTCTTGTCAGGCCTTCTTGAGACCCCTCAGAAAGTCTTCAAGTAATTTGCTATTTGATAGTCACCAGGAACCATTCGACGATTATACGAAGCTGATGATTTATTCATGGTGTCTGTGTTTTTCAGGATGGTGTACAAGTGGTTCCTGTTAATCTACAAGCTGAGCTATGCAGTCGGCGTCCTGGGCTACCTGGCCATCATGTTCACCATGTTCGGCTTCAACGTCTTCTTCAGGTGAGTCATCGCTGACGGTCAGTAGATTAGAAGTGTCTTTTAAAGCCAAAACTGAATAGTTGTCGTGGTTTAATTTTTGGTTGTCACAGCCCTCAGGAAAATGTCATGTTCATGAAATTTAGGTGCTTCTAGTCATAAAATCTAGCCGGTCTGTCTCCAAAAGTTGTCGCAGTCTGGAGACCTGAATAATGTTGATGGAGGTGCGAGGGAAAGGCTGAAATATGCGACTTCCTGAACTGTGTGCGCTGCAGCTGATGAAGTCTTGGAAGGTGGTGTGAGGGTTCAGATACTGATGAATCTGAGTCATCCCTCTGCCCTCAGTTTGAGGATGTTTCGCCATTAGACTCAGGGAAGGGAATTACATCCACATTTTTGTTATCCAGACAAAAAGTAAAAAATATTATTTTTAATTTGATTATTCTGCTGATTATTTGCAGTTGTTTAATCGTTAAAGGTTCACTGTGTCGTGTTTTAAGTAATTTATTACCTCTTCATTCATAAATAAGTCCTCATTGGTGTAAAATGATCTCTGCCAACAATCTCACTTCTCCTCCTGAGGGAAGAATCACTTCTCTGTATTTCCATAGGACGGGCGAGCTCTACGGAGGCTTCCATGTCCTTCCGCTCTATAAAAAACGATGAACTGGTGAGAGGGACAAAAAGCTCTACGTGGTACAGATAAGGCTAAAGGCGTTTTCACTCAGAGCCAGCGTGACTGTGGAACGGAGAAGGAGCTTAGCCAGACGCGCTCGTCAGCTGCAGTTTGAAGTCTGTTTGAAATAACGTACCTCATCACCCGAAACTAAACTTGATGAAGTGCTGTTTGAAGACATGTTGTTGTCACAGCTTCTTGAATCTTGACACATCCCGCCTGCCGTAGTTCCAACAGGCTGCAACGCACGTTTGAAAACGCGAGGCGCTAGAGAGCAGTATTCATTTGGATGCAGAATAACATTTAACCACCAGATGGGAGAAATAATTCCACAGTGTGTCTTTAAAATGTCAAAATTGTGATAAAAGCTGACATCTACAAATTTCTTCTTTTCTCAAAACGACCGTCCAAAACCCAAAGATTCTTCATTAACTGTCACAAATGACAAAGAAAAGCAGCAAATCCTCACATTTAAGCAAATATTGAAACTGTAGAGGCACAAACTGAGACATCACCACTTATTCAGATGTCCCGGAAAGCTATTTCTAGATGCTGGAATGTCCCTAATGGTCCTTAAAAAACTAGATAAATGAAGGTATGTCACCCGACCACTAAGTGTCGGCCCAGTGGGGATGACAGGTGAAGGTCAATGTGTAATGTAAACTTTGATGACAACTTCCCTCCAGGACGGGAGGGGCCAGGGTGTGGCATAACCAAGAATGGTCAAGACACCGGTGTGGCTGAAGTTCTGAGGATAATAGTGGCAAGGCCTAGTTGGTCATAATGAAAGAGGGAAGGTCCAGGGACGTGGAAAGCCACCTGGACCTAAAGTATACGCTGAATGATCCGACAGTGTGTTTCAGTCTACCCTGAGGTAACTCATGGTGTTTGTGAATAAACACCATCTGACCTGAAGACCAGCTGTTTCAACTGTGACTGTTCATTATAGATAGTAAGTTCAGTATAAATCTACGAAAAGGTAGTCAATTAAAGGTAGTTAATTAATTCTACTCAATGAATCGACTGATTGTTGCAGCTTTTCATAACACAAAACGAGGTGTTCAGGGGAGACCTAGAAAACCCATCGATGGTTGCCGACACATATTGAGGTCTTCTTTTTGCTTTAAAAACTTTGTGCTTTGATTGCGTGAAACAATCAACACATTGTGGTGGTTAAATCATCTTTGTATGGGCTTTTTCATCTATTGTTGGCCTGTGATCGTGTGTATAAACCTTCCTGTTCCAAAACCTATTTCACCACTGACTCTGAAAGTAGGACGGAAGAGCTAAAGTCAGATATTGACTTGGTTGAAAAATGACAGGGGACACTGCTGAAACCCTCAATCCAACCACCTTTATATTAAATATGTGGTCTTTATGCTTTGCTCTCTGGCTGCTGCAGCAGTTAAACAGCAGACTGCTCTCTTTATTTAAAGGCCAATAAACTGTAATAATAACAGACTGTAAAGCTTCAGTGTGCAGTCTGATGGCCTTAAAGTTATTTCTGTCAATTTAAAGGTCTCTCGGTTCAGCTAAGCACAATTTCTATGGCTTTAATTGGAAAGATGATACACATTGATTGTTTCTACTTATGAAGAGATGGCTGAACTCTGTCTCTCGGTGCAGGATCAAGGCGGAGGACTCGATGGACGTCGGTGTCATCATGCTGTTTTACGGGCTGTACTACGGCGTCATGGGCAGAGACTTTGCTGAAATCTGCTCCGACTACATGGCCTCTACAATCGGGGTAAAACACCTTTTAAAAAGATGGATTCCTCATGAAAAATCAGTTGACAGTTTCAGTACTAGTTCACACCCTTTAGATTTAGTTTCCCCCTTTAGTTTAATGAATGAATACATAAATAGACGTGATGATCAGACGAACAGACGTGATGCACATAATTTTAGTTTCAGCGAGACTTCATTCATCGTCAGCGTCATATCAAACATCTAAAATCTGCTTGAGAAGTACAGAAGGTTTCCTCAGTTTTAAAGTAATCCAGTGAAAGCTATTGGTGCATATTTTTAATTTATCTATTGTTTGAAATGAACAAGTCGTTGGCCTTGCATGTGCGTCTTCCAGTACTACAACAAGGGAGGCATGCCCAGCAGGAGCCTGACCGACGACATCTGCGCAGTGTGTGGCCAGAGGATCCTGGTGGACGTGGAGGAGGAAGGATTTATAGAAGACACCTACCAGCTCTCCTGTGGACACATGTATCCTAAAGCTCAGTCAAATCCTGCAGGAGAAAAAAGGCTTCCCGTGTCTCCTCACTTCGTTTCTGTGCTGCGGTACACCCTTTTCTAACGTTAGCTACTTCTCTTATTTTGACAGAAAACGGAAGTGCCGACTGTTTACTTCTGCAAAAATAATGCAAATAATCGCCCCGGCGGTGATTCGGGTGGGCGTTTAATACGCAAAAAGGGTGCTGACCCCAGGCGTTTAAAAGAACCAGGCGGCTATTTGCGGCCCGGCGATTAATTGGTGAAATACGGTATTTAAGAATAACTCTGTAATTAAACTGCAACCGCAAGTTACCTATGTAGTGCTTCATGCAACATTAATGGGGAGTTTTGGGTTAAATCCGGCTGTTTCATTAATTATGGTAAATAATAACAAACAATTTACATTAGATCACCTCGGGGCACCACCCAATTCACCAAATCAGTCTCATAACAAGGTACTAAACTGTCAGTTGGTGACTCTGATTAATAAATAACTTGGTGACTACAACCAGAATTACCGTTCAGCTGTAAAGGTTGAAGGGTTTTGGAGTTCTTGACAGTGTTGGCAACATTCACTCTGATACTGGTGGTTCCTTGACTGACAATAAGGAAATAAAGAACTATAATGAGTCAAGTCTTTCCTTTACTCTCAAGCAAGGGGTATTGTTAGGTCACACAATGCACAATATGCGCCATCCATCCATCCATCCATCCATCCATCTTCTTCCGTTTTATCCGGGGCCGGGTCGCAGGGACACCCAGACTTCCCTCTCCCTGGACACTTCCCCCAGCTCTTCCGGGGGGACCCCAAGCGTTCCCAGGCCAGCCGAGGGACATAGTCACTCCATAGTGTCCTGGGTCTTCGTCGGGGTCTCCTCCCACTGGGACATGCCAGAAACACCTCCCAAGGAAGGCGTCCTGTGGGCACTCCGATAGAGATTCCCAAACCACCTCAGCTGATGGTTCGGGAATCTGTATTGTACAATATGCGCCTGAATATTTAAGTTCTAGTTTTCAGTGATATTGTGATCTCAATTGTACCCATTGTGTTTCCCAGCTAATGAAATTGTGTAGCCATTGGTAAACTGTGACGGTGTCATTTGTTAATGTAGGAATAAGACTTTTGAATTTTTCTGCCTTAACTTGCCCAATCGCTCAGATTCCACGAGTTCTGCATCCGTGGGTGGTGCATCGTGGGTAAGAAGCAGACGTGTCCGTACTGCAACGAGAAGGTTGACTTGAAGAGGATGATGAACAACCCGTATCCTTTTATTTGCCAAGTGATGAGGAATTCTTCACATCATTCCTGTTCTTCCTCGTCTTTTTCCTTTCCTTTCCATCTTCTCATCTTGTTCATTTCCTCGTCTCCCTTCCTTTCTTTAAAGTTGGCACTGTCTCTGCAGAATACACTCTTCACAGGTGGTCCAGCAGGACTTCGCCCATTAAACCACGTCTTCTTTATCGAGTGCTCTCCTTAATTCCTTTGTCTCCTGCCAGCTGGGAGAAGACACATGTCCTGTACGGGCAGCTGCTCGATTGGCTCCGATACCTGGTTGCCTGGCAACCCATCATCATCGGCATCGTCCACGGAATTAACTTCTCCCTGGGCCTCGAATAGAGCCCTGAGGAACGCCGCTGTAGGTACGTCCTTGAGTCGCGAACAGTGCGAGAAACATTTGGTCACAAAGTGTCAAAGTCAGCGCTACAAAGAGCTGATTCAGGCTGCTTCTGAAGTCTTTTGTTTCCTCGGCACACGTTGGACTGAACGCTTGCACAGTCTCCAGCAGAGCGATCCCAGGCAGCCTGGGTCTCTGCGTGCAAAGGACACTGTGATGACGAACTGCAGCCGACTGCAACAAAAACACTGAAGCACAGATCCGGTATTCGATCATTTCAACGCGAATGACATGAGAAAGTCTCGAGAGGAGTTTACTTTGGAACGTATGGAAACGTTGCTGTCATGCATGTCATGTTTTTGTGATAAATCATTGCTTTACTTTGTACTGTATGATTAAAAAAAAAAAGCCTTTCTAAACAGTTTTATAGTTTGGACACACCTCACTGCTGCTTCTGTTGACGCCACTAACACGAGCCAAGTGTTACTGATCAGATTTATTACAAAAAGGACAATAGTGTTACATGACCCGTTTACATTTCAGATGATTTTGTTTATTACAGAAGGTTTTATTGAGAATATCTGTTACTACTGTTGCTGAAGCCGATTCTCCATAATGGAAACTGTCTGTGGTGTGAATGAGACTCCGACCCACTTTCAGGAATTTGACCTTGAACATCATAAAACAAGCTATAAATGTAGGAGATTGGTCATCTTCCAACAAAACTGTGGTAACCACCCTCTAATTCACTAACAGGAGTTTGTTCACATCTTTCAGAGGAGCTACAACAAGAAAATTGCTTCTTTTTGTCAATTGGACATTTCTCTGTTGTCAAGACTGCTGCTACTATTGATTTTAATTTATTAAATGTTTATTTAACTTCATCAGTGTGTCAGAAAATGTATTCATGCACCAGCTCCACATCTGTGTTTCTGTTTCTCAGCTCATCATGAGTTTCTTTTTCCTTTTCATTTGAGGTAATGACTCAGCATCCACTTGCACAGCGGACATGTTTGTCTTTGTGCGCTGTGGTTGTGGGTGGGTTACATTTCGACAAATGCAAATAGATGTGTGTCATGAACAGACCTGAGTGTAAGTCAGGTACGAGCAATCTTTAAACACATCCTTCGTCTTCGTTAATTTTCCATTTTGTCCCTCTGTTAATAACAAAGCTTTTCCAAACTGTGTTGCAATAACATTAGTGAGAAAACTTGTTGTCTCTCTATTCATGTAAAGTGAGGTGCAGATTAACATGTTAACTGTTGGAATGGGGATTACATCTTGACTTGTTGAGCAGTACTGGGTCATGATTTGGGTGTGTTGAAAGGGTTAACTTGATGCATTTGAAACGTGAGAAGAGCAACGCCCAGCGTACCAGGAAGTCAGGTCCTTAATATGCTCGCACATCATTGCGCGCCATAATTCAGTCCCAGTCGATCGAGATTAAGGTAAGACACCCAGTTTCTTTGTTTATATATAAAGTATCAGTATGCTATATACTATACACATCCCCCCCCCCCGTATACTTTACGGCCCAGGGCTGAACTTCTAACTCCTGATAAATAAACTGTTTGATGCTTTAATGAAGTGGCACAGTCCTTTAGTAAAACTTTGTCGAACGTATTTCTCTAGGCTGAGTCATTGAGTTTTACCTTTATTGCTTTATAGCTGTTGTAGACAGTTGACATCAGCTCTTATTTGCCCAGAGGACATCGCTGGTTTCTACTGTCCGTTGAGGGTCTGGGTGGAGCCTGATCATTACCAGGAATATAATGGCTGTTGGCAGTGCGGATATTTCACTTCACTGTTGGGGCGGGGGGCAAATAAAGAGAAAACATTCTCAAGAGCAATTCCTGAATGTTTTTAAGGACAATCCGGAAATTCATTTTTTTGTGTTGATGGAACATTCTGATGCAGAAATCAGCCTCAGCTTGTCCAACTGATTTGTTTGTTTTGTGAATGCATCATTTTCTCAGGACAATCCTCGCAGCACCAGCTTGATCACCATGGAGAGAAACCAGCCAGGTGGAGCCGCAGGCCCTCAGGTGAGTTCTCTTCATCAGCTGATTGAAATATAAATACATTTATTTATATTAAGATTTTGAGGTGGTTTAAGTTAAAGGCACAGTTCACCCAAAAATGACACTTAGGTCATTATCTCCTCCCTCCATGCGGATCGAAAGTCACGTGATGTTTCGTATATTAAGTGGTGTAGGTATAACATATTTATAATCCAGCCCTGAAGTTAGCATGGCTGAGATTCTCACTGCGGGATTTTTGATATGGATTTTAGAATATCATCTGAAAAATAATCTGTGTGTCAAACACAAGTTTCTGATCCTTCCAGGTTCTGTTCATCCAGATCATCTCCACAGATGAACACCACTCTGTGATGTCTGAAGCTAAATTAAATGTGTAGCAGTAAGAAGCTAATGTTCGGCTACAAACAGACGACATCACGGTCACATGACTTAAACGTCTCCATCACGTCTAACTACATAATTACTATCCAGGTTTTCTATGAACTGATTAATCAACAAATTGTAAAGTCAGAGTGGATGTGGACACGAAGGATGTGCTAACATGCTAACTGATTTCTGGGTTTTACAACTACAGACTACAGCATTTTGTAGTCTGTAGTTTAGACAACCTTAATGCATGTTTTAAAAAATCAATTGTATAAAAATATTTTACATCTGTGAGATGTATTATTTAACTATAACCTGCTACAAACCAGTATAATAATCAACAATAGCCAGTGGGAGCAGTGCAAGTCAACAGCCACGCCTGTGTGCATTTACATGAGCAGAGGACGTGAAACTAAATTTGGACCCATTCTTAAAAACATTACATTACAAATTTGACAGGGAATGTAATGGGATCAAATTCATGTATACAGTTATTTCTTGAATGAGGTTCGATGTTTTTACTTTTCTCATTTTGCAGACATTCAGCCATGTAAGAGTGAAGGAGGAGAACTACGGTGAAGCCACGGTTAGTGGACTGTTACACTGCATGTACATAAAGTCTGCATTTTTATAACATTCAAAGATGTGTAACCTTACTTATTTCTTTACTCTGATTTCCTGCAGGGCGGGCGTGTACATCATTTCAATGTGAAATTCAGTCCCAAAGACAGCAAGGAATACAATGTTAATTGTGATCAACATTGCACGGTGCTGGAAGCACTTAAATCAAGTCAGAAATACAAAGAGCTGAATTGTCCAGATAAAAACCTTGTCATTCAGCTGGGTGTAAATGAGGGGGAAGTGATTATTGCAACTCATTTCCCTTGTTCTTGTATCAACTGATGAAGAGGTTCTGGACCGTATCATATGAATCTCAAACGGTTGAGTTCAGAGGCCAAAATCCAGCACTACCTGTAGAAATACATTCAAGAGACAGATATTCTGTTTTCTACATTGATACAGTCGGAGGAACAAATGCCAAAACAAAGAAGCTTTTTAGAAATGATGCTGTCAAACAGTTCAAGTATCTGTGTGTTTATGGGGAGAAGGGGACGACGGTGGAAGAGGCTCTGCAAAGAGACGGTCGCTTCAGTAGATGATCTCTGCAACTTCACTTTGAGTTGACAATAAAAAAGCCAACTGCCTCGTTGAACCTGTAGACACAATGTTGACAAGCTTAAATGGAAAAAAATTCAAGATATGTCTTCCACAGGATAAGAGAGCAGATTGATAAAAAACAGCAGGAAAACACAGGTGCATCAAATAATCCAAAGAAGAGGCGCCTTACAAGATCAACATCAGTCCTAAATGTAGTACATCAGAAAGGAATCAGTGTCAGGGCAGCAGTGGAAGAGAGTGGCAAAAGTGATGAGACTGAGAAGATTTATAAATTACTGCATGACCAGTTTCCAGCTCTGAAAGAACTGATGCAGAGCAGATTCCCTGGTGATTCTTACCAGAAAGCAGTAGAGCTGAGGAGGGAAGACTTTGGAAAGACCCAACAGTCATTCAGTGAAGTGCACAGAGTCAGGAAGCTGCTAAAACTGGGCAAGTCAGTCTGCAAAGTGATTGTTAAGGATGTATGTGTGGGTACAGGCTTTGTGTTGTTTGACAACTACATCTTGACTAATGCACATCTATTTAAAGGTTGTGTTGAAGGAGAAACACTGAAGGAGGGTGTGGAGGTGTTTGTTCTCTTTAACTATGACGATCCTGAGCCAGACACAAACTATTGCCGCTTTGAGGTAGCTAACTCTTACATCTACCTCAAAAAGGATGATCTTGATTATGCCGTACTTGAGCTCAACACTGAGGGCCAGAGGGTATCCAACCTAAATACTCAAACACAACAGAAAATTAAGATACCACCAGGGCTCCTGAAGGACGTTGGTCCAGTGCCTGAGAGTGGTGAAGCCTGTCTCATCGGTCACCCGGGAGGAGAAGTGAAAAAACTGGATCCCACATGTATCATTGAGAAAGAGAAGAGGGAGCAGGCTGTCGATGATCATTTACGTCAATACAAAGACAAACGTATCACTATCTACTCAATAATCCGTGACCTCATCAGAAAGAAAGGCATTGAAAACATAATGATTGGTGGGAAATGGGCAGAAAAAAGGGTGACCTACAACACTTTCATGTACCATGGCTCCTCTGGCTCTCCAGTGTTTAATGCTCAGTGCAAAGTTTTTGGTTTGCACACTGGAGGATACGTCTATCAACAGAAACCGACAGAAAGTGTGATAGAGTGGGCCCAACCTCTGCACACTATATTGACACACTATGTGAACATGCTTAAGACAAAGGGAAATGAAGAGTTGTTAAAGAGATTTCAGGAGGCAGCAAAGGGAAACTCAGACATACAAGAAATCCTGAAGTCTGTACCTGAAGCACAGGTAGTCAAGGCTGAGCCTGCAGAGGTTAGAAACTGCTGAGACTCTTCTGAATCAATGGACACTAATTAAGTATTCAGAGGCTCCTCGGACGAGTGTCAGATCCCATCTGACTGCAAAGGTTGTTGTTTCTAGTTCATAAAATCGTTATTTTCAGTGACCAAGTAATTTTATATTTAATTACAGTGGATGTAAATGCTTTTAAGTGTATTTTATGGGGCAGTGAGCTGCTGTTGTGGGTGTAGTTTTGTATTTTCACAGCAATAATCTTGTACCCCATCACACTGGACAAAAAAACCCCACTAATGCCCACTAACATCTGGCATTCGTCTACAATGTGAACGTGTGAAATCGTCATTCACTCCCACGTCAAATGACTCTGATTGGCTCTAATAGCTCTCCCCTTTATCAGACTGGATGAAGTGAAAGATATTTAAGAAAGTAACCACTGTTAAATAAGTGTACTGTAGGTGTCAGCTCCGTGCTGCTACACAAGCATTGTAGGCTGCCCAGCCAGAACTGTGCATGTGCAACTCTCAACAGAGATGAGATAGAAGCGAGATGTCTCACTCCCTTAGCAACGTCCAACATCGGCTTAAAAAAACAACAAATGTGTGTTATTCAGAATGTTATTGACACTCTGTGAATCAAGTTTAAAGTCCTCTGGATGTAGTCTATGATCTGATGCTTTCCTCGTTTTAAGTGTGATAGTGTTTCTACCTTTAGCGTTCTTTGTTGTTTTATTTTGTTTTTTTAGACATGCTAATTTCGGTGTAAGCGTGGTTTTTCGTTGCTTTTATAGCATTGCTCCTGTAGTTTAGCCTTATTTAAGAAGCTGGCCTACTATTATCACAACTATCTACTGTTAACTTTTGTTTTGTAACGTAGTTTAGATTATAAGTGAAACTATCCGGACTGGACCGGACATAGCTTTAAAAGTGATTCTGCACTTTCACGGTCAGTAATTTTATGTTAGACACACTAGATTTAGGGTTGCTGTTTTCACTGTTTAGGATTAGATGGTGAGGCTTTACTTTCATATTTGGTTTGTTTTAAGAATAGTTAGCTCTTGGTTTTGGTCCTCTTTTGGTTTATGTCTTTGTCTTATCAGCACCAGTTAACTCTTTCTTTTGTAGTTTTGCCTCACCTCATTGTGTTTGTGACTCTTATGAATAAAGAACTGTGCTTTAACCAACAACGCCTGTTTTTATGTTGCTTCCCTTTCCCATAGCAAGCTGGGTGGGTTGTGACATACTGTGACAATTGTTGGGGTTTGTGACAAACTAACATGTTTTATTACATCTGGAGAACATCTGTTTTGTGACATATTTTACCTATGTCAAATAAAATGCAGCTTCTGTGATTTGGATGATGTTTTTGATTTTGCAGTATTTATTAAAACTTGTTTGGTTCTCTTCAAAATCAGTTTCTTGTCATTGCCCCCCCCCATAATTTTATATTGTTGTTCCCAACATTTTCTCTTCTCAGTCTAGACAAAGGGTTGCAATACCATCTTGACCAATTAAGTTTTATCCATGTCCACACTATCTCAGAGTTCACTGAACCTCCTGTGTTTTGGTAACACGTCCATGTTATAGGAAACACTCTTTTTACAGAACGTTGACTCACTTCATGTAAGTGCTCAGGCTGTTTACTGCAGAACTGGTTTCACATCCACTGACAATATCCTGAGGTTGTAACAAAAATCAACCAGCTGCTCCCCCAAGTGGCCATTTCATCAAACTACCAGCAGATTACCTGACTGATGCTGCACTATCTCACTTGTAAGTTCAACATCTGTGATTATTCTGATGCTTCTGATGCCTAAACTGAGGAAATGTGAGATTGAATGTAATTAATTGTTGTGCAGTTGAAGGTAACTTTTAATTTATCATGTTAATCGTGTTGCTTTAATGAAACAAATATACAAAGCTTCCATTAAAAAACTGACAATTTAAAAAGATCATTTAATAATCCGAGAGACAATGTAATATTGTTGGCGATGTATCAGTGCTTCTTTTATTACGTATAATGGTAAATGAACAAACAAAAAAAATGGCAGATGTCGAAAGAAAGCAGAATGACCTGATTGATACAGATCTTTCTCGTTAAATGTGATGAAAAACCAAGATTTTTTTTTTTTTAAGTTGACCATTTTAAGTTGGGTCATGTCAAAGACTGCTCAGTTCAAAAGTAATTGTCAGCAAAAGCAACAAGTAAAGTCACAATATTTTCCTTATTTATGACATTAAATCTCCTGCTTCATCTACATCGTTTACTCTTCTACCTCAGTCTTCTTTCATTTTGTCCTTATGTTATCTTCTCATTTAATATTGAAGTATTCCTCTCCATCCTTTTCTTTTCCTCTTCTTCACTTCTTACTATTCCTCCACCCTTTTCAGCTTCTGATTTTGTCCTTTATTCTTATCTTTTCTCTTCATCACTTTGTGTTGTCCCCCTCAGTCATCCTCCTCATCTTCTCCTCTCAAAGCGTTGCGGAGACTCCTCCAGAACCCCTCGACCCTCTCCTCCTCCTGAGGCCACTCCAGGTAGGTGGTGGAGCTCATGAGTTTGTGCAGTTTGCAGAAGCGTTTGGGGATGTCGTCCTTGGACAGCGGCTCCAGCAGGATCAAGATGGCCGCGTCTCGGCCGGAATCCCCATCGAAAAGCCAGAAGTGGGAGAAGTCCAGCTCGTAGCGGCACCAGTCAGACTGGACAAAGTTCTCTGAGAGCACGAAGATGGTTCGGCGGCTGCGCTCCATGGCGCTCATGATATTATCCACAATCCAGTTTCCGGGAAGGAAGTCCCGCTTGTGGAGGCACAGGGTCAGAGGCCGAGGATGTCTAGGATTCATAATGCCTTCATCAATCTCCCTGCAGGAGTAGAAATCAGTAAGCAGGTTATGTTTCTCATTGGGTTAAGATTTCATGTTTGAACGGTGGGGTTCAGTGGGCTGTGATGAATCAGCTGAAAAAGTCATGGCATTGACAACAACATGTTTATAGTACTCAACCTTCTTGATTTGACACGATTTCTTTAAGTTACAGTCAATAGTTAGATTAAATAAACAGCATCTAAAGTAAAAGAACCAAGCAACCAAATACTGGAAAACTGTAATATTATAGGCCAAATTAATGGAGTGCCTTTGTAGCTGAATGGTTACAGCACTTGATCGAGCTGGCTGCATTTGTTGCAAGCCATGCCTGTCCCTCTTCCCATTTCCTGTCTGCCTCTGTACATCATTATCCAGAGAGGAAAGATCCCTAAAAATAATCTTTACAAGAAGCCCAGTTAATAACATTTAGCTAGAAGGCTACGAGCCATTTGTGGGAAAGATTGGATCAAATTTGTTCCGGTGATCATCTTTCACCAAACTTTAATTTTGATTTTTTGATGATAACTTCTTGTTTCTTTCTATTCTTGCTGAAATTTGGTGAGTAGCTTTGCAGCTTTCGTGATATCCTGCTTACAAACAGACAACAGAAATGTGATGTTAGAAAAGAAGAAAGAATTCTGACGTAACCTTGGCTCCTCCAGCTCAGGCACCAAGAAGTTTTCCACCCAGCTAGCATCTCTCTCACTGTAGGACACAAAGGCGTCAAAGGACAGCAACGCTTCTGAGTCTGCTCTATCGTTGCGCCGTCGTTGCCGGGAATTACGCTTGGCCCTCAGCCAAGCCCATGTCATCTTGAGGTACCAAATCACATGGAGGCGCCACAACAGGACACTCAGCAGGATGGCGACACACAGCACCACCCCACAGCTCACAGACACAAACAAAACCTGGTGGCATTCAACAACTGAGAGGTGGACTTGACCCACTTCATCCCCCTGCAGGAAGAGAGGAGAGTCGCAGATGTAGGTCTCCTCTCTGTCTGTCAAATGCACATCTCCACTTCCTTTCATGACTGACTGGAAGAAGTCAACAAAGTCACAGGAGCAGACAAATTTGTTCTGACCGGCCTGGAGGCTCTGGAGTCGTTGGTACGAGTGGAGGTCTGAATGACTGAACATGTTCAAGGTGTTCGACTGTGGAAGAACGAGAAGGGTCACACCGGGGAAAACAAAGAGGATCAGAAGAGGAAATGGGATATTTAGTTTGTTCTTACCTGTATTGTAAGTGTTTGCAGATTGGGAAACAGCGATCCAGAAGGCAGCCTCAGGAACTTGTTCCCAGAGAGGTGGAGCACTCTCAGGGCAGGCAGGACCTGGGAGAAGTTTTTGAGATCATTGTTGCTCAGATCCAAAACCTGTACAGGATAAAGAACAAGGTAAAAGTGGGTTATCAGTTAGTGTTTTTAGATTGATTGTGTCAGGTCTGTCAGGATTGCTGCTGCATGAGCCACTCTTGTACCTTCAGAGTCTTGGGTAGACAGGGGGTGATGGTTGTAAGTGAGGTTCTGGAGAGGTTCAGGTATCGCAGGGTGGAGGGCCAGGAGCAGCTCTGTGGCATGGAGTTGTATCCATTCCTGCTGATGTCCAGGTGGGTGAGCTTGGAGAGCTTCAGTACCAGGTGGGTCAGCATGGACAAAGACTGAGGGACAGAGACAGACAAGTCTTCAGGCAGCAGGTCACTTTTCTTCAAAACCGGTTGGATACACGCAAAAAGAATTCCTCAAGGTTTCATGAGGGCACCTGCAGAGCGTTTCCACTGATGTTTAAAACTCGTAGGTCCTTCATTGTGCCGTTACCATCGCACAGCGTCTCCTTAAGAGTCATGTCAGTCAGCAGGTTGTCGGAAAGATCAAGGTACTGCAGGTTCTTCAGCAGACCGGACGTCAGACAGGGCATCACGAACACCTGTAGGTAAGTCAGCCTTTGTTTTCAGTTCAGTATATGTCAAAAAGGATTTGTTCATTAGATCATATTCTGTTAACAATGTCCAAACTTTTGAGAATTGGTTTGACTTGTGATAAAAAAAACAAAAAAAAACACTGTGTTGTTTACCTTACAATTTACAACAGACACCTTCCTGGGATACTGCAGCAGATATCCCAGCTCTAGAAATGATACAAACTTATAGACATCCAGCACCACGGCATTTCGTATATAGAACTCGTCAAAGCTTTTTTGATCAGTCCAGCTGGCTTTCTCCCACCTAGAACCAACCAAAAAACAACAAACTATTTAACAATGACGACTAAGACGCAGTTCTTCTGAATATTATTTACTTTATTTATAATATTTTTTTTCCCATACAAAACAGTACTATAGTAAAATTGCTTCTTTAAGTCATAAACAACTTTATTTTCTCTTTTGTTGGAGTCTACACCTAGATTTACTGTTTGCTGTCTCCTACCTGCCCTCGCCTGTTAACGTGATGCCATCACCCATAAAGAAAGTGAGCGGAACTCCACTGAATGCCTCCAGGAAGTGAACCAAGGCCTCATCAGACACAGAAATGTTGCGTAAAGTTAGGTACCTGAAGAGTGACATAACAGAACAGTGACTGTCAATCTGATGCTTTTTTGACATGTGGCATCTTCTCACTGGTGGTCTTGTTGCTTATGGAGAGTTAAAATTGTTTGTTTTTATGGAAGTGACTTAAGTCATTCTGCATGAAAACTAAAACAGAAGAAAAGACTGTGGCCAGACCTGACTCTCTTCTTGGCTGCCGCTTTTAAAGGCTGAACAGATTCATTCCCAATGAGATGGAGGTCTTCTAGAATGATGGGCGTCTCCGGGTATGACACGTCACCAAGCACAGCTGAAGCTAAGGCCTCATTTGTTAAAAATGGACTGTGGAGGCTCAAAGTGACACGACCCAACGGCCAAACGTATGCCAGAGTACCGGACTCATACCTGCATAGAAGAACAAAACACACACACTGTAGCTTAGTTTGACCCAATCCCACATAATTGCTTTCTGAAATGCGAAAACACCAAATGTGGATTAATGCACTGTTGAAATTAGTCCTCAACAAACGCCCTATACAATCCTGTTTAAATATCGTTCACTTGAAACTACAGTGGCCAGCTGTTTTTAAGAATAAAATGTAATGTTTGAGTTGGTTTCACAGTTTTATGTCTTCACCAGGAACCAGTGGGCTTGAAGAGTCACAGACACTGTAGTCAGAAAGTACTGAGAGATGGAGTAATAAATTAATTCACTGTAGTGAGAGCTTTTAAAATCTGATACATACAGACTTCCGACACAAAGACAGCATGACTTCCGAACCTCATCAGGTTGTTGGCGTGCACAGTGAGCTCCTCCAGTTCAGTGACTCCAAACAGATCTCCTCTCTTTAGCTCCTCCAGAGCGGGACCTCCAAACTGAAGCCTCCTCAACCTGACCAGCCCCTGAAACACCGGAGGAGAACCCAGGCAGCTGCAGGAAAAGAGGGTGGTGAAGTATGTGAACATCATACACAGTCTGGAGGTTTCTGCTTGGTATTTAAACTGTAACTGAAGGGTTTTACCTGTATGGGTTGTTGAGCAGGTTGAGTTGCTGTAAAGCTTCTAGCTTGTTGAACCATTTTTGGTTGAGAGCAGTCAGCTGATTGTCAGACAGATCCAGCTCCTCCAGGCTCCACAGAGGGTCGAACGCTGATGGGTGGATCTCAGCTATCCTGTTACCTGGATGACAGTAATGTCTACATATGAAAACATCCTACATTCTTTCTAAAACATCCTCATCAGAACAGAAACATAAAGGTCGACTCTTCAAGCAGCTTATTACAACCCATATTTACATTAGTTGTTAAGTGCAACTTTTAGTGGTCATGGTAAGTAGAACAGCAGCAAAGGAGGAAGTCATATGACGATTGATAAAATTCACTAAAGAAGGATGTCAGGTAAAACAAGGAAAGGACTTTTACCCAGGAGAACTCTGTTAATGTCCTGTATGAGTTATTTAGTTTGCTAACATGGTAAACTTGCGTCATAATTAAATGAGTAACATACTTATTTTAACCTAAAATACAATGTTTTTAACCTTACCAAGTAGTGTTATTGCCTAAACCTAACCAAACAGCAATGGTATGATGAAGGTTTAGTACGTTGCAGCGGCCATGTTGTTTTGGAAGTGGTCCCATAAGTTGTTTTTCGAGACGCTGGCAATAATGCAAGAATGTTGTCAGGGGTTCCACAGGGGTCGATCCTCAGACCACTGATCATCAGTAATTATCAAATAAATTTTATCACTCTCATTATTCTTATGGTTATCACATTATCATAGTTGTCACTGTTGTTATGTTTGATAATACTTTTTTATATAAATTATTGTTGTCATTATCATTATTTTGTTATTGTGCTCCTCAGTTCATCGGCTCAGGTAATCAGGTGCTTCCTAGTTCCAGATCTGGTGAAGGCGCTTGTAGTTAGTTTGCCTCTCATCTCCAAAACAAACTTTCTGGTGACAAAAAGTCCTGTTTTATTGTTGTTTTTGTTGTCATTCTCAGCAATTCAAAACCTTTTTTGTCCACATTGGCTTAAAAAGTGCAGTTCTGAAGTTCATTCTTGACCTTGGGCACAGCAAAAAAGTACCTCAAATGTTGATTGTTATTGTATAATGAGATACAATTCAAAGCTTTGGATGAGCTGATAAGTGTCATTTGTACCCATACCCACCGTGAAGACTCAGAGCCCTCAGTTGTCTGTGGCCTGTCAGATCATCATCGGTCACCACGGTGATGTTGTTGTAGGAGAGGTCAAGACTCAGGGCACGGTCTGTTACCATGGGAACCCGTGTGAAGCCGTCATAGGAGCAGTTACAGGACAGCCGAAGGTCACAGCGAACGCAGGATGGCCTCTCGTCATCTGGGTTTGACCTCTGACCCCAGCAGAGAGAGAGGAGGAGGATGATCTGGAGGTCAGAGTAAAGGTTGGTTGGCTGTCCCATGCTGTAGGGGAATTCTGACAGAGGAGGAAGGAAATCAATCAGATAGTGAACTGAGAAAGAAGGTCAAAGAAAGTGAGACAAAGTGAAGCGTGAAAGAAATACAAGGTGGAAGTAAGATTTGAAAGTAAAAGTTACAACAAAAATAAGATTGTTGCATTCACAACTTTGTTCATGCTCAGTTGTACTATGAAGAAGACTGTGCATATACCTGTGTAACATTCCAGCTGTCTTACAGTTAAACTCAAATAAAATCCTCCACTCTGTCTACTGATTTCAGGCTTTCCACCTGAGTGCCTGAGGCCCTGTCACTCCAGAAAGTAGCACAGCAGAGTTCATCTTCATATCTTCTCCAAGTATGTGTTTCTTGAAGCTTTGTGACGTAGGAACTGCTCATAGGATTAGTAGCTATACTAGTTGGTGGGCAAACACTTTAGCCCACTGGAAACATGCCAGCTAGCCATCGGTCAGGAAGCTTGCGAGCTTGGTCACAGATGTGATAACAAGTGTACACAGTTAGGAATCAAAAGATGTATTTGGATTTTTAGGGCTACTGTAAAGTTTTCTTGGACATCTGAGAGTCCGAATTCAGAGATTTAAGTCTGACTTTGTGGACTGAGCCTTAATCCTTATTCTGAGAAATGTGAGTTATTTTAGATTTAAATTCAGAATTCTGAGAAAAAAATCTAATTTCTGTGACTATTTGTCATAATTCTGACTTTTAGCTCAGTAATCTGAGTTCAAGGAGAAGTCGGAATTCTGAGAATTAAGTTTTTTTAATTGTGAGATTGATTTCAGTATCCAGACTTTAAGGAAAAAAGTCAAATTTCTGACGAGAAGAAAGTCAGAATTCTATTGACATTTCTAATTTCTCAAACTCAAAACATTTTTCACAGTGGCCCTAATCCTCTTGAAGTCTTGCCACAAACCTGGAGGTACAGTATTTTTGAAAATATTATTGTATACCACAGCATTAAGACAACACAGCGCTCAGATTTGACCTGGTCTTGGTCGTGATATGGACAATACAAGAAAAATGCAGAAAGCTAAATTCTGTCTCTGTTTGTGTTGTGACTTCCTGCGCTTATAAATATCTGACTCGTCATGACAGTTTGAAATACAATATTCAGACACGAAGCAGCTGGCAGAATCATTAACTGAAAAAAAAAGCGATGAACTGTAACTGCATTAATTCTCCCCTACAGCCCTCGTTGGCTCAGACGCTTCTTTTATTGTGTCATCCATCTGGTTACACAGTCGTACAACACCAAATCACGGTCGTAAAATGAGAAAATCCTAACTGGAACAGCGTTGATACAATTGTTCAAACATGATGGCATGGAGAGACAAAAAGGACATTTCATGATTCATGTTTAGTCCTAGGATTTTAGTCTGCGGTGCCTTACCTGAGTCGCTGCTGAGCTGATTCTTTATAATGCAGGAAAAACTTCACCGTTGGGAGGAAGAGTAAGAAGTCTTTCGGACCGTAAGTCATAAAGAATAGAGGAAGTTAAATCTCTGTGGTGACAGTTGGAGCCTGGTGTGAAAAGAGGTAGTGAACATGAAAATAAAACTTTCAAGAGGAAATCTGTGTGAGTGTGCCCTTTAAAAACGAGGCACGTACAAGAAAAGTGCAGTCGATTCATCTTTTGCATATTTTGGGGCTTGTGACACACATGAGGTCCGACATGTTAAACATATGGTTGCGTATTTAATAAAAAAAACAACAGTAAAATCAGTATAACATATGTAATATATGACAGATTATAATCATAAATGACTTCTGAGCACAAATTCTGTTTATTTGAACTTGTCTCGTCGATCATAACTCTCGACACAAGCTGAACTAAAGCAGTCCAAAAGCTGTATTATCTTCTTTTACATAATGTGCTCAGTATGTGAACAGGACCGTGACTACAATGATTTCCGTTCCATCTCTGGCGTTCTGCCTCTAAGCATCACTTCCTCTTTTTCCACACTCAAGGGACTTCTTAGGCTTAAAAAGAATCACAAACAGTTTTCAGTTTTATTTCTTTAGTTCATTATATGAAAGAAACTGGAATAATTAAAAAAGTGATTATAATTAGAGAGAAGAGTTGACACAGGCTGTCATCTTCATTTTTATTCAAATATGTATCTTATAATGTACTTGCAATGTACTATATAATGATGATACAATCTATTTACTGACAATAATACACCAATTATTGACGTTTTTGATAATTTGTCTGTTTATTGTGTATTACATTAGATATTTGAATATACACTTGTTTGGGTTTGAGGTTGAGAACTTGAACTCAGAATTTGCTTTGTCATTATTACTTTTCCCACGAGTTTGGGATCAGATGTTACACTAACAATGGATTGATTTCCGAGGTTAACACCGAAGAGTTACTTTGTCTTAACCTCTTTACTGATTATATATCAGCGGATGAGCCTTTGTGTCCCTGTTACTCTTTCTCAGACTATTGCTATCACTGACAGTTTTAGGTTACATAATTTTCATTTCATTGTCCACAGCGTCTCATTGTGCCACGGCCTCCTAGACAATCGGTTGGTTCAAAAGAAACAGCATGACACATCAAAAATTGTGTTATTTTATCTGAAGCTACTCTTCTTTGACGCCCTTGAGCAAATCTGAGGTACTATCTTTTTGAAACCATCTGAGATGGTTTAGATTATCTCACATTAAATCATCCAGCACATATGGTATAAACGTTATGTCACATCCCCCCCATATGCAGCCTCCTTCCCAGACTGCCCACCAGTTATTGGTTTTCAGTGTGAAGCTGATGCTGCTGATCCTGAACAAGCTTCTCCTTCAGGTTCTACCCCAGGAATAATGAACACTGGGAAGCTTACAAAATAGTGATTAAAATCTTAGTGGGATTTCTGATTTCTTATTTATTGTTTTTATGCCAATTATATACATCTGTCCATCCCATCCTCGTCTACTCAATATCTCAGAAATGCATTGAGGGAATTTTTTCAAATTTGGCACAAATGTCCACTTGGACTCAAAGATGAGGTGATTGGAATTTGTTGGTCAGAGGTCAAAGGTCACTGTGACCCCACAAAAGACAATTTTGTCCGTTACTCCACAATTAATAAGATAAATATAACAACATTTTACACAAATGTCTAATGCCTTGTCTTCATCATGACATCATAATGTTCTGCAAAAAATGTTGTAGCCATTAGCAGAGTAGAGAGAGAGAGTCGGCCATCAGCAGCGGGTTGGGATCAGCCCAGAGGTGGTTGTGGAAAGACAAAGCAGCAGGACTGTTGTGGTGAGTTTGATTTAGTTGATTTCCGGTTCGAGTAGGAGTTTCACGTGCGCGTTCACGAGGCGATTAAGTACATCTTAGTTTGGTTAAAGAGAAAAGCCTGAATTCAAACGGTGTATGGTTGTATTTTTCTGTTTAGTACGGAAAATAGCTGTAAAAATATTTCCTTTCTTGATATTTTGTGAGTTTATTTTGTCAACATATTAGATTTAATAGCATCTCTCAGGATCAGCTAACTGGTTAGCATGCTAACACATACGTCAACACTGTTGTCTTCACATTCTGTTGATAGTCTTAGCTTGTTTATTTTTTCAATGTTTTAAACTAATATTCAGGCCATAAATTATAAAGCGCTCCTGTCTGTGTGTGAAGTGTGAAATGACCTGCTACTCTTTAAGCATAAATGACAATAAACCTGATCCTTGAATCTTGAATCCAGCCAGTCTCAGTGTTTACTTGCAGAAACAATCTGTAACCCAGATTTGCACAATACAAGGTGGTAAAATAAGAGCAGCTTTAGAGAGCTCGAACAAAGAGTCTGGGAAGCAGAGACACTGAACAATGACGTTAAAGGTCATGTAAAAACGATGTAACCCAAAACGTGTCCTGATGTCTAAAAAGAATAACTGCATACACAAGGGTTCATCTGCTGATATACAATAATTAAAAAAAAGGTCATTGTTATTGTTAGTGCAACATCTGATCTGAGAGCTGCTGTGTGTTCATGGGAAAATGAATTCATCACACAGGAGAAGCATCAGGATAAAAGGCAGAGAAGCAGCAGAGGACAGCATTTGGCTTAGCACACACGCCGATCCTGAAACAGGTGAGTCTACTTTGGATTGTTCCTGACAGTTGTTATAAATTGTAATGGAAATTGTTACCGTGGGATTGCACTACATAGTTTTGTGTAATTGTGAGCGCACTTTATTCTCAAGCACATAGATTGTATGCAAAGATATGAATCATGACGAAACATATCATGTGCTCCGTATATTTATTTGCATATTTGCCATTTTAAGTGCACTCTTCTCTAACGTCTATACACATTATGAACTTTAGATTTATGCTTTATGTCGTGCAAAAAACTATTGCTTGTGCTCAAAATTATCCAAAAAAGTGATGCTACGAATAATAGTACCAACAGTAACTATGATTGTCATTAATACAATTACAATAAGCTTAATAAAAGATGCAGCTGCACGTCTCAAGAAAACCAAATAGGACCAAATATCTTTCAGAATTGTTGCAAAGTACAAAAATGATCAGTGATCTTTGTTGACAGGCCACACGCTCACTTCATCATCACCATCACCATCATCACCACCACCACCACCACCACCATGAAGTGGCTCAGTGTGTCTCTCGCACTGTGCTCCCTCCTGGCCCTGAGCCGAGCCGTCCCGCTCCATCCCAACTCCACCTCCACCACCACCACCACCGTCCATGACATGCCCAGACAGACGGGCCTCTGCGCGTACACTGTGCACCATTTACCTGCACACGTACCCATCGGTATGTTCGTCCCGCAGTGTGACGCCAACGGGAACTTCCTCCCGCAGCAGTGCTCGGGGTCGACCGGGTTTTGCTGGTGTGTCGACGTCCTCACCGGACAGAAGATACCAGGCACCGAGACTCCACCAGGGGCCGTACCTGTGAACTGTGGTAAGTGATGACCTACAGTTTGGAGGTGCATACCGGCCCTGTTCAGACCTGGTATCAACATCCATCCTGGGTGATCCGATCACAAGTGGACAGCTCTGAGTACAGATGTGAACACCGCCAAGATGCACTGAGGACACATTTGAGATCACCAGACTCCCTGAACAAATGTGGTGATTTTAAGAGTTGTTGAGTTAAAACAAACTTTCTAACATAGTGAAACTGTGTCTCTGACAGATTCTAACTGGTTGTGTCCTTGTTGTAAATTCAGCATTAAATCAGAAGCTGAAGTTGTTTGTCTCCTTGTACAAAGTGTCAGTTTGTGGCAGCATGTCTGTACCAGCCTGTCTGCTTCTGTGTCTAAAGTGCTAAAGTCTTACCTGCCAACATTGATCAGCTGTTTGAACGCACTGTTTACACTGATTTCACCATTTACACTCCATTTATGAAAGAAGAAACATGTTATTGATCTAAACATGTCACATGTTACAAAGACACTAAACAGTAACAATATAGGCTCCTTCTTTGTCCCCGTGGAGAAAGTCCCCAGACTCCCTTAACAAATGTGTCAGTTTAGTGAGTTGTTGAGTTGGAGACACTTATAAACTCCGTCTCTGACTAATTCTTCATTGTTTGGGACATTTTCAACTTCAGCATGTTCTACATTTCTTTATTTGTGTTTAAAACATTGTGTCAAGCTGTACACTTGTAATCGGGATCCTCGGGGCAGATGTTAATACCAGGTCTGAAAAGCACTGGACTTCACTTGAGTGTTTATATTTTCTGCTACTCTCGTAGTTACAGTAGTTATTTGTCAATTTTTAATATATATATTTGTTGTAGACATGGCATACCACTGCCCCTACGATTGGTCCCACTTTGGTGAACGCTGTTACTACTTCGTCGACAGCCCGAAGACATGGGTTGAAGCTGAGGTGAGGACGAAAGAGGGAGCGTACCCCTGAGGCTGCAATGTTCACTCCACAAATTTAAAGTGTCGTGACAGAGTCATGAATATCCTGACGAATAGCTTGATGTAATTGAATAAAATGTGTTTCTTCTCTCGTGACCTACAGACTTACTGTCTGTTCGAAGGAGCAAACCTGGTGTCGATCCACAGCGAAGAGGAGTGTCACTTCATCCAGTCTTTGACCAAAGCACACAGCCACGACTTTCCCCCAACCTGGCTCGGTGGCCACAATGCCGTACACGTATGTAAATCCTTTGGTTTAGTCGATAATGTTCTCAGATTTTCTCATTCAGTGTTTAATATACAAACATTGTCATTTTGACCAATACAGGCTAGTCTGATATCAATGGCAACGTTCAATACATATTTTTTATCCATTTCTTTTTTTTTTTGCCAATATATGTTTTGATTGAGGACATTTCACAGCTGACCAATACACTTTGTCTATATTGATGACAGTAGAAGTATGGAGGTATGGAAGCCCTGAAGGATAATGGAAGTTTTCTTTTTTCCTATTTAATTTTTGGGCCGATCCATTTTCTATATTTGAACTAAATAATTTTTCCTCTCCTGTGTTTATGACTTGAGAATAATGAGAAACATTTTTTTTCCTGAAATGTTTTTTTTTCAAGATGTTTTTTTTTTCAAATTTCAGGAGAACTTTTTTTTCCAGGACGAAAAGTTTTCTTCTTTTTTTTCATGGGTGAATGTGTTTTTTTGTTTTTTTGTTGTTTTTTTTTAGGAAAAAAATATTGTTTTGTTGTCATTTTCATGCATGGAACCAAGTGAAAAAAGTCAGGAATTTTTTTTTAATACCTTTTTGTGAAAACAATATCTTTTAGATTTTTTTGATGTGTTAAACTTTAATGTTTGTGTTAAACCGGATGTTTTTTTTCATGCATGAAACCATGTAAAGAAAAAAAAAGTTCATGTGTGAAAACTATAAAAATAGGGAGAGATTGAATGAAGAAAGTTTTGGGAGGAAGGATAAATGGAAGTTTTCTTTTTTCATTTTTTTTTCTGGGCCGATCCATTTTCTATATTTGAACAAAATAATTTTTCTCTCCTGTGTTTATGACTTCAGAGTCAGTGGGGAAAGCATTGTCTTCACTGGGTTTCACACATAAAGAGAAAAAAAAAGATTTCCTTGAATGTTTTTTTTTTTCCAAGATGTTTTTTTTTTTTCAAATTTCAGGACAACTTTTTTTCCTTGAAAAGTTTTTTTTTTTTTTTTTAATCTTTTTTACCGTTTCACAAAATTCTCCTATTTTTTCACTTATTTTCACAGATGGATAAAATGACTAACTTATAAAGATTATCATGGCAAAAGCTTTTTTTCCAACTGTTCCAATACATATAAATGGGACACCAGAAAAATGAAGTTGTTAAACATCAAAACTTAAAAATAAACTTGTTAGGATCTGGAGATGCTATAAAGCAATATAACAAAAACAATTAAGCACATTTAAATTCTAGATTATGAATGTTCATGTCCGTCTGTCCACAGTCTTGTTTCTGGATGTGGAATGACGGCACCAAGTTTGACTTCAGCAACTGGTACAAGAAAATGGACATGGACGACGAAATGGAGAAAACTGACTGCTGCTTGAAGATTAACTATGGATGTAATAACACACACACACACACACACACACACACACACTTTTAATATTCAACCCATTTCAATATTTCATCCCTCAGAAACAGAAGTGATACTGATCTTTAGGAGTGAACATCAGACACATCTGTAGTGCTAACTGAATGTAGTTAATTTAACCCAAAGTTTGATTATGTCTGAAACCTAACCAAACCATGACTTTTGACAGTGTTATCAGTCCAAAACACATCTGACTTTTGTCACTTACCTAACTTCTGTAATGAGACTGAGTGTAGCTGTTTAACAATGTTAATAACAGTCCAGAAGTCATGAAATGTGATGTACTTTTGCCATTGACTTTGTCATGTGACACGAACATATTTATTTTAACCCCAAGCATTTTCCTTAAGCTAACTTAAGTAAAATTTTGTGCCAAAACCTAACCAAACCTGCGACCATTTGACAAAGTTAGGAACAGTCTAGAAGTCATTATATGCCATGTACTTGTGTCATTGACTTTGTCATGTGAGTTACATCCCTTACGTAACTGAACGCAGTTGTTTTAACCCAAAACATGATCTTTTCCTAAACCTTGCCAAGTAGTTTTTTGTGCATAAACCTATGCAAACTCTTAACAATTTGACATAAGTAACAGTCAAGTCGTAATATGCGGTGTACTTTTGTCATTGACTTTACGTCATGTGACACGACACTGAACACATTTATTTAAACACCAAGTGAAACTTTTTCTTAAACCTAACAAAGTAAAATTTTGTGCCTAAACATAACCAAACCTAACCATAACATTCCAAAAGGAATTACTCGATTCACTTGAATAATTGATTTCATATAATGTGAGTTATGTCACTTCTGTTACGAGACTTAACGTAGCTACTTACTACTTAGTCATATTATGTCATAATCCTGTATGTGAACTGTTTGTCCTCAAGCTTTATTTTGAAAATCTAGCCAGACTAAGAATATTACATACTATTGTTTTCCTGACTTTACTCGCAAAACTGACAATAGAGGGGAAGGTAGAGCGTCCTAGTTTGAAGCCTGAGGCCACTGACCAGCTGCTGTAATTGACGAGTTGGTGCAGTATCTAGAGAAACTGGTCACTCAGTCAGGATATTAGAATATAACTAAAACCTGTGAAATCCTTGACTTTAAGTGTTTCTGTCTATCTTTGCATTGCAGATAACCTGAAGTGGCATAACGCTTCTTGCAATGAGACTCTTCCATTTGTTTGTTCCAAGAAGATCTATTACTAGATCCGACAGTTGGAGTCACGATCAGTTCCACACACTGCTTTCTCTCCTTCGTTTTGATAGACATAACTGACAGATATTAGCATGCATGGCTTTAGAGTTTAGTTTTCTTTGCACTAACGAGTCCAAACTGAGTCTGAGTCTCTTAATCATATTGCATGTGTCACATTTGCTGTAAGAACTGTAGCTCTTACATCAGTAACACTATCAATAAAAACGTTAGAGTTTTTAGAAATTATATTAATAAAAAAAAGTTCACACCACTGACTGAAATAGTGAAGGTTTGTGTCACAACATAATACATCACTCATTCCTACGTGTGTTGAACTAATGCAAAATATAAAAAACGAAACAAAAGATATGAAATACTAATTAATATTAATAAAACAATAGTGCCACTTGTCAAATCAAGCTTACTTTGCCCCGAATGGAATTAAAGTTGAGTTTCTTTCCAAAGATTCTGGTCAGGCAGTGAGTAACTGTTGTTTATTTATTAAGGCCTGTGATTTCAGAATGCTGCACCTTGTACCTTCAGCTCAAACATACAGCATTTACTCAATCGACCTAATTTCCCGACAGCAGTGGACTCACTGCATGTTCACCAAAAAACAAAACAAACAGTGACTGTAATGTTAATGCAGGAAATGTTACTGTGACAATATCAAAGGGAAAGATAATAAACAGCGTTTAATATGACATATAAAAATATTCTGTAGATGATAACCTCAGCATTACTTTGGTAGATGTTTTATCTTTTTTCACACGTCAAAAAAAGTTGTTTTTTTTCAAGATTTTTTGTTGTTGCTCGGAATCACACATGAAATTATTTCTTTATTATTATTTTTATTTTTTACTGTATTTTGTTTTTTCTCAAGAATTTCTTTTTTTTGAGTGAGAAAAAAAATTACAGGATAATTTTGTTTCTTCCTGAAATGTTTAAATTCCTGTGGAAAAATTTTAATTTTCACAAAATAAGGAACATTTTTTTCATGTTTGAAATCAAGTGAAAAATACAATTCAGGAGGATTTCACACTTGAAAAAATATTTTGTTTTCTCCTGAATATTTCTTTTTAAAAAATAACTGACTAAATTATATATGAAAAACAAAAAACTTTTGAAAAAAAAAATCTCCAGATTTTTTTTTATGTGTGAAACTGTGTGGAAAAATTCTGGAGAATTTTTTTCTTCTAAAGATTTTTTTCCCACAAAATTTCTTCTGAAAAAAATGCTTCCCTCTCAGTTTCACACAAAAAAATAAAATTCTCTAGAAAAAAAAACAAAAAAATACAAACAACAAAAACAATTCAAAGCCATTTTTCTTCACTTGGCTTCACACAAAATATTTGTATTCCTCAAATTTTCAAACATCCAAAAAAATTAAAAGAAAAAACACTTTTCATAAAATGTTTATTCAAGTTTGAACCGAGTGAAAAGGGGACTTAAATAGTGAAGTCAAGGCCCGCCATTGCCAGCAATAAAGTTGAGAAGTAGTGGATCCTTTATTTATTTTGTGGCTGGAAGTTGTTTGAGTTCAATATATTTGATCAAAAGAATACTGGAATCAAAAGAAAATATATCCATTTCATCGCCACATGATTGCAAAACAAACTAATTAATAAAAATCAGATCAAAAATTGAAAATGTTCCAGAAAGACACTGTTTCAGCCAGGGTGACTGACTCAGACCAGCTAAAATGTTTAAAGCTGTTTTGCAACGACTGGAATGCCTTCAGTCCTTGTGCCCTTTTGCTCCTTCATAAAGTCCAGACTGACCGTGTGCAGCGGTGACTCAGGTTGAGTAAACTGTCCCCAGAGTTATTGACCAGTTTCAGAGGATCAATAAAAGTGTGGGAGGACGTCGACTCACAGGCAGAGAGGGGATAAATACCTGGGCCAGTGAGATTTCAGAGACAGACAGAGGAGTGAAGGCACACTGAAGACCAACGACAGTTTGAGAAGTGGAACTTTATCAACGGTGGACGATGAGGACGCTGCTGTTGCTGTATCTGTGTGCGTACGCAGCCCGGGCGAGCGATGATCTAGAATATGACGACTACGACGTGAGTGTGTTGGTCGAGCTTCTAAAGATTTGTTCACTGATATCAGACCAAAGGAATGTGACTACATTACCCACAAAACACCTGGAAGTTATTTTATACTTCCACTTTGTTCCTTAACATAACATTCTATTTTATTCAAGTTTAACTTCAGATATCAGAGTTTTTGGTTTGTGTGAGTAGATAGTGAAGATTTCACACAACAGTTACAAGCCTGAGAGGAAAAATATTCAATATTCACATTTATTCACAAACATTATCTTCAACAGGACACCAACAATCCATCTGCAAGTAACGGCACGGTATGTAGAATTTGCTCAAGCTGTCTGACTTGTTTCATGTATTTCATGTATTTTCATATTTTGTCACGTATTTCCTTCGTCACGTCTCGTTTGGTTTTGTTTCCCTGCAGGGGACGATAAATGTTCGAGGTCATCGGCCAACGACGAGGGGCAGAGACGTCTACACTAGCAACCGCTATTCCCCGCCTCCGATCGGTGGCCGCGGCAGGTACATTAACACAAATATTACACAAGAAGAAGCAAAAATCATAAAACTAAACTAATCCACGATAACAATATTATATCTATAGAAATGGGAAAAAAAACTAGAAATCAAATTTATCTTTAACTTTATTTACTGGTTGTTTTTGTCCAATAAATAACTCAAAACACAACAATGCCACATCAATATTTAATTTTTTTTTAATATCACAGTTAGAGTGAATATTGTGACACACCTGATCAAACACATTAAATGATTTTGCCAAATTTTATGTCAGTCCATCTGTTGGGATATTTTACTCGAACATCCAAACAAGATGTTATGACAGTCCATAAAACAATGTTCTAAAACATGTGTAGTGTGACATTACATTAAACATTAAAAACAGACAAACAACATAAACAAACAAAATAAGAGCGGTCGACAGAAATCAGAGTTACATGTTGGTGTATCGTCTCCTCCTGTTCGTCCAGGTATCGTGGCCGCCCCACCCCCGCTCCGGTCGGACAACCACAGGCGCAGGAGAAGCAGGAGCAGCCGGAGTCCGGAGGATGCACGCACGCCTCAGAGGAGATGGTAAGAGGCCGCCGGAGGAACCGAGCTTCGTTTAACATGTTTCAGAACAGTGACGTTAAACTCCAGATGTTACGTTGGAGCACAAGTTTGCAGACCGGTTCTTTCAGTTGGTTTGAGTTCATTTTAGGGACATCAGTACTTTGGTTGAGGTTATTGTTGTCTCTGACGTCCGCTTGTTGAATGTGAATATTTTCTGGTTTCTTTCCTTCCTCTTTCTTACGTTATATACGTTATATACTGATCGGAGTTTTTCCCATCCAACAGGGTGTTTTGTGTCCTAACGGCTGCGAACTGAAGACCGCCCTGTTGAAGCAAGAGAGGAACGTCAAGACGGTGAGCAGATATTTATGTGAAAACTGCCACGTTTTGAGAAAACATTGGAGTTGACTGATCTTTATTTAATTTTTTTATCCCTCATTCTTCACAGAGCATCAATGACCTGAAGCCGAAGGTGGATGAACTGTCCAGATCCACAAACAACATCTTCAACTACGTCAACAGCATCTCCAACTCTCTGAGGGAGAGGCAGAGGGTCATCGACGGTGAGAAGACTTTTTTTTCATTCATCTTAAAGACAAAAAAAAACATAAAAACATATGGTGTTTCAATAATTAGAAAAATTACAGAATCACTGAGGGAAAAGCAAAAAATATATTTATTTTTTTTTTTCATCTGAAAATAAATTCTCCTGAAAATGTGTTTTTCACATGAAAAAAAATGTCAATAATTTTTTTTTTCCTAAAAAAAGAAAATACATTTTCAATCATTTTTACACATGAAAAGAAAATCACCTGATAATTGTTTTTTTTCACTCTGAAAATACAAAGATGGAAAAATACAGATAAAAATTATCCTGGCAAAACTTTTTGTTTTTCACCTGTTCTCAGTCACAAACGCCGGAGAGAAAACAATCAAAGAAAATTTGAAAAAAAAATGGATAATCATTTTTTTTTGTTTTTTTCATCTCAAGATAAATTCTCCTGTGTTTCACTCAGTTTTACACATAAAAAAATGAAATGTTTTTGTGTAAAAAAAATTTAGACATGTTTTTTTCTAGGTGTAAATCAATTTGGAAAAAAATCCTTGATTTCACAAATTAAGAAAAAAATTCTCCTGAAAAAACTTTTCCCATTTGGTTTTTAACTCTGTTCCACACCTACAAAAACAAATGAAAAAACATTCTCCTGAAGATAAGACAGAAAAATACAGATAGACAAAAAATATTATTGTTATTTTTCCAACAGTTCTCAATTAATTAACTTCGTTCTCTCTCTGCATGTCCTCCTCCTCTCAGAAAACGGCAGGGCGGTCAGTCAGTACACCGATCGGGTGGAGGAGCAGCACGTCTACATCAAGGAGACAGTCGACACCGTCTTCCCCTCCAACATCAGAGTGCTGCAGGTAAACAAGAGCGAGACACGAGTCTATAAGAGAAAACTTTCTGTCAAGTTAAATTTAAAATGTTTTCCGTAATCATCCACATGGAAACTAAACTTCCTTTTTAAAACACACTTAATAATATAAAAACGTTTCCTTATTCATAAGAGGAGCATCAAGCATCACAAATAACAAATGGTACCAGCACATCCGGCCTAAAATGTGACGTACTGTGTGTCCCCTGGCTACAGGGCGTCCTGGACAAGATCAGGCAGAAGATCCAGAGGCTGGAGAAGGCCATCCAGGCCCAGAGGGAGGAGTGCAAGGAACCCTGCAAGACCAAATGTCCCATACCAGTCGTGTCGGGTGAGTGCTTCCCCCCTAGTGGCTGCACTGTTTGGGTGTTACAAAAGGCTCACAGCCAACATGATAATCTGTCTCAGTTTAATAGAATAGACACCAAATAACTTGTTTTAATGACAGCTATAGCGAGTTTCAAGCTGCATGCTAACGTAAGAGGCTTCTTTTATTAACACCAATGAATAATACACGATAAGTTCCAGAGAAAAAATGTCTAATTTTTGGCCCATATAGTACATATAGCTGTATCTTTCATACAAATCTTGATGTACAGAAGTTTTCCTCTGTTGAACTGTTCACCTGTGTGATTCAGGCAAGGAGTGTGAGGAGATCTACCGTCGTGGAGGAAGAGACTCCCAGATGTACGTGATCCAGCCCGACGCCTTCTACCCTCCATACAAGGTCTTCTGTGATCAGACAAGCCAGAACGGAGGTGAGGATGAAACAGAGAATTGAGATAATTTAGTTAGTTTTTATTGTTAATGACATAAATAACAGAGGTTTCAGTGTTTTCAAGAGAACTTCTTCTGTTTCCCCAGGATGGCTTCTCATCCAGAGCAGGCTTGACGGCAGTGTCGACTTCGGCCGACGCTGGGACGAATACCGACGCGGTTTTGGCAACATCGCCTTCGATGCCGGCAAGGGTCACTGCGAGACTCCAGGTAAGACTTTCAAAATATGAAATGAGAGTCAAGTGTTGAAGTCACTATGATTTGTGGTTGACTTTCGTACCTTTGTCATGTGACAGGTGAATACTGGCTGGGTAACGACCGCATTAGTCAGCTGACCAAGATGGGCCCCACTGAGGTTCTCATTGAGATGCAGGACTGGACCGGAGCCAAGGTGAGGATTCTGTTTACTGCAGAAACTTTTATTTCATCAAGAGAAAATAATTATTTTGATAATCGAGTTCAGCCAAACAATATAAAATCCAGTCATCCTCTCCTCCTCCATACTGATATAAAGTCAGGTGGAGTGTCGTAGTCCACAGAACAGTTCTGGAGCTTCACAGTAAAACAGAGTTTCAGTGTTCTGCTAAACAACTGAAGCAGCTGGAGACTTGATTTAAAACAGAGAAACAACCAGAGAACCATCAGATGTCTGCAGAAGCCCTGAGATCCCAAACTGATTTTAAAAAGACGCTACAATCGACCTCATGCACCCACTTTAGATGGGGTGTGCGCTAACAATTAGCATTGTGGAGAATTCCAGCTCTTAAACATTGCTAAGATACAAACTGTCACATGAAATATTTTGCCGATGTCTTAGTTCGAGATGAAACTCAAATGTTTTCTGCGATCGTTTAGGTCCACGCCCAGTACAACCAGTTCACCATCCAATCAGAGACGTCCAACTATGTGCTAGCGGTGGACGGTTACTCTGGTACTGCTGGTAACTGTTTCCTGGACGGATCTCTGGAGCTCTATGGTGAAAACCGCACCATGACGATTCACAACGGCATGATGTTCAGCACCTACGACAGAGACAACGACAACTGGTGAGAGAAGTTCTCCCCCTTTTAAAGTCGACTTTGAGTTACTTCAATTATTTAAACATGCACTACGTAAGAATGTTGTTGAGTTTTTCTCTGTCCCTGTTCCCTGAACCAGGACCCCTGGTGATCCATCCAAACAGTGCTCAAAGGAGGACGGAGGTGGCTGGTGGTACAACCGCTGCCACTCGGCCAATCCCAATGGTCGATACTACATGGGCGGACCCTACACCAAACAGATGGCCAAGCACGGCACAGACGACGGCGTGGTGTGGATGAACTGGAAGGGCAGCTGGTATTCCCTCAAGGCCATCAGCATGAAGATCAGGCCTTACTTCCCCCCCAGTAAATAATGTCTGAGCAAGTCTACGCACACGTAACACAGTCAGGAAACCGCCAAAATAAAAGCATTTTATGTTGATGGACATTTACACATGGTTATAAAAGGGTCTGGACATGTGCTGTGAAATCTGAAAATGCACTGAAATCTGTTTAAAAAATGAACAACGCTAACAAAATAAAGAAAACACAAGTTGTTTTAACATCAGATAAACTTGTCATGTCTACTGATGAAGAGAAAAATCTCACTGGTTGTGAGTGAATGAGCTGTGATCCGTCCTTTCTTGTTACGTGTGACGTATTCAGTGTGCACTGACAGGATGAGTTGATGACAACTGTCCTCCGCTACTCAATAAACACATTGAGGAACCTACTTTCTGGTCTCATCATTCTTTCACTATTTCAATGTACATAACATAACCCCCTGCTTCCATGTCTGAGAAACCTCGGGAGGGGACACGGCCCCCTCCCTGTCCCACACCTGCAGGACTGAGGCTCCAGGTACCGGCCGTCAGTGGGATTCGACCCGGTGCAAGCACCTCATGGTTAATTGCGAGCCAGGTGCAAACCCACCACACCACCAAGTCCCCTTCGCTCTGGGTTCTGTTCTCTGGGCGCTTTTCAGTCCGTACTTCAGACTTCACTGACTTTTATAAGAATCGAACCGACATCCTCAGAACTGCTGACCGGGCCTCTATCAGCCTGAGCTATTGGATCTGACTGACGGTCTTTGTTTTTGTCAGATTTCACTTTTTTGAACGTCAACCCTCAAATTTTAATCAAGAATCGAACCCACAACCTCAAAACTTCTAACCCCAGATTCAACCCGCTGAGCTAACAGGACGAGAAGAGCAAAGAGTCTCTCAGAGTTTTCACTCGTTCTTCTGAGCAGCAACTTTATAAAGAGTCAGGTTTCAAACCCACAACCTCCAGACCAGCTCATCAGAGACCTGAAGTGTCCTGCCTTTGACTCTTTTATTTGAAGAGCTGTTTTCAAAACTCAGACTGACTCAAGGATCGAACTCACAGTCTCAGGACTTCATGACAGTCCTCTAACACACTGAGCTACCTGGACATCAGGTGTCTGAACTTCAGTTTGTGTCCAGGCCGTCTCAGTTTGTCCGTCTGTGTCTCCATCAGATTGTTGCCCAGCCCAAACATCAGTTCAACAGCAGCTCATTGCATCAGGACGTCACCCTGCTGCTCTGGGATCAGGCTCCATACTCCTCCAATGTGTGCTAACATGTGCTAACATGTGCTAACTCAATGTGTCGTGGTTTCTCTCAAGTGGTTCGAGAAGCTGGACTTTGATCTGTTCTTGGCATACGTTGAACGCTGTCGCCTCCGACCTGAGCAGCCGTTTTACATCTTCCATCCGGAGTTCATCTGGAGCCTATGGGACCAGATCCAGCCGAACCCGCCCTCGTCTGGCTTCACAGGTACCAGGACTACAGGACTACAGTATTACTGATACACACTCTACTATAAAAATGATTTTATAAAAATGTCAATAATATTAAATAACACTTGTTCTGAAATAAACAGAGTTTGAATAGTTGCAAAACATAACAAACATTTCACGGTTTTAAAGTCTTTGGATGATTTAAATTTAAATTGTTAATTAAAATGAAACAAAAAAGGTAACAAAGAGAAAAGTGAAACCGGAACAAACAACATCCAGTCTGCAGTCAATCATCATGTAAATAACATTACATCTGAAATACAACTCAAAATTTGAATAGTAAATATAATTACACTTATTATAAATTATATAAATTACCTTTACTTAAGAAGTACATTTACTATAGAACATGAAATTAATGTTATATATTTATGGTAAATGTAGACACATAACTTTATTAAGTCATCAAAGCAGCAGGTACATTCAGTACAAATACAATAAAAACATCAGGGCAAATATAGAAACAATAAAGTACAATATTCAATATGCATCAAAAACAACAGAACACTATACACAATAAAATGCTTCGGTAGTTATGAGATAAAATACAAATGAAAATATTGAGGTAAATATCGTTAAATGTTGAAGTGCAGGTTTATCTACAGAAATAATATAAAGCTTCACAGTTCTGTGAGCGTTGTAAAGTCTGATGGCAGCAGGTAGGAAAGATTTCCAGTTTGTCAAATCTAATAAATGTGAGACGTGATGCTGGAATCAGACTGTGTGTTTGTTTCTGCTCTCTTCAAACGTTTCATCCTTCAGGCTGTCAGAACTTCTACTTCAGCAGAACTCGCTGCCAAAGTTCAAGCTGCTCCTTTTCCTCTGAGGAACCATCGACACACAGACATCCACAGAAATGAAAGAAAGAAAAAAAAATGAAAAACTAAGAAAATAAAAATAAAATTAAGAAAATATTGTTTTAAAAAAAGACAGAAAATAATAAAGATAAAAAAATTAATTAAAGAAATAATACAAATTTAAAATAAAGAAAATAATTAAAAATAACAAAAAAAATTCAAAATAAAAAAGACCAAATTATTAAAAAAAAAATACAAAACTATAAAAGAAAGAAAAAGATAGAAATATATATATATAAAAAAGAAATGACAGAAAATCATCAAAAAATAAATTAATAAAAAATAAAATACAAAAAAATCATTAAAAAATTAAAAAGAAATTAAAAAGACAGGAAATAATAAAATATATATTAAAATAAAGTAAATAAAAGATAAATAAAATAAAATAAGGACATAAATGAGTGAAGTGTGTGGACGAAGCGATCAGGTGTGAACGTCACAGCGTCCCTTTTGTCCTCTCCTGGACCGAAGCGGAGCGTGACAGGACGGGACGCTTTGACCTGGACGAAGACCTCAGCGACAGAGACTGAAGAGGACGTTTCACTGACAGACACAGAGACAAATCTACCACTGACAGATATAATGAGACGAGAACAACAGGCGGGTCTCAAGTCATGATCAGAGATCAATATATGAACTTAAACCGCGGCTGTAAACCTGCACAGGTGAGCTGAACACGCTGCCGACCTTCAGACCGACTGTAAACCAGCAGAGGAAGAGTTAAATGCAAACTGCTGCATTTCCTGGTGTGAGCACAGACTGATGAGCCCTCCCTCTCCTCAGACTCAGTCCGACTGGTTTCCTGCTTCCTGCCCACCACAGATCTGCCGGTGTAGAGACGGGTGTGACCGACATGCTGTGACGTGTCCGAGGCCGCCTCTTCACCGCAGATCAGCAGGCGGACGTGACAAACTGACGGAGGGTTTGGCTTCCTGCTCGATGCTTTAACTGGCTGTGAGGAAAGTGAAACTCTTCAGACGTCTCTGTTGTTCGGAGGTGAGATGGCGCAGCAAAGAAACCGAGCGGACGAGCTGAAATTCAGCTGTTCGATCTGTCTGGATCTGCTGAAGGATCCGGTGACTATTCCCTGTGGACACAACTACTGCATGAAGTGTATTAAAGCCACGTGGGGTGAAGAGGATCAGGAGAAAAGCCACAGCTGCCCTCAGTGCAGGAGGAGCTTCACACCGAGGCCTGAGCTGCTGAAGAACACCATGTTGGCAGAGTTAGTGGAGGAGCTGAAGAAGACTGGACTCCAAGCTGCTGCTGCTGATCTCTGCTATGCTGGAGCTGAAGACGTGGCCTGTGATGTCTGCACTGGGAGGAAGCTGAGAGCTGCCAAGTCCTGTCTGCTTTGTCAGATTTCTTACTGTGAGCAACACCTCCAGCCTCACTTTGAATCAGCCGCTTTTAAAAAGCACAAACTGGTTGAACCCTCTGTCAAGCTCCAGGAGAACATCTGCTCCCGTCACGATGAGGTGATGAAGATTTTCTGCCGCACTGATCAGCAGTGTATCTGCCTTGTCTGCTCAATGGACGACCACAAAGGCCACGACACAGTGTCAGCTGCCACAGAGAGGGCCGAGAAGCAGAAGCAGCTCACTCAGAGTCGGCACAACGTCCAGCAGAGAATCCAGGACAGAGAGAAAGACGTGAAGGAGCTTCAGCAGGAGGTGGAGACGACCAATCGCTCTGCTGATGAAGCAGTGGAGCACAGTGAGAAGATCTTCACCCAGCTGATCCGTCTCGTGGAGACAAGACGCTCTGAGGTGAAGCAGCGGATCAGATCCCAGCAGGACCTGGACGTTAGTTTGGCCAAAGAGCATCAGGAGAAGCTGAACCAGGAGATCACCGAGCTGAAGAAGAAAGACGCTGAGCTGGAGAAGCTCTCGCTCACAGAGGACCACACCCAGTTTCTTCTCAGCTACCCCTCACTGTCAGGACTTACTGGGTCTACAATCTCACCCAGACCAAACATCGATCACCTGCAGTTCTTTAAGGACGTGACAGCAGCTGTGACAGCAGCCAGAGATAAAATGCAGCAGATTCTTACAGAGACATTACCTTTCGTGGAGCCAAAGAGCAGAGCTGAGTTCTTACAATATTCACGTCAGATCACACTGGATCCAAACACAGCAGAGAGACGTCTGGTTTTATCAGAGGAGAACAGAAAAATAACATATAATGATAAAAATCCACCATATCCTCAACATCCAGACAGATTCACTGTCAATCCTCAGGTGTTGAGTAAAGAAGGACTGACTGGACGTTGTTACTGGGAGGTGGAGAAGAAGAAGAACGAGAGTGTTTATGTAGCAGTCGCTTACAAGAGTGTTAATAGATCAGGTTTGTTTGGATTCAATAAGGAGTCTTGGTCATTATTTTGTGGCAGTAGTAGTTATTTCTTCTATCATGACAGTCAGGATACTTCCATCTCAGGCCCTGTACCCTCCAGAACAGGAGTGTACCTGGATCACAGTGCAGGTATTCTGTCCTTCTACAGCGTCTCATCCGACACCATGAGACTCCTCCACAGAGTCCAGACCACATTCACTGAGCCGCTCCATGCTGGACTTTGTCTTTATGATCCTGATGGAAACACTGCTGAAGTGTGTAAAGTGAAGTAGTGATGAAAGAGGCAGAGGAGAGTTTAACATCAGAGAAATGTGCTGCAGCTTCTCTCTTCACAGGGAGAACTGCAGTGATGTGAGCCCGGATGGTTCTGCTGATCGGACCTCTGGTGTGTGTGGTACCAGATGCAGAATGTGTATATATGTGTGATGGTGGCGAACGCTGCTGAGCGCTGCCACGTCCTTATTGAAGCAGCAGTGAGTTCAGCTGACGGTCGTTCAGCTCGACGCCTCGTGTGTTAGTGTGTGAAAACTCAGATGTTATAGAGGGTTGTGTTTTCCTCCGGATGGAATCTGACCTGGGTCCAGTTTTACTGATGGGACTTTAAATGTACAAGTGTTGAAGAAGTAACTAGAACTTTGTTCTGTTTCTTATTATTATCTAATAAATGTGTGACGTGATGCTGGAATCAGACTGTGTTTGTTTCTGCTCTCTTCAAACTTTCATCCTTCAGGCTGTCAGAACTTCTACTTCAGCAGAACTCGCTGCCAAAGTTCAGCCCGACTGTAAACGTGTTGATGAGAGTCATAAATGTTGCCAAAGTTCAGCCCGACTGTAAACGTGTTGATGAGAGTCATAAATGTTGCCAAAGTTCAAGCTGCTCCTTTTCCTCTGTGGAACCATCGACACACAGACATCCACAGAAATGGAAGAAAAACTAAGAAAAACTAAGAAAATAAAAATAAAATTAAGAAAATATTATTTAAAAAAAGACAGAAAATAATAAAGATAAAGAAAATAATTTAAAAGAAATTAAAGAAGTAATAAAAATTTAAAATAAAGAAAATAATTAAAAATAACAAAAATAATTTAAAATAAAAAAGACAAATCATTAACAAATACAAAACTATAAAGACAAAAAAGATTTTAAAAAATAAATAAAAGAGAGAAAAATTACAAAAAAAACTTTTTAAAAAATTAAAAAGACAGAAGATAATAAAAATAAAGAAAATAAATTAAAAATAATAAAAAAAATTTAAAAAATTAAAACTAAGAAAATAATAATAAAGTTCAGTTTTTTTTTTCTAAAAGACAAAAAATCATTAAAAAAATAAAAAAACAATAAAAGTAAGATGTCAACACGATCAATTATTGATGACCGACACCACAAACCTGCAAATAAATTAACGATGAAAGAAAATGAAATAAAAATAAAGAAAATAAAAATAAAGAAACAAGATTAAATGTAAAATTAAAATAAATAAAATTAAAATTAATTTTAAAAAATGACAAATATAGAAAAGAGAAAAAACAAAAGAGAAAGAATATAAAAACATAAAATAATAATAAAAGAAAAATAAGTAAAATTAAAGATTACATTAAAATTAAATTAAAATAAAGAACAGAAAAGAAAAACAATTAAAATAAAGAATAAATACATAAATTAATAAAATTAAAAGTAAAAATTCAAATAAATAAAAAATAATTAAAAGAAAGATGATTAAATAAAAAATATGAATAAATTAAATTAAAAAAACAAACAAATAAAATAAAAATAACTCTACATACATGAACAATAAAGTCTGAGCTGACAGGAACCTGCTGGAGTCGTGTCGACCTGTGAGACCTGTTTCACTCTGTGACGTCACACTGATGTTTGTCTGCAGCTCTCTGATTGGTCGCTCGTCACTAACGGAGCTCCGCCTGCGATCACCTGGCTGCTTCTTATTGGGTCACTTCAGCTTCTGCCCTCCAATCACAGCTCCAGTTTCTCCTGGTCAGACTGTGAGAGGTGGAGGAAACAGTGGATCTGAAGCGGACGACGTGCTGCGTTCAGAGAGCAGCTGGTCTACATGTCATCAGAGCACCACGTGTCGTCACGTGCTGTCAGAGTCACAGGTTTGATCTCTGCATCGGGGAGCTCAGAGAAACGACTCCTTCCTGCTGCTGGTTCAGCACAGCGATACGACCTGACGAGCCCGTTTCACTGCAGGAAGTCAAACTGGGCGTGAAGCAGCTTCTAACTTCTGCAAACGGCCGTCAGAGCAGTTTCTGTGTGAGTGATGTGTTCGTGTGACGTTAAGGCCACGCGACCATCAGCTACGAACAGCTTCACGAGGATTTCTTTAAGTTTTCATCCAGAAACATGTTCACGGTCCAGGAACGAGCGTGTCGAGTGCGACTGAGCTCCGAGACTCGTCTCTACATCCTGACCTGTGTGTGTTTGAACCTGTCAGATATGAATCATGTGTTCTTCTCACGACGGACACACGTTTCTACAAAACGCACCAACTTTTAAAGTGATAATCTCCTGTGAGACGAGCCTGAGGCAGCTGAGGAGAGTCCTGCAGCATTTATGTATCTGCAGTCCTCCTCTCCTCCTCCTCATGATAGAGAGTCAGCTGAAGTGTTTCAGTCCACAGAACATTTCTGGAGCTTCACAGTAAAACACAGTTGCAGTGTTCTCTTGAAAAACAACATGAAATGTCTCCACACAGCTCGTCTGGTGAGACTCAAGTCTCCAGAAGCCCCAAACTGACGTCCCGTCGAGCTCGTGCACTCACTTCAGACGGGTTTAACGCTTCTAGTTCAGCAGCTACAGTCAAGATTCAGCCTGAGAAGAGCTGAAACAACATCTTCCTCAAATCAGTTCAGATCTCGGGGCTTCTGGAGGCTTGGATCTCACCAGACGAGCTGTACGGAGACATTTCATGGTGTTTTCAGTTGTTTTTTTTTTTTTCGGTTTTAATGTCTTTGTACTTAAGAAAAGTATATTTACGATAGAAAATTAAATGAATGTAATATATTTATAGTAAATGTAAAAACATGACGTTAATTTATATTATAATTTATTATCACAATGTAATCACATGTACAGTGAACCCTCGTTTATCGCGGGGTTACGTTCCAAAAAGAACCCGCGATAGGTGAAATCCGTGAAGTAGAAACCTTTATTTTATTTTTTTTACAGTTATTATACAATGAAATACTCCATAAAACATTGAAAGCAAGGAACAAAACCTTTTTACAGGCCCAAGCATTTGTTTAACAAATAAAAGTACTGTATAAACGTTTGTTGTTGTTGTTGTTGTTTTTTTTACAAATAACTACTGTACTGTACTGTAAAATAATATAGTTATAAATAAATAAATAAATAATAATTTTAATCATCAATACGAATTGAAGGGTTAATATTGCGGGGATCAGCACCGCCCACCGTGACGGATTGGAACGGGAGAAAATGAAAAATGATTATGAAAAAAAATACAAAGTACAGTAGGACAAATAGTGACTCACGTGTACAGTACAGTATTTCACTGCTCTTCTGACTGAGCCGCTGCATCCTGACTCCGCTCTGTGGCGTTATTTCCTTCTAAAGCCTGCGGTGCAGGTGTGTTTTTTGGAGAGAAGAACATAGTTATCGGTAGTTGTTGTCGCTCTTTTTTCTTCAATTTGGCAAGCGGTTTTACGTACGTGTACATATTAAACCATAACGTTATTGACACACAGGTAGAGAAGACGCGGAGAGACTGTTTAGCCAATCAGAATGCAGAACACAATGCATGATGCAAATCCGTGAAGCAGCGAGACCGTGAAAAGTGAACCGCGTTATAGCGAGGGTTCACTGTACTTAAAATGTAATGTCGTTAATTTAATTCCAACATTACATTTGATTGTCTTTAGATTTTATCATGGATCATTTTATCATGATGGAAATGTAAGAATTAAATGATTAAATTAAATATGAAGTGACAGTTATAATAATAACTTTACTGATGTGGCACATTTTAAAAACAAGCTTAATAAAAATAAGCAGTAAATATAATAAAGTGTTTTGTGTAATGACAAAGAAAAGCTTTATATAAGTTATTATAAGTTTTATATTAGATTGAATATATAAATGGTGATTTGAAGATGAGTTCAACAAGAGGAAACAACACGTTCACAATATTAACATCAGATTTTACAAAACTTTATTCCAGACTTTCCTCAACAACATTTTTGCAGTGCAGACGTTCAACTCGCTCCTCGATCAGAGCTCATTTGATTTCAGGATCAATAATTATAATGAAGTTTATTATTATTTGTTGTTTGTCTCCAAATGTTTTACATGTTTTCTTTGTACTGATGCTTCAGATACAAATGTCAAAAGGACTTGTTCTTTATTGTGTATCAAAATTTAATAGAACATAATAATAACAACAATATAATTTAGTTTAAATTGTATCTTCTTGTGATAAAGAAGAGAAATGAACCCTGAAGCTCGATATGTTTGCCTTTAAAGGTGTGAACAGGTGATGAACGCTGATCACAACAGATTTATTGATTGATCATCTGTAAAAACGTAGCTTGAAACTGTGAACGATGGAAACATTAATTCTTTCTTTAAAGCTTTCATAAACGACTCCAGACATGTTCCTGTTACACTGTTGTAGATATTCGTATCATGTCTTTACGTCCACACACACCTCTGTCATCGATTGTTCACCTCCGTACCTCCAGTCAGCTGATTGTCATTGAGGTTTCAGGTGAAGGGTCAGAGGTCAGAGGTCTCAAGAGGAGACCCCCTGTGGCCTGATAGCATCTGGTAAGGTCTGGTAAGCAGGGTGGAGCCGGCAGCAGCGGCGTGTTCGGTGGCAGCCGGGCTGATGTCACCGAATCGGTGGTTGAGATGGACCACAGTGGTCTTTGAGGGCCTGGAGGAGTGTCCGTCCTCGGTCAGCTGGTGTTTACAGTGGAACAGGATCAGGAAGCAGTGGTAGAACTGAGGAACAGACACTAACAATCAATCAGACTGATAATCAATAGACAGTCAGCTGGAGACGTGACAACGATCCTCAGCCGGCTTCACATTCAGTGTTTACACATGATGTCATTAAATATTTGTGCTCATTCATAAACTCTTTGTTGATTTGCTTGATTCTGACTCAAACTGGAAATTTGACTTATCAATGTCTAAAAACCGCTAGAGGAACGTGACACTTGGAAAGGACGGCACACCAGGTGCAGCCATCTTAGTGTGATCGGCCTCACAGTTTGCACAATCCAAGAGCACAGTGTTTTACATCTTCAATCAGAAAGAACAACTATTACGTTCATTCAAAGCCAAATTACAAAGTGCATTTGAAAAGAAAAAGACATGACAAACCCTGTCACTCCAGCTCCAGAGGATCAAGAGCCTCCACATCTGCAGCCTCCGCCAGCAGCTCCTCCAGAACCACCTCGTTCTGCCCGATGTCCTCAAACTGGGTCAACAGTTCTCTCCGGACCGTCGGGATGGTTTTATACTCGGAGGACGGTGCCAGGTCTGAGTCTACAGGCTGCAGCTTGATACGTGGGATGTCTCTAGGAGGCGTAGCTGCCTTCATTCTCTGTTTGAGAGTCTTGTCCATCTGGTCCATGTCAGTTTGGAGCGCCTGATGGCTCTTATGATCAACGCTGAACGGTAACGCCGACCGGCAGGACCCAGAGCAGGCTCGCAGCTGCCTGTCAATGTCCACCTGGTGACGTAAACGAGGCGTCAGAAACAAGCAGTCAACACAAAGTGAGCATGCAGTGCTCTATGTGCATTTAGGGCGAATCCAAGTTCCTTTTTAAATTTAAATTTCAGAAGAATTTCATTTTTTCCCCCATGTGTGACACGGAGTTCTAAAAAAAAAAAAAGGTTTCAGGAGAAAAAAAGGCCGAGCAGGCGGTAAAAAGACAAATATGTCTGACACCGAGTGGAAAAATATTTTTTTATATAATTTGTTGAATGTTTAATGTGTGAAACCGAGTAAGAATTTTTTTGTGTGTGAAACCAAGTGAGTCAGGAGAAACATTATTTATCTTTTTCATGTGTGACACAGATTAAAAAAAAAAAAAAATCACAATTGAAATCGAGTGCAAGATTTTAAGGGATTTTTTTTTTTAGGAGAAATAGGTTCTTTTTTATTCAAACCACTTAATGTGCAACAAAGTGAAAATATTCTTTGTCTAATTTTCCATGCGTGACAAAAAAAAAAATTCTGGAAAAAGTCTATTTTGTTTTTCAATGTGTAAAAAGAGTTTTTAAAAAAAGTTTCCAAAGGGGGAAAAGAATATGTGAAACCATGTGGAAAAAAAAGTTTTTCAGGAGGATTTTTTTTTTTACTTAAAAAAAAAAGTTTTATTGAGGGGGAATAGAAAGAAAAACAGGTAAAAAAGGTTTCTGGAGAAATATTCAGGAGATATTGTTTTGTTCATGTGTGACAGAGTGAAACAAAATCAGGAGGAGAAGGAAAAAAAACTGTGTGTAAAACCTGTGGAAAAACATTCTGTGAAACAAAACATGCCTGAAACAAAATCAGTAAAGCTGCAGGCAGTAAAATCAAAACAATGAGCTGAAAGATGCTAAAACACTCCACAGAGCTGACGGAATGTCATCATTGCAAGCACCATCTTCCGTATGACATGTGGGGATACTTTGATCATAAAGAGAACTGATCATGCAGCTTCAAGGATTTAAAATAAACAACTCTACAGATTCTTGTGACGTTGAACAAACCTCCCGTCAGCCTCACCTCAGTTCGATATAAGTCCTCCAGTTGTTTCTGGGCGTTGCGGCGCAGCTCGTCAAGTTCCCGCGATAGCCTGAACGACCGTTTCTGTAGTGACGTGAGATTCCCGGCTAGTCCTTCCGCTTGTTCCACGAACTTCAGCTCTGAAGCTGCAGACAAACACTTAATTATTCTATTATGTCCAGCGTATCAAATCAAACAGTCGGCGAGTCACAATCAGTCTTACTGTAGCTGTTGACTATGACTCGTCGGTTGTAGTTGTAGATGTGTGTCATTGCCTTCATGGACTTCTCAGCCATGTCTTCGTACGTCTTTGCTGTCTCACACACCTTCCTCAGCTTTCCCTCCACCTCGCGCTCCATCTGTGAGATCAAACCCTGGAGTCTGCAGCCAGAGGGGCATTTAGAGTCCTGTAGAGAACATGAGGGTTTACGAGAACGTCTGAGAGGATTTACCAGCAGTTTTGGAGACAATAATCATAAATATACTGCAACAGATGAAACTATGTTGTGCTCTCTCCTGTGTTTATGACTTAAGAATTGTTCACAGAAGTTTCGCCAGGATAATCTTTCCAAATAATCTGTGAAAACACATGAAAAAAGTTTGAAAGTTCAAGTTCGAAACAGAATTTTTTTCTTTCTTTCTTTTCCAGTTATTTTTGTTTTGTTTCAAGGCAATTTAAAAATAGAAAAAAAAATAAAATAAAAAGTGCTTCCAAAAAAATTCCCTAAAAAATAAAATTGTCCAGGAATCTTTTAAACATGTTTTTTGAAAAAGAAATCTCATGACAGAAATTTCTCCCGAAAAAAATTAAAAGATTTCCCCCTGAAAAATGTATTTAGTTAGATAGATAGATAGATAGTTTTTTCGGAAAAAACTTTCCTGAAAGAAATTTCTCCTGGAAATTGTTTTCACATGTTTTCAGGAAGAATAATTCTATTGACAGAAAGTTCTCAAAATTGTTGTTCAGAAAGTTCTCCTGAAAAATTCAAAACTTTCTCCAGATCCTGGAAAAAAAAGATTGAAATCATTTCAAGTACATCTTTTTGAATTAAAAATTAAATTTGCTGAGATTCTTAAAAGTAAATTTAAAAAACTAACAAATTTAAAATTGAACTTGGTCTGAAACTTCAGGTTCTCCTGAATCAAATGATGTCTGACACTTGATGCTGACTCACAGAACAGGGAAGCAGACAAAGATAAATACAGCAGAGACACACGGTCCAAAAACTGTCTCACATTGTTTCATGCGATCAAAAAACTGTTGATTTTCCTTAAAACTATTTGTTTTAAGTGGATTTAAAATCTGACTGAGATCTTAAGAAAAATAAACCTTAAAAATATTGTACAAGTTAAACTGAGCATTTCAATCATTACTCGATATAAATTAAAATAGTGCGATATCATCTAGACGCCGTGTTGCCCAGCCTTACAGTGTTTATCATGTTTATGTTCTCACCCAGTCATCATCTGAACACAGAGGGGCGTCTTTTCTCGCTCGACATTGTTGCTTCTTGTACGTTTTACCGCGGGGCTGTCGGCCATCTTGATTCTGCTGCTTCAGCCTCACACACACTGCAGACAGACAAACACAAACACAAACAGGACTGTGGGTCGATTCACCTTCAGCTGAGCTCCAGTTCAAACACCATGCCACAAAGATAAAATGTGTTTTCCGTCACTGCTCTAAAGTTTGGCTTGTTTTCAATGATTTCATCTCATAAGATGTTCTCCTACTTTTGTGTTCAAACCGCCTAAGTTTAGAAATTATTCGTATGAATTTAATCAGACTAAGTTATTTAGTTAATTCACATCGAATCAATGATACAGAAAAACATTGCATTAACTGAGACACTTGTGTAACGAAATCAGGCAAAAAATTATTTTTGAGTGTTAAAGAAATACGCTTGTATGTTTGAGAAATGCAAGAACATGTCTGAAAAGTCGAGAATTTATTGTTTGTGATAATAACAACGTACCTACGAAATGAGGACATTCTGGCAAATGAGGACCTTCATGTAAAATTTTAAAAGAATAAAAGTTATGGAAACTAATGTTATTTCCTGTCACGTATCAATAGTTTTGTTTCTGCTCTCATGTTTGACAATGTTTTCATTTAGTATTCCATGTGTAGTTCTCTATTAACAGTTTATGCAGATGTTCACCGAAGTACATATTGAATATAATTACTTTAATAGTCAAAGACAAATTGTAGGAACAGCTCTTAAGACAATTCACAATTAACATTTATGAAATTGTTCAACAGTTTATCGTAACAATATAGGTCAATATTTTTGTATTGGTATGAACATGAGTGTTTTGTTGTGTTATATAGTCTTTTCTTTAGTAAATTACAAAGCACTTAATTGTTTCATGTTTGTTTTGACTTTTAAACAATTAACGTCAGGACAGCTTTTTCAATATTGTTAAACATATAAAATATCATAACAATAACTTTTTTCAATATTGTTTAACATGTAAAATATGACAATAACTTTTTTCAATATTGTTAAACGAGTAAAATATAACAATAACTTTTTTGATATTGTTAAACATGTAAAATATAATGACAATAACTTTTTTCATTTACATTGAGGGCATTTAACAGATGGTTTCGTCCAAAGCAACTTACAATAAGTACATTTGTCACAAGAAAGGAACAACATGTCACCATTGATAAAGTAAGCATTAAACAATATGATATTTCAATATTGTTTAACACTTAAAATATCAAAACAATAACTCTTTTCAATATTGTTAAACATGTAAAACATAATGACGATAATGGACACCATGGATCAATGGTGTAAAAAGAGTTTGGAGTTAGGAATAACTTCCAGAACACCTGACAGTCAAAAACTGTAAATAAATAAAAAAATATTTTTTAACATAATAAGTCACTAACATTTTTGGACCTATGTATCATTTACTAATATTTTTCTTAAGGAACAGGTTTATTTCTTTTTAACAATATGGGTTTATATTTTTTTTGTATCGGTACTTTGGAGAGAAAATAAAATATTTCTTTATTCCACAAAAGCACTGAAAATAAAGAATGATCATAGCTGTTTTGTGTGTTTTGTTATGCAGCCCTTTAATGCATTTGAGCCTTACATTGAACCAAACCGAACATTTTCCACACAGATTTTTTTTCTACAACTGAAAAATACATCAGTCCAGCTGCAGCGGATGTTATCGGGCAAAGGGCATCTCTTTAGAAAAATGGGCCTATATTTACATATAATAAAATGTGTAGACGGTTAATTAAATTGTTCCAATGTAAATTATATCAACATTTTAAATACAAAATGCACAAAATAAGGACTGGACCAATGCATTGTCAGTCACATAAAAAAAAAGACAATAAGAGAAGTGTTTCTAACATCTCTTATTGAGTTGAAAAATATTGATTTTTACCGTCTGGTTTTCTGAGAATTAAGGATACTTCCCTCTTATCTCTACCATTTTAAATGTCTAATATTAAAATATTAAAATCTGAATTATGCACAAGGGTTTGGGGGTCTGGCACCTGGTGACTGAGACATGGTACTCCACCTTAAATGATTAAAAACTGCTTCCAAATATCAGAGTTTGAACTAAAATAACACCACAAGCCAGAGTAGCTGAAGTGAACATTGAATCTTTATTCATTGAGCAGAGGTCAGTCATTTCTCCATACAGAGTTAAACATTGTTGAAACATCAGGTCATTCCAAGAACACTGATAAGATAATCCCCACAAAGAGGTCAGTAACATTTACATTAGCAAGAATCAACACAAACACCCACAGGGACAAACCAACACAGTTTGACATGATTTTGAAATCTCAGAATGATTTACGATTAGATCAACAGTCTGAAGGTCTGAAGCCACCTTTGATTTTTGGCCTCTAACAAGTCCTGTGTTTTGCGCCTGTTGCCTGTTTTGTAACCACATTTTCTTGGGGTTTAAATAGATACATGAGTCTAAACGCATAAGTTGATAATTTATTTGTGTGTCCTATTAAAAAGCGGAAGAACGGATGAACATCCTAACAGTTTTTAGGCTGTAATTAGCCGTTTTATAAGTCACCCAAACAACTCCGTTTTCAATCTCGTATGGTTTGTTCATCTCCGGGTCGTACGTGCCTTTGTAATACATCCCATTCAAGTTAGCCGACTGGCAGTTGTTGTACCACCACCCACCCCCGTACATCTCGGCGCAATTCTCCTCCCACTTGTCATTGTCTTTGTCAAAAGTGCTGAATTTCATCCCGTTGTGCGACAGGTAAGATGCCATATCAGACTTAGGCATCACCAGAGCGTCACCGGCATCCCCAGTGTACCCCGACACATGCAGTGGGTACCCCTCCTCCTCTGAGCCAACCCTGATTATGTAGTCCGCACTAGCTACGCCCCCTTCCCAATCCTCCAGCTCCACCTTTAGCATGGTCTCACCCTGATTGGTCAACAGGTGGAGGTTCTGGTTGCCTAACCAGAGCTCCCCCTTGCCCTTTGCATCGACTGAGCCGAACCCGGTGCGATATTCGGCCCAGGTGCGGTTAAAGCTAAGCGCGCCGCTCTCTCTTTGCTGGACTAACAACCACCCACCCATAAGTCCCTCCTGCTGGCAGTAAACCTCAACTACCTGTGTGGAATCGGTGCCGCCGGGTCTGATGTTAAACAGGCCGTTTGTTTCCCCTTTAAGATGGTTCTGGTAGGCTTCGACGCAATCTGCAAACAGAGAGGGGCACACCGCAAACCGCGAGTTAGTTTGGACCGCCTTCGCTCGACTAGCTTAAATTGACTGCTAAATGATGAAAATCCTAAGAGTCTCTTTCCCCAGTTAACCCCGTCAATATGCGTCTGGAGAATCAGCACAACTTTTTGGCACATGCAAATATAGCAAGAGCTACCAAAAAGGTTATGTGTCCTAGATATTTCTGGGTATCTGAAGGGTGAACCGAAATTAAGAGTTAATATCTTTATCTAAATAAAGGATTATCCTAAGCCTGGCAGCGTACAGAAGAGAAAATACATTTCTACTCAGTCATTGGTTAAATTAACACTTCAAATTATGAAGTGAATTTAGGCTGGTAACTCCTCAAAAAACATTTTTATTTGAGTGGAGTTTAGTATGGTTGTGAAGGAACATCTCCAAAATGATCGATCTGCATTTAAAATTTTATGGGTTCAAAAAAACAACCCATAGTCTGTCGTTTCCATTCAGTTTCAGGGATTATGTAATGACAGCGAATTCCTCAGTAACAATCTAACACATCGCACTGAATGTGGAAATCTTTAAGCATAAAATTACTATGTCCACTTCATTTTTTTGGTACATAGGGCTAGCTAGCAAGCTAGCTGACGCTAAAGCATGCTGTCTAGCTGACTGCGCTGTAGTGGCCCCTACAGATTTTACTCCACGTCGGATGTTTCGGTACCTTTTCCTATATAATCGGCCTGCCGCTCGACACGGCTGGTCTTCACACTGCGGGCGTGGAAATCTGGAATGTCATCTTCTGCATTGTCCGTCATAAACCCGCCGAGGTCAAGCCCTCCGGCGGCAAAAGGGTCCCCAAACCCAGTTTTGGCATCTCCTAAGATGCTTCCCTTGGCGCCACCGGTGTGGGTTAGGGTGGGGAAGAAGGCACCCATCCCTCCCTTGGTGTTGTCTGCCATGGCCTGGCACTCAGGGCCTCCCTCATACACCTCCTCTACCTTCTCCACCGGTCCATCCTTGGTGTGGACGATGGTCCTCCTGGTGCTCTTGGTGCAGCTGATGGTTTGTGTGGACATGTGGGTTGTAGCGGAGCCGCCGAGGCCTTGAAGCCCGCCGTCTGTACCGAACAAATGGCTACTGCCTCCGAGCTCAGTGATAGATGGCGTGGAGGAGGAGGATGAGGAGGACGAGGAGGAGGACGACGATGATGAGAATGTAGGTGAAGAGTAGGAAGTACCTTGGACCTTGGAGATGGTTGCGGGGGATGAACTGGAGCCTTCCTCCCCAAGGATCAACTGGACCATAGGCACCTGAGGGCGAAAAGAATGATTAGCTTGAGCAAGAGTGGTCATGGTTCTAGAAAAGACAGTGTGTTTCTGTGCAAATTATGGATTATGGACAGTTCTTCCTTAAACTGAACTGGAGCGTTGTTGGCAAAATAAATTATGCTGGAGCGAAACCTGTCATACCATAAGCAAATAATGTGGTATCATATCTTTGCCTTCTACTACCAAGGGATGGCAGGACAACAGGAGAAGTAGCTTCAGTAGCAAACCATTAGCTAAGTGATTTGATTGTGATCTTTGAATCTCTTGGTGATTTTGAGATATGGCGTTATAAATTAAAAATGGTGGCAGGATACAGAGATGCACCAGGATCCAATAATACCAGACGGAAGGATACAACACTGTATATTTCGAGAACGTTTTCATTCACTTCAGGACGGTACAACTGTTTTTTGAGAAGGTTCCAGGACATTTCTGTGTCCTTCGCTAATGCCTTCACGAAGCAACATAACGCGTCACTCACGTCAGTGAACACGTCTTCCTTCTGCTGTGCTGCCACGCCTCCAGTTATGTCCCCTGATTTGTAGATGCTGTCCACGTTTGAGTCCTTCAGCGGCCGGCTCTTCATCACGTACAGGGTCTTCACAGACTCGACGCTCTGAGCCGACTGCGAGTCCAGCTGGTTAATCTGGGAAACAGACAGAAACAGAGAGTGGCTTCTCACTAAGAGACAATACAAAGCCTGATTTTGGGCCCTAGGACTATCAAAACTCCATAATTTGCTATCATATTATGTGTTTTCAGTTTCACTTTTGCTGATACGCAATGAGAATATATGGTGATATGTCATAAGTGTTGTCTTTTCCTGGTTTTAACGGCACATCACAGTAACATAATGTCAATTTCTCAACTTACCAGCCTTTTCTAATAGTTCTAGCGCTTGTCTTTACCTACTCAGTCATTATATCCACATTACTGATGATTACTGATCAGAAACCTAGCATTTTGTAAATATACCTTACCTGTTTGTCCAGCACCACGTAGTCCTCGTGGTCCACCTGGAACTCGGCGTAGCCTTGGCAGGATCCTTTGCAGGAACGGAGCTTAATATCAATATCAACCTGACAGAGGAGACAAAGAGTTGGAGATGAGCTTCATCATGAGTCGACATCTGTAATGTCTGTAATCCAGTTTCAGTTACTCTCCATAACTACATGAGACAATAACGATGAAGAAGAAAAACCCAGCTAAACTCCCGCCAAAGCTAACTAGCTTAGCAGATGTCAGCTACAACCTACAACCTGGTGACAAGCTACCATCTATCCCTAAACTACATATTCAAATGTTGTTAAATTGTACATTCGCTTACGACTAAATCTTAACAAGGCATCCAGTTGCGACGACGAAAACTTGATCCTATTTCCTGTAGTTTCTTCCTTCTGCCTTTGTAGCGTCATTCTCAGTTTGGGTGACATTCAGTGACTATAAATAAATGTAAACATGTCTTTATCATCGTCGTATCTACGTACCTCCAGCCTCTGCATCTCCACCACCTGGTCTTTGACTCGATCCTTCAGGGCGCCCAGGATCCTCAGCTGGCGGTCGATCTTGATCTTCATGTCTGTGATCCTCTGACGCAGGTTCTGGGCCAAGTCATAGTAGTTGTTGTCTTGACCTGGTGGAGGAAGAGAGCGTGAATCTTTGAATGAACTGATGAATAAAAGGCAGACTGACTGACACTTTCAGACATTTAGACTTTGACCAGAATTTGGTGCTAAATTTTCTGTAAACTTTGGAAATTAAGAATAAAAAATCTAAGTTGAGACTTTAAAGACGTTGAAGGTGCATACAATATATGACAAGCGTTTGGACCAGATGCACATTTTTAAAGTTGGGTTGGGTTTTTGACCACTGACATCTCAACTAAACATTATTTTTATGCATGGGCCCCTGAAAAAAATCATCTTCCCAGTTGTTTTATGACGTAGAAAATCCGCTCAACATGTTTTTAAAACCTCGAGGATACACAGAATACATTTTGACGAGAAAAGACTACATTTAAACATTTGTTTGTTTACAGGAAAACTCAGCACATTTAGGTTTTTGGTGATGAGCTGAGAGAAAAGCTGCACACCAACCTCCTCGTTTATGTTTCTACATGCCTGTAAACATGAATCTAAAAATGTCTCCTTGATAAGTTAAAAGTTGAACTCGCGAGGGAAGTGTGGACACACTCACCAGCATCGGTGGTGAGTTTGTCCTTCAGGTAGTCGTAGGTCTGTTTGGTAGTCAGGTCGGTGGAGCGCTGCTTGGCCGTGTTCTGATCCAGGAGGCTTCGGATCTTCTCGATCCTCTTCAGCAGGCTGTGGTCGTATTTGTTCATCAGACCATCGATCCTGCAGCCCGACGGGCATTTAGGGCCCTGATGAAGGACGAGGGGGGAGATTACTTACAGCGCACAAGACACGTTTAAATAATTTGTGTTTCCACAAGAAAGATGAGCATCAGGATGAAATCTGAGCACGGGAAAATGTACGTCGTCAATGTGAAAAAGTAAAGATGGACTCGTACCCATTCGTCAGTGGTGCAGAAAGGCCACTCCTTCTCAGAGGCACATTTCTCACTTCTGGTGCCGTGCTCCACCGGACGAGCTCCTCTCGGGTCGATCGGCTGCACGAGAACGGTAAATGTTCATAACTGCATTGAAACTATTACATTTAGTTACAATTTCATGTGACAGGGAGTGATGTGAACTCTCTAACAAAAAAAACTTTTCTTCACTCCTGGCAGTGTCGTGAACAAAACTTATTGACTAAAAGTGAAGATATCATGTTAAAATATGAATTTGGTAAAACTTAAAGTCACCCATATGAATAGTACTGGAGTAAAAGTATCTGATATTACTTAAGTATCAAAAATTTAAAAAGTGCATGTATCTGTTGAACAATCATCAGATCTGAAAATACGCATTTTTCTCATTATCGTGCTGGTTTTTATTCTGATTGGCGATAAAATAATTCAAAAGTCTGCTGCTTTGGCTCTGATGCAGAGAGTAATCTGCAAAGTAACTAGTAACTAAAGTTCTGAAATAAAAGTAGGGGAGTAAAAAATACAGTAAAAATGATGGAAGTACTTTAAGCCCTGAGTTACTGAACAAGACAAGACCTCCTTAATAACTTAAGCCACTGCCAAAATTAGAAAATAAAAAGTCAGAATGACCAGAATTCAATCACAGTAACAAAAAGTACACGTGTTTAATTAATTTAATTTAAGTAGCACAAAGAAAGTTATAATATGTAACTTAGAAAATATGAAAAATGACAGAAAAACGCTGCATAATTGTAACAAGACTCTTCTGATTTCTGTGAACCAGGTTGTGAGTTTTTCTCTTTAACGTATTAAAGACTCACCGATTGTGAAGCCACACCGATCAAACAGAAGAGTAAACCGAGTCGCTGCATCTTTGTGTCCGTGCTTCTTCCTCCGTGTAAAGACGAGTCGCTGAATGCTGCTCCGTTGGGCCGTCGGATTATTTGAAGCCTCCAAAGAAGCAGTGACTCATCAGGACAGATCCGAGTTGAGTAACCTCAGCTGATCGATGTGGAGGCTTGTTTGTCGACAAACTGAACACAAACACAGTTCAGTGCAGTCAGGACTCGACTTCCCGGCACTTGATCCAGAATGTTTTCTCACAGCAAACAGTGACAAACAGAACCGACTGTCACCAATATGACTAACTGATGAGTCAAACAAAATAAAGACAACGACAGCATTATTATTTGTATCACTGTGTTTTATTAAAGGGTCATTCCGTGAAAACTCACACAGAATTCAGAACTCTTCCAAGATCACGTCGTGGATTTCCTCAACTTCTTTGTGATTTTTCGAAAATTTTGGCTAAAGTCTTAATATTAGAGATTCTTTGTTTGACCATCATTCAATACCAACCGACCCGAACTGGGTTGATATTTACAATATCTGAGATACTCTTTCATTTTCAAACATTACCATCTTTGCTAGTTTTCACTTTATTGACTCAAATGTTGAGTTTGTGTCGTATTCATGAAGCTCTACAGCTTCACAAGTGACACAGATCTTGTTAAATATCAACATCAGAGCTGAAAAACCACACTTTTTCCATATATTTTGACTGTAAAAGCTCCAGAGAACGATTATTAAAGTCCTGTGCTGATATTCTTTGCAGACATATACAACATACAGAGATGTTATGTTACTCCGTCATTTGAAGTCAGACAATATTAAAACTTAAACGTTAACCCATAATTTCATCAGATGTTCTCTGAGAACAGAACATTAAAACATCCCTGTGAGTCACTTCCAGGCAATCGTACCAACCTTGTGAGGATCGGACGTTTGACACAGTTCTTCCCGATCACTCGGGGGGGTCCAGAGTTCAGGTGTGACGAGCCGGAGATCACTGAGGAGAATGCAGCCACAGCACCACCTGCTGGAAGAATGTGTTGAATGATCAGTCTCAGATGGTTTAAAAGATACTCAGAGCAATAATATGTGAATCAAAGGCACTTACATGTCACAGGATGAGTTGGAGGAGATGAACCGTGTGAACAGATCAGAAGGAGGACGGTGAGGGATCATTTTGTTACTACTTTTCATCTTGTTCTTGAAGTATAACTGAAATAATTTGTTTTGCTGATAAACTTTGACGGACATGATGACAGAAGAGGCCTCCCTGTAACCAGCTCGACTTCCACTTCCACATAAAAAAGTCCAAAGTCTCAGAACCGGAGTCTCTAATCCTTCTTGCTGTGTGTGAGTCGGTGGTGCGTGAGGTGCTGCAGCAGCCTGAAGCCTCTCTTGCAGAGCTCACACTCGAACGGCTTCTCTCCGGTGTGGATGCGCAGGTGCTTGGTGAGGTTACTGGTGTCGTTGAACTGCTTCCCGCACTCCTTACAGACGTAGGGTTTCTCTCCGGTGTGGATCAGCTGGTGCCTCTTCAGAGTTGCAGTCTGGGTAAAGCACTTGCCGCACTGGGAGCAGCGGTGCGGTTTCTCCGCCGTCTCTCGGCACTCGTGAGCGGTCAGCTTGGCGAGCTCGTCGAACGTCTGCCCACACAGGGTGCAGCGCGGCGGTTTCTCCTCGTGAGCAGACTGGTGCACCTTCAGCCCCGATGGATGGGAGTAGCCTTTCCCGCACTTGTCGCACTTGTATGGTTTCTCCCCCGTGTGGAGGCGCTCGTGGATGACGCGGTGCTGAACGAGCCGGAAGCTCTTGCCGCAGTGTGAGCAGCTGTATGGTTTCTCTCCGGTGTGGATCATCCGGTGCTTCTTTAGGTTGGTCCTCATGCTGAAGGCCTTGGGGCACTGGGGGCATTTGAAGGGTTTCTCTCCTGAGTGGGTGTACTGGTGCGTCACCAGAGACATCTGGACTCTAAACGTCTTGGGACAGAACCTGCACTGATACGGTTTCTCCCCCGTGTGGACCCGCTCGTGCTGCTTGAGTTTGGCCTGGTGCTTGAAGCTTTTCTTGCAGTGGCTGCAGCTGTGTGGTCTCTCTTTCGAGTGACTCAGCATGTGTGTCTTCAGGTCTCCCCTCCTGGCGCAAGTCTTGCCACAGTGGTCGCATTTGTATGGTTTCTCCCCGGTGTGGATCAGCTGGTGCTCCTTCAGACTGCCCTGCCTCCCAAACTGCCTCCCACACACCTCGCAGCTGTACGCTTTCTCCCCCGTATGGGTGAGGAGGTGCTGTCGGAGGGTGTGCAGCAAGTAGAATTTTTTATCGCAGTGCTCGCAGGCGTGACTTCTCTCTCGTGGAGCCTCTTCTGGTGTTTCGTCTCCCTCCTGATTCTCCCTGTTCTCTGTGTGGACGCGAACATGGAGTCTCAAGCGGTGTTTCGTCCGGAACGTCCGGCTGCATTTGTCGCATGAATGAGTCTTCGGCACTGACGGTTCTGACCCGGACTCTTGCTGGATCAGGCTGCAGTGATGCCGCTGGTGTCTGATGACGTTGCTTCTCCTCGCGAAGGATTTCCCACAGTGCTCACAGTGGTGATTCCGGGTTTTGGTTTTACCCTCCTGCTGGTTCTTCTTCGCCTTGTTTTCATCTGTTGTGGAGCACAGAAGACGACAGAAACACAGAAATACATGATTAATACAGTTCATCTTTAAAGCTTCTGTTCAAGATGACTCAATAACTCTGAGCTGGGATGTTTGTTCTCTTTATGAAGGCGGAGATGAGCGAAGGAAAGAGATGAAAATCAGAATCTGTAGGTCAAGAAAATTGCTACCAATGCTTCGGTTGATCAAAAGAAAATGAATCTATTTTGATGCATCACTTGGGAACAACTTTTACCTCCACCTGCAGAATCTGCCTCTTCCTCAGCTTCATGTTGCTCTGATGTCATGACGACGTCTGAAGGGCCGTTTTGTGATTGGTCGGCTTTCTCTGAATTACCGAGCGCGACTGTTTTGATGGACTCGGATCGTTCGTAGTCATCTTCCCCTGTGTGACTCACTTCATTCATTTCTTTGGTTTTAGTTTTGTCGTCACGCTCCCACGCCCCCGTTTCTTCTTTAGACAAACTGTTTTCTGCTTCAGTGTCGATCTGCTGCTCCTCCTCTTTCAACCCGAGCTTGAAGCCGGTGTATTCTGCTGCCGGATCGACCGCCTGCCCGCTCAGTTCTGTTTTCATGCAGTCCACCAGGCAGATGGACGGCTGCTTCAGAGCCACGACTGAGGGGTCGACTGACGAGTCTGAAGGCAAGACAGGTCGATTTAAAAACAGCAACAACATAATCCACAAATTCTGGTTCCACATTTTGGAGGAATTAACTCCCAAACGTTACATTTATTATTACTTGTGTATAAGTGAAAAGCTGGAACGACTACAGATGGTTTGGTCATCGATTCAGCTAAAATACCTCAATATTTTACTGGTTCTAGCATCTCAAGTGAGAGGATGAACTGGAGTAATGGGTCAAAGAAAGAGATTCAAGGTGCTTCTGGGTGAAATACACTGAATAAGACAGTATTTTTACTTTTTGCAAGTTTTTGTCCTTTATTCCACGATAAATATCTGGTTTATGATGTTGAGACTTGCAGGTGATAAACTCCCTGACAGCTGCAGGAAGTGAACATGTGATGTCGTGTCTCTGGTCACCTTCTGGCTCCAGTCTCTCAGCTGGTCTCAGGTCTGCCGGCGCCTTCAGACAGTCCACCAGGTAGACCGACAGCCGCCTGGAGCCCAGCAGAGACGCACCGCTGGGGGACGCCATCGCCTCTGCAGCATGTGAAGGATTAACAGTGTGAACATCAACACTTCCCGCACAGCTCCCAGGACAGACTGCTAGCTGCACGGCTAACTCAGCTAACAGCAGCAGTTAGTGGTTAATGTGGTGAAACGCTGCCCCCAAGTGTTTGGAGTATGAATCCAGCAGGTTCTTTATAAACTGTTTGCATCTTTATAACTTCATCTTTGCTTCACTTAGTTTATTATTAAACTCAGTCTCTGACTTTATAATGCTCATCTATCTATCTATGAGGCTAACGTTAGCTTAGCTTGAGTTAGTGCCACTCGTGTATTAGCAGGTGAAAACAGGAGCTAACTATCAAACTGTGGCTGCACAACAATTACAAGAGTCGTCAGAAACTCACCACACGGAGCTGAACGCAGTGTTTTCCAGGACTGACGCCTCAGCTGACCTGCTGCTGGAGGCTTCACACGAAGATTAATAAACGTCCTCTGGTGTCTTTTCGCTCTGGAGCCATAAAACTGCTCTTCCGGTGCTGTAATATTGTGATTTCTGCGCCCGAAACACTAAAAACTGGTTGAAAACTGGACCAAACGTACCAGAGAAGCTCCGACATGTGTGTTGTCTTCCGGGTTCATTTGAAGAGCGGGGCTGTCGACCAATGGGCAACGAGAAACAGAAAGGGAGGCGAGTTCTTTTAGAAATATTGGCGCCAATCACTGTTTGCCTTTGTTACCGGGGAATGGCACCTGGTTGAGGACAAAATATGATCATACGCGTTTCTCTTTCTATACTTTAAAGCTTTTATTTCACTGCCTGTCGATCTAAATATAAATAAAATGAAAAATAAGATAACATAATATAATAATAAATAGTGTAATATAATATAATAAAATATAAAAATATAATATATATACTTATAATTCTACTTATATAAAATAAATTAGTAAAATACAAATACCTGTTAGAATTTATTAAGTACATAAATGAGGTATTTATTACGGAAGCGTATTGCATTCACTTGATAAATTTATTTTTTGGTTTGTTTTTCTGAGTAATTATTTGTGTTTTTCTGAGTAATTTATTTTTTTGTCTGTTTTTTTGAATAATTTATTTCTTGTCGTTTTTTTGAGTAATTTTTTTCTGTTTTTCAGAGTAATTTTTTTCCTGATTTTCTGAATAATTTTTTTCTGTTTTTCAGAGTAATTTTTTTCCTGATTTTCTGAATAATTTTTTTTCTTCTGTTTTTCGGACAAATTTTTTTCCTGAGTTTACAGAGCATTTGAAGATCCATTCATTCATTGAGAGCTCGACTTCATGGTTGCAAACATGACCGACTTGTTCAGTTTAATCAAGTTTTACGTTTGATCTGGGTTTAAGACACTGGGAGATAGTCCTGTCTTTAACTCATATAGATGGTATTATCATTAGTTTGTCAAGGCATGTATGTGCGGGCAGGAGTCACCATAGGTCCACGACATGGTCCACGGGAGAACGGAAGTCTGTTACAGGTTGGATGTTCTCGCGGAGTTCGAAGTATCTCGATATTTCAGAAAAAAAATTACTCCGAAAAACAGGGAGGAAAAAATTACCACGAAAAACAGAAGAAAAAAAATTACTCAGAAAAACAGAAAAAAAAATTACTCAGAAAAACAGACAAAAAAATATATTATTCAGAAAAACACAAATAATTACTCAGTAAAACAAACCAAAAAATAAATGTATCAAGTGAATGCAATACGCTTCTGTAATTTATACTTTGATATTGCCACCACATGTTTTCCTTCTGTCCCAATAGACACATAAAATAATCTTGTCTAAATATGGATCATAAACATGCAAACACAAAGAATAGGAATAAAATAAACTGTGCTGTAGAAAATCCTCACGTGTAGCTCTCCTCTACGCACCACTAGATGGCGCCACATGATCAGCGTTTGTCCTCGTACAGCTGCCGTCACTGTACGTCCTCTTTACAGTAGGACTGATTCAAACTGATGGTTTGCAATGTTGTGAGTGCAGCGAGTCCGTTTGGATTTGTGAAAAAGCTTGAAATAGATTCTGATCCTCTGAAAGAAAACACTCCTCGGGCTGATAAAGATTGGAACAATCGATATATAACAGTCCATTATGCACAATCGAGCGCACACACTCACACACGCCCACCGACACACACAAAGCCACAGGCTGTGTCCTTTGATAATTTGCTCTTTTGAAGACGGACATTTTTGAAGTCCCTTTGAAGTGACTTTTACTAATGTTGTTCGTTTGCGAGCCTCAATTAACTGACTCCCTCATTTTAAATTCAAAGACTTGTCTCTGTTCATATATAATGAATTCGTATATGAGCCTGAGCCGGCCGGGCAGGAGCAGCCACATCAATACGTCTTTAATCCACCGAGCAAACATCGCTGCAGGGCTGCAGTCACGCCGGCCTGAAAAACGGCATTTGAGCTTGTATGATATTTTCTGGATACATTAAAAAAACCCATAGAATTACTCTTTCGAATGAGCGTGTAGGAGCAGTAAACGCTTCAAAAACCTGGTAAGTAGAGCAGTTCTCTCTAACCTGAGGGGTCTGGAGGTCTACAACGCTGGAAATACTGCAAAAAAAGAAAGTTTTTTTGTATTCTTTGCGTCTTTACTTTCTCTTGTTTTACCCTTTTAAGACCTCTGAAAGTTATTCAAATGAAACAATGCGAGAGAAAAATATTATTCATGCAACCTATCGCAAGGGATCACGCAGAGGTGTTGCTGCATATTAAAGGGTCACAAGCATAACAATGTTGGGAATAAGTGAATTACACTAAATCCAGAGAGAGGGAAAGTGTTTTCTCAGGGTTTACATGCACAGCGGGAACAAAAACCGTTGCATGTGAAAGCATGAATATATGTATGTTATTGTTGTGAGGGATCAGATTTACCCTTCGAGGCAGCTGGATGTCTCGGGATAACAGGTATGTAAAGAGGTTAGCGTGGATTCTGCCGTAGCTGCAGTTTTGTAACAACAGGACAACATGTCTTCATTAAAAGGAAGAACAAAGAACAACACTGAAGGCTTTTCTGGATGGAAAAGATGTTTTCCCAAGAGGCTTCGGTAAGAGTTTGATGACACAAAGGAGCTGCCCTTTTTCCAAACAGTTTCTAAGATGGATCATGGAACAAACCCTCTGTCGTGTCACGGTCAGAGAAACCCCCCAAAAAAGCCTTCAGATGTCTTGTTTTGTCGGATTAAAACCCTAAAAGGTTCAGTTTGCGCTGAAATCACAGTCATCGCTGGGATTTCAAAAAGACACTTCAGTCATGAGTGAGTCGTGTTGCTAAAAATGAGCTGGTGGTTGTTCGGCAGAGAACAGGCAGCAGAAGCGTCTGACAGTCTTTAGACAACAAACACGTCTGATGCCTTCTCTCTGTACCTGCCTCTGTAAAAGACACCTGTCAGACTTTGTGCATCACTCTCTCTCTCTCTCTCTGCCTCTCTCGGGGGGTCGCAGCACTTTGCGTTAACATCTGGCTGATCGCTTCCTGTGAGGAGAACGTTTCCCTTCAGTGTGAACACCAGACACCAAAATCTCACTTTGGCAAACTCCGAATCTCCTGTGTCTCAATTAGAGGGGGCGATGTTTCAGTCAAAGCCCCAGTTCTAGTTGTTTTTAAACATGTTGGCAGCTCCACATCACCTCCTTTTTACATTTTAAACACACTGATTCACTCAGCCAGTTGGCCGAGGTGCAAGAACTTCAGGGAATCCTTGTATTCCCCCCGTACGGTGGCTGTGGTGGAACATGGTGACGCTGAAACTACATATATTAACGTCGTCAACATCAAACTTTTTCCTCAGATCTCATCAACACGCTGAAGTAGATCATTAAGTTTAGATGAATGTATGTTTTTATCTTTGCAAAGAACAGCCTCTGTTTGTTGTCAAAGTTGGAGGTGGAATATTTGGAGGCGGTTCGCTCAAACAGTTACGGTGTTAGACGTTTGCAAACGGAGTTAGTTAGACGTTCCCAAGTTCTGATTTTTGTGATTTTTGAGTGATTCCTGATCTACTCTGGTATTAAGGTTCCCCACTTGAGTACGAATTCAACAGGTGGCATATTGGTGGCATATTCTTAAATATTAACCCCCCTGCTGGGTTGCCAGTTGTGCATTCGCTGGCCTGGTTTGGCCTTCACAGTAACTGTTTCTCTGAGTAACCAACGTTAACGTATTTCTCTCTTGTCACAGGGCTTTGCTTATGCTCTGGTTAGGTTGAGGCACATAAACCACTTGGTTTGGATTAGGGAAAATGATGGTTTGGATTCGGCACACTACAATCTTTAACTTCCTGTGAAAAAAGACGCTTTATGTTGCCACTGAAATGTCTGCAAGTCTCCTTAAAAATATCCAGTGATATGGCTCGAACTGTGGTTGCCTATTTGCCAGCATATATCTTTGCTACAAATATCGACTTACACATATCTTCGGTTTGCAGAAACGTTAACTAATAACATTAAATCCTGGTGATCTGGCAACCAAAGATGTTTTTTAGTTTGGGCAAACGTTTAATATTTCATCCGCCTTCTCCCTCTCAGCTGACGTATGGACTCAGAGAGCGTCTTGTAGCTTCTCTGTATGTAAATTTGTACAAAAGGTTGTAGCATTGGATGAGATGTTTTCGTAACCTGACTCTCGCCAGATGCATTTCGTTCCGCCTGGCTTCACTCATATCCATCTGGGATCGCTCCATTGGAGATGTGTTTCAGAAGGCTGGGCCTTATCAAAAATCCTTGCATATGATTGGATAAACCACTTGTCTGTCATCTTTATTGACGTGCTACTTCAACCACTCACATCGAAACCAACCTGTGACATAGCGACGCAGGGAAAACCTAACCTGACTCTCGCCAGATGCATTTCGTTCCGAAGTCAGGTTAGTTCTCTGATGTTCTTTTAACAAAAGAATATTGGGTAGATTGGACAACACGGATGAAACAGCAGCATCAATGTTGACGCTTGCTTCCTCGATGCGAGCCGCCATTGTTGTCTGAATCAAAACAGTCGCTTCTCCGCTACGTCACATCTATGAAACTCCCGCCCGGTGGTCCGATTGGCTCTACCTGAAAATCTGGTGCCGAAATCCCTCCCAACGGGAGCGATCCCAGATGGATGTGAGTGGAGCTAGGCGGAACGAAATGCATCTGGCGAGAGTCAGGTTAATGTTTTCGCAGCGTGTAGCACAGAAACATGCAGATATGATGCTCGCTATTTAGCTACAGTCTGATTCCCCCCCTCCCGGTACAAGAGTACAAATCCAATCTTGATTGAGTGTTTGAACCAATTAAAATGTGTATTCCCTCAGCACGTACAACTGATTAAAATACTTCTACTATTTGCACGGTTACATTAAACGATGCGCCGCTTCTTGTGCAGTGAGCTCGAGATTCAAACCAGTTTTTGTAACACACATTTTTTTTTTTTTTTCAGCCCGGACCAAAAACATATTGATGGATAATGAGCACACACTCTTCAAAGCAGAGATGTTTAAAGTCAGTTATTAGTATTCATAGTCTGTAAGCTGTTTGTAGAGGTGCAACACTTTGACCTCAATTTCAAGCCTCCCCTGTGAACGTTACCGCACACACACACACACACACACACAGCTCTCGTCACCCCTGTTGCCCTGCGAGATTACAGGTTTACATCCCCCTCCTCTATCATCAAACCCTTTTACAAGTTAATGCTTCAGGCACACACACACACACACACACACACAAACAGAGAAAACTGGCAGGTCAGTATTTGCACACAAATTGCCTCTCTGTGGTTTGTGTGTTTTGGTGAAACTCAGGAGGATTCGAGTGAGCGGAGTCTTTATTTGACGAGATGCCAACATGCTTGCAGCAAGATAACGTCCCTGCAGGAAAAACCTGTTCTGTCCTCGGGTCATGTAAAGAGGAGCTTAAAGGTTCCCCTCCTCCATCCCTGTCTCACCCACCTTCATGTTTCTCTAGAGTAGTAGAAGGCGGTGACGGTGAATGACAAGCCCGGCTGACAGTGAGTGATTGAGATGTGGCTGGTGGTGTCGTTACCCAGCCTCCCACCTTACCGCTTTGCAAGATAAACCTACCAAAGTATCAGTTCCTGGATCCATAGTGTCAGTCAAAAGCAACATCAGGAACTTACGTGGTGCTGCACACATGTATGACCTGTCAAACTGAAGGGTAACGTCCACAGAACCCACTTTTCAAGAACCATTTCAAAACGGTAAACCAGATGGATAGAAAGATAAAGAAGAAGAAAAATGGTGGTCTCCTTAGTGGTTCTTCAATGGTACTTTGCGGCAGTAGACTTGCTGTGTCGCACCTTTAAACCCTGTTTGGTTTTTCAGCAGTTCTTTAGGAGATCTTCGGGTTGGTTTGGTTGAGGTGCTGTACAGCTCCGCTGCCGCACAGAGAACCTTTGAGCCCAGTACAGTTCCTGAACCAGTTAAGCCCACTTTGGTTTGTCAGTCAGTATGTTTCCACGCACACTTGAGTCGAGCTACAGTCATAGCTCGATTAGGCCACTTAGTTGGGCTCCTGCCATTGTCCCAGTATACAAGCACCAGGGGAGCATCCATTTATTGATGAAAGTATGTCCGACTCCACCACGGTAGATGGTGATACGCACCATTTCAGCTAGTTGCTATTGGACCTTTATCTGGTTGACCAGATACCAAACAAGTTAAGAAGCTGCGAACAAGCTCAGTTTGTCGAAAAATGTGTATTTCTTGCTCCAGCACGCGACATGTTGATACCTTCGTAAAGGTGAAAACTTAGCAATTACATTTTCCTCACGCAGGGTCTGTACCTCAACTCATTCTCCTGAAGGTGCTGAGACATGCTTGAAATATATAAGAAGAAAGTGACAAGAGTGTTTTTTGTGATTGATTTAGAAATCAATAGTTTATATCTTGTGGATAAATGATGCTGTTTGTGCCGCCAAAATCTGTTCCACGGGTAGTTTCCTGATCTGCTGTAGGACCGTTCGCTCTTCCGTCAGATCAATACAGAAATTTGATCATTCAAGTGTTGCTGCCCATTTAAAGTCCTCTCATTTCGCCCCTTGAGGTACATTTAAGGGATTGGATGATCCTCCATGATGGCGGAGGGGGAGTGATTTCCTGTTTTCAAGAGGAGAGAGGTCAGAGTTATGAACAGCAGCCCATATCTCTGTTTCCTCTCCACTTGTTTTCTTCTCTTTCTCGTCTCTCACAGATCCTCACGCAGATGCTAATTGGCTTCTGATGCATTTTTAATGCTCAGCCACTCAAATCGCACCCTGCCTGCCACCATCTCTGTTTGTGATGCTCGGATTGAGTTTGCATATTGCGTGATGACAGTGTGTGTGTGTGTGCGTATGTACATAAATCCTGTTCATGTGTGTGTCCGCGTGCATGTTTTCATGTGTAATCTTGTGACAGGAAGTCAATTTGTACTCATCTTTCCCGGCTTCAATCCACCCTCCCAGCGGACGCCCTAATGGCAAACACACAGAGCTGAGCAACAAAAAGTCAGCTGGAGAGTTTTCATGCCCGCTGCCACTGAAAGTTTGTGGTTAACAGCTTTGCTGATGGAAGCTCAGCTTCATTAAATGAACTCACAGCCTCCCGTCATGCTGGCTGCAATCTGGGTCACTCATGTGAAGATGAGTGTGTATTCTTATTCTCATGGGTCAAAACATGAAGACAATTCCTCAGATGTGAGGACGTGTGGCGGCTCCTAAGTACTTTACAGGAATAGTACAACATTTCATGGAATATAAACATTTGCTATTAATTGATGAAGCAGAACCAGAATTATCTTATGATGATTTTTTTTTCCTTTTCAAAACCAGGTATTTATATTACCCACAATTCCACTCAACCACCGGACACGTCAGTCAAAGATTCAGTCGTGTTAACCCACACAAGTGGATTTGTTTCATGTTCCATAATACGGTTAGATTACATGTATATGAGCTCAGTTTCTTATCAGGAGGAGGACTGGATGGTGGTGGCGAGACAGCTAGGTGAGATGGCGAGACAGCTAGGTGACATGGCGAGCCAGCTAGGTGACATGGCGAGACAGCTAGGTGAGATGGCGAGACAGCTAGGTGAGATGGCGAGACAGCTAGGTGAGATGCCGAGACAGCTAGGTGAGTTGGCGAGCCAGCTAGGTGAGGTGCCGAGACAGCTGCCATTCAAGAGCCCCATGTTGGCTTCCCATTTCAACTGACAACAATAGGTCATTTTAGTGACTGTTAGAACATTTTCCAGCTTTCTTTTTGGCAACAGAACTGGGTATTTTAAGCCAAAACGTGATCTTTTCCTAAACCCAACCAAGTGGTTTTTTATGTCACACAGAACAGTGTGATTAATTAAGTTAGTTAATGATTAATTCTGCTACTATATCTGTGATTCAAGGATTATATAGTAGATAATGATAACTTTAACAATGAGATATTCCATTAATTAAAGTAAATGAATATCTGTGAATCGACATAACCATCACTCTCCTGAACCAGCTGCTGAGGGGCTCAAACTAGTAACGACTTACTAAATACTAATTACTTAATCACTAGTTACTCTTTTTGTGCACCTTCAACTAAAGTGAAACATCACACACCAATATCAGACCAAATATTTGTAATTTTCAGGTCATTCCTTATTCATTCTGCTCTTGTTCTTTAGCAATAACGCGTGTTTTGTAAAATGTTACAACTGTTTCGGAGTGATGCGTCGGGTCTGCACTACACTGCCTGCACGAGATCCTTAGATGAGTATCAGGTCTTAAAGGACGTACTTTATATGGATCTGAATTAAACAAGTGTACAATGTAAGCGTGCATGTATGTGCGAGCACTTGGAAGGATCTGCAGCTAATTAATGAAGTCTGGACGTTTGAACCTCGAGAACACAGTCGCTTTAATGTAAAGTTCCTCTGAGGAAATTAATTAGGTGGTATGCAAACTGTGTGTGTGAGCGTGTATTGTAGCCGGAGGAGGTTTCCATTAATCATCCTTGAATATTTCTCACACTTCAGTGATTTCTGTGTGTGTGTGAGGAAGAAAGGAGATAAATTACAGACAATAGATCGTCTGGATGAGTTTTCACACATTACTGTATTGAATCTGAGTGATTGTGTGTTTCTTCATGGGTTTACATTCATTATTTTTGCATCTGTTATTTGGACGTTAGAGGGTATATGCTGATTTTAATTTGTATTCATATTCTTGCCAGCAGTCATTATGCTAAGCTAAGCTGCTGCTGGCTGTAGCTTCATATTTAGCATTAATGGTTGTTTATCCAATCCCAAGTAGACAGTGCAGGTGAGAATGAGATCTGTGAACACACTGTCTGTTTCAACTGATCCAACTACTGAACCAGTCAACACAACAGCACCAGACTCCCTTAACAAATGTGGTGATTTTAAGAGTTGTTGAGTTAAAACAAACTTTCTAACGTAGTGAAACTGTGTCTCTGACAGATTCTAACTTGTTGTGTCCTTGTTGTAAATTCAGCATTAAATCAGAAGCTGAAGTTGTTTGTCTCCTTGTACAAAGTGTCAGTTTGTGGCAGCATGTCTGTACCAGCCTGTCTGCTTCTGTGTCTAAAGTGCTAAAGTCTTACCTGCCAACACTGATCAGCTGTTTGAACACACTGTTTACACTGATGTCACCATTTACACTCCATTTATGAAAGAAGAAACATGTTATTGATCTAAACATGTCACATGTTACAAAGACACTAAACAGGAACAATATAGGCTCCTTCTTTGTCCCCGTGGAGAAAGTCCCCAGACTCCCTTAACAAATGTGTCAGTTTAGTGAGTTGTTGAGTTATTATCATTCTATTATTATTCATTTCTTTGTGTAAAAACGTAAACAGGCGGCATAATCAATTCAATGAAAGAAGTTAACGAGTTAATATCTGACAAAACAACACAACACAATGTGACAGGCGACCGAGGATACGCTTGGTTATTACTGTAATCAGTCTGTCTAAATGACACTTTCATGTGCATCATTACACACATTAGGTATGAATCCATTTGCTTCAGAGGAGCGTAGAGCGTGGAGTGTGTGTGTGTGTGTGCGTTTACAAATAATAAGAATGGAACATGACAACAGATTGACAGGTACATGGCACAGTTAACTAATATGTGAATGAGGGGATGGATTCAATTTATTTTACATGGTATGACATTGTGTGTGAGTGTGTGTTTCTGCATGACTAGCTAAATTATTCCTGTGCATATCAATGTATACGTGTGTGGAATTAATTACCATTTATCACCCTGTTGTTAAACGGGAAGGCCACTGAGAGCTCACGACACCCTGACAACAACAACATATATAAATAACAATATATATAAAAATGACAGTACATCTGTAACAAAATTATAATTCAGACCATAATTTGAAATTACAAATACAGCAAAGTAAAGCAATACAGGTCAAATAATGTCATATACACCACCTGTATTCACAATACTCTTTGTGTATTACAAGGCATTTTAAAGCAACACTATGTGACTATTTTACATTGAAAAATAAAATAGCTTCAAAATAATTTCAATAAACACTGATTGGTAATAAGGTGAGTGGTGTCTCTGTTTTTATGGAGTTTTCTGCTGGACAACTATCTTCACTTGTTGCTTAACGAACCGTTACCTGCTGCTAACTGTAGCTGCCTGTAGCTAGTTAGCTCATCTGACCTGGGATTTGTATTCACACAAGCGGTGATGCACTCAAACTTTGGGGGCACCACAATGCACAAAGCACCAATTCTTACACATTGTTGCTTTAAATTGATTAAAAGGGATGAGGTTGTCTAATTTTTAAGGATGTCCCTCTTGTGTGGAGCACAGAGGCAGTTTCCCAATCTTAGTATCGACAGAGCGAACCAAATAGTCTTAAATTGTAGTGCAGTGTGATCTTAGTTTATTGTTAAGAGGACATGTAGTAGTTTGCCAAGAAGTTCTTTGTTGTTCTGAACTGTATTGTTGGCTTCGAAAGTTGAATGATACAAATGAAGTATGAAAGATGAGGGATACGTCAAGGTTAATTGAAAGGCTCACACTAAACTGCATTGCTGACTTTAAAAGTTGAATAAAACCAATAATTATGGAAGATGTAAAACGTTTGAGGTTAATCGAAAAGCGGACGCTAAACTGCATTGTGTTGTAGAGAAAGTGTTCTTCAAGAAAAATGAAGAGGCTGCAGCTTCCGTGTTCGACAGAGTTTAATTGCAAAAACCAGAAACTTAGTATGAGTGTACATCCTGAATTTAACAGTTGAATGAGACCAATGATGTTCGAAAAGCTGAGGCCAAATTGAACTGCTGGCTTTAATTTGTTTGAAGTTGCATTTTAACAATTACATTTTACAAAATCGTCGCACTTAACAAATGTCACTTTCAAAAGTCTTCATCTTTCCAGAAGGTGTCCCTTCTTTCCAAAATGTCCTTTTTCCCCTCACTGTCAAGGTCCAATACTTAAATTGCCCCTAAAAATGAATCATACGAGCATACATTAACACACACAGAGACATTAAGTGGCACATCGTTCTAAAATGCCCCTCAAGCGAGACATTTAAATCGGATTTTTTTGCTTTAGTCCATTAACTACAAATGTGAGACACTTATAAGATATTAGATTCTTTTCTCACCTCACTGTGGGTTTAATTCAAGCTGTTTTAAAAGGGTCTGGTCGTATTTTCATAGCTTGGTATTTAGCCAGTGTATGTCCATTCTTTGTCCTGGTGATATTCTGGAAAGTGTTGTGAATTGTCTTCAGTATCACTGTATAAAAAGGTAACCGGAGTCTGGTGTCCTCAGAGGAGAAAATAAATAAGTAACAGGAACAACTTTTTAAACTTTAAAAGGTTACAGAAGGTTGGAGAAGCGCGGCCAAAGTTCAAAAAGTACTCCTGAATAATCCATGTGTTTATTTTCTTTTTTTTCACATTAAGCCTACTTCTATACTGTAATGCACTGAGCAAGATCTGGGCCAGAACATTCATCCTGCCAGGAGGGCTAAATCCCCACAGAGCGGTGCCGAGGTCGAGAGTTCAGCACAAAACAAAAACACCGTCTCCTGCATCTTTATGACAATGGAGGGAGGTTACAGTCCCCGGGAAGATGTAATGATTTCAGACGGCATCATGGGATTTGGATACTGACTCAGAATCTGCTGAGCTTATCAATTATGAATGGCCTGAAAGGTAGAGCCTTCAGAGGGGAACATAATCTCTTGACATTATTTCTTTCCCCTCCGAGCTGTTCCGCTTCACCATGTATTGACTCAAAACAGTAAATGTAAAATGACTGCCTGTCAAATCAACAGAAAATTGAATTGGAAACTGGATGAATAGACAGATCTTAAAAGCTTTGCTCACACAAGTTAATAAAAACCAGCGAGAGAAGTCACTGAATATTACTGAAGTCAATCTTTCTGTTCTGGTGCTACAGTGTGTTCCATTTGTCACCATCTTTATGGCATTTTTAGACACCTTCCATTCTGATATTAGATGCAACACATCAAACACAGCATCGTTTGTTTCCACTGTGATCTGCTGACGTTGGATATGAACTCCTGAACAAAGTTTGGGCGAGGTTCAATAATAGGGGCGTCACTATTGTCCAAATCCCTGACTCGTTTTAACCTTTAGATTTCAAGGTCAGATTCAATTTTAACTTTTTATTTTTCCGCACTGACAGCTACACCATGTTTAGACAAGTGTATCGCATCTTGATTTGTAATCAGATCATTGGTTTAAAGCTCACACAACTGTTATATTTTCTAATTCTTCTTTTAAAAGATAGAGGTGCCCTGGTGGCTTTTTTCTGCAGGTTGCTATTAGACAAGTTTAAATTATATTAACCAAAAATAAAGGTTCCAGAATTCAACAAAAAATAGCAGCCAAGTTCAGTTACAAAGTTCAGCTTCTCAAATCCGTCCAGAGTGAACCCTCTTCCTACAACAAATCAGTGAGGGATCTCTGAATAAGAAAGTAAACCCAACATGTCCGTTGCCATAGAGTTTCCTCCAGAACCAGTCAGCTGATAGTCTTCGTCATACAGGATGAGTGTCTGGAAGTGTAGCTACAGGCTAACACTAAGCTGAGTGTATTTTTGTGGAAAGTAGAACCAAAATTGGCTAAAAAATTCTTTGTGGATTGTTTTCAAATCCATTAGCCACACAAAAGTCAACATGGCTGCCAACTGTCCAAGATGGCAGCCATTTCCAGCCCGGAAGTAATTGTTTGGGGACGATACACAATATACAACATTGGATAAGACTTTCGAAATAAAGCGTGCTGACAAACAGGTTACACATTATGACATATGACACTTTTGGAATGTCATAATTTTTGTCAAATGGTGATATAATCACATAATTTCTAATAAAGGTTTGGCTGAAATAGTGTTCTGTTTATGCATAATTTTTCACATAACTCTCTAAGATATTCTGAGTAAATACCAGACAGAAGCATACATCATAGTTGAAAACCTGTCATTCAATTCCATCATCAGAATCAGCCCGAACAATGACTTTATGGGGTATAAAATAGCTGAAGTTGCAGCCATCTTTACAGACGGCTTGAATGAAAGATTTTGTTTTTGCATATCTGCTGAACAGAAACAAAACTGAGAGATTACAATAATGTTAGCGGTTTAATGCTAGTATCAGCGGGCTAACAAGCTCAAAGTGGCAACGCTAACATACTGAAGAACTAGTAAGACAGTACAAACATTTGATTTAATTATGGCGGTCGATGAAAAGCCTCAGGATCACCAAAGTTATTAGAGTTCATTTTCCGGTGAATATAAATGTTGGTACCAAATTTCATGGCATTTGGTCAAACTACTGTTCAGACACAGGCCAACCTCACAGTCAGAGGAAACGTCCAGCGATAGATGAAGTTATTACAGTTTATCCTCTTGGGATCATGAATATCTTTCCCAGATGTGACAGTAATCCAGCCCATATTAGATAAAATATCCAACGACAATACAAAAATGATAGCAGCTTTGTGTTGCTGTGCTGTCGGCTTAATGCTAGTATCAGCAGGCTAACATGCTCAAAACAGCAACGCTAACACACTAAAGAACTGGTAAGACAGTACAAACATTTGATTTAATGATGGCGGTAGATGGAAAGCGTCAGGATCACCAAAGTTATTAGGGTTCATTTTCCGGGGATTATGAATGTTGGTACCAAATTTTGTGGCATTTGGTCAAACTACTGTTGTTACAGACACGGGCCAACCTCACAGTCAGAGGAAACGTCCAGCGATCACTGAAGTTATTACAGTTTATCCTCTGGCTCTTATCCTTAGATGTGACAGTAATGGAAACATTGGCGTCCTAAAATGACACCGTACAAGAAGAGAAAAGGACACATCCTATAAAGAAATGTGGTAAAATGACACACAGTGTAACAGTTGGCACCCCGGGATGCTCCAACCATGAAAAATGCATTTCTTATTTCAGGGAGCCTTTAAATTGCTCAGCATCATGGCTCAGTTGTCCTGATGTAGTGTGTTTAATAAGTAGAACAGCTTCCCTGAGGATAACAGAGGGAAAAACACAGCCTGTCTCTTAACATTATCCCAGCGACAGGAGGTTTTGCCAGACCATGGCCTCGGCTCCATCTGTAGCCTCCCTCTGCCTTCCTCAGCTGATATTCTGCCTTGTCAAGCTTCCCTGTCTCTGGGGAAATGTACGACTGTGTGCGCTTTGAGTGCCAAGATGTGAATGCAATCGTTTATCTGGCATTTCAAGCAATGTTGTTTGATTTAGGGAGTCAGAAGAATTCCGAGTCAAGCCGACAGACACACAGCTCTGACAGCCTGTGTCATCGTGTCACAGCGTTATGATGATGGTCGCCTCTTTACACATCCATCAGATGAGGAACGCATGGTTCTGATTATACTTTGTAGTTCTTACATTTTATGTTTATTATCTCATTCTTGTCTTATTTATTCTTTGTAAATATGTGTTCAGTTGACGCAATTGCAACTTTGTTTTGCTTGCATGATGACAAATAAAGAAACTTGAAGTGTCCACCCTGTGTCAAGGAAGAAATGATTCAATTTAAAAGTTTTAAAGTGACTTTAACAGCATATTCTGAGTCAGGAGGAGTGAGTCATTCTTCTAGTTCACCTTGCTTCATCGTGTTTCTTCTTTAAATTTGCATCAGGAAAAACAAAGTCCTCAAGTTGAAGGACACAACAATATACACAAACTTTTAATGAATTTTACGATCTGTTAAAAGTTGGACCAGATAAAACTGAGACAGGAGATTCTTCTCAGCCACCTGCAGCAGCTCTAAGTACTCACTAATCTGGGATCATAACAACCCAACACACATGTTCACACACACTCTTTCCTCTCCCTACATCTCAAAGTAATTTAGAGAAACAAACAGCGTTCGCTGCAGGGAAATAAAGGCAGGATGAAAGGAAAATGTTAATGATCTCACTGTGGGACGTCTGCACATCGTCTGCACTCCTGAACCGAACCTGCGACTGATAAAAAACAAATGAAACTCTACAGTAAAATGTGACCAGACACGACAGTCCTCTCACTGTACAATCCAATATAACAGCTCTAACACATGTTAACATTGAGCACTAAGCATTTTTTTAGATGAAGCATGATTGTGAGCTTCGTTCCAAACCCGGACAACAATCTGTTGACAACGATCTCACAAACGTACCAGAGATAGTTCAGAAATGTGCCGGCTCACAGAGGATTGCTCGTCTTTAGGAGACTAACGGCTGGTCCAGAGTCTTTTGTCCGATGTGTTTGTCACAAAGTCACAAGATCCAGACCTTCTACACATTTCCAAAATCTTTAACTTTGTTTAAAACCTGTTTCTGCTTTAGCAACTAACTGTTGCGAGATTCAGGGATCTGGAGTGAGCATATTAAGCTAGCAGGTAAAACAGAGAGCCATTAAAGAGCAAACGTTACATTTAGACTGTATCTGGTGGTTGTATTGTTCTGACATGGACAACAAATAGTCCTCAGTTATGAGTTAAAACGGCAACAGCTTCTCACTCCTAACTCGTCAGATAGCTTTAAATCCATCATGCTCTACTTACCACTCACGACTCAACTTTCTGACATCACATAACTTAAAAACTTGACTCTTCAACCCAAAAAAAATTCAGTGAATGACCCATCCAATCCCCACAACTATTCCCTGACAGTTGAAGTGACACTAGAAGGATAACTACAGCTTCAAACTTCAAGCAAAGGGCCACTGACCATGTTGTTGTATCTGACGTAAGAATTTGGCTTTGAGGAGTCCTTGCAGATTGTCACAGAAATGTGTAAATAAACAGTTAAGATGTGTCTGACTTAGAAGAGATTTGCCAGAATCAGTCTTTGTCATTATTACTTTCAAACTGTGTTGAGTCAGTTCCGACTGGCCTTTAACAGGATGGAGGGATGACAACGATGACGTAACTGTAAGCAGTCTATTTGAGCTGATAAGAATGTTTTGATTTAGGATTTTCTTATCTCTGTCTGCCCTACAGAAGGTCGCTCATGCCTTTATCTTATTGGATTCAGATTCCTGCAGGTCCCAGACTGAATCTGCTCTCAGGCTTCCAGTTCATGATGGAATGGCCACCAGAGAACACGACAACAGCGTCTTCTTTCAGCTTTTACCTCCGACAAAAACAGTTTACCGCGTACAGCTCAGACGACTTACTGTGAAATTCTGTGATGATGCTGTTTTAAAATCCTCCACGCCTGTAAGTCTGGTAAAAGTCTTTATTCTTCTTCTTCTTCTTCATGCGATTTGTTGAAAGCGAAGACAGACACAGGGTCACACCGGGCTGATCCTTTAATGGAAGCCGCAACTTAGACTCACCTGAGAGCAAAAGTATGAACCTCTGGTGTAAACACACCGCCTCCAGTCAGGATTAATGAAGCTCACCGCTGCAGGACAGAAGCATTAAAAATGTTGTACACGAACAGCTGGAGACAAAAACAACCTGGTGTGTGTATGTGTGTGAAGCTAAGAGTGAAAATGTGCTGTTAATTATTCATACGGCGATAAAGGAGAGTGGACGTATCAGCTGCCTCCCGCCTGAGTATGTCGGGCACACACTGAATTTTTTATCACTCTTAGTAAATAATTGTATTGTGTCTTTTTAATCTGTACGATCTCTGTAAATAACATACGTCTGAATCCACTCTGCTCCATGTGGGGCCTCGTTACAGCAAGTTGTTAGTCTGAAATCATGTCTTATATCAGATAAGGATGACATTTAGGATTTTAGGTATTACAGAAACATGTTCCCTAACGGAATCTGTGACAGATAATACCAGCCCTGCTGTTAAGTCTGTATGGCAATAGCAAAACTGCCATATTAAGATTGAAAAGCCACTCAAACTATTACATCCTTACCTTCAAAAAATGATTAATGTCTGCTTGTTTTTGTCTTGTCCACTGCCCTCCACTCAGTCTTCACACACCTTGAAATAGTCATCATATCCACCTTGGTAAAGAAAGCACGGAAAAGGCTCTCGGGAAACATTTGAAGGTTAAATTCCGATGTCAAGTCCTCGTCAACTTATAAAGCGAGGCAATAGGAAGCATCCTGATTGGAAACATCACAAACCCAGTGATTAAAACCAACAAGAATATCACTGGTACCATCTACAGAGCATCAGTGACATCAGTGAAGTGTGATGTCTGCACAGAGCCCAAAGATACTAAAAGACAACACCCACACAGACAGTCTGTTCACCCTGCTGCCATCTGACAACAGATACAGAAGTATCTGCTGCCGTACCACCAGACTACACAGCAGCTTCACTCCTCGGTTCACCATCAACACTGAAATTTTCATGGTATTATCTTGTATTGCATAATGACAAGGACATTAATCTTGAGGCTTCATTGAATCTTGAAGCTAGCTAGCCAGTGGAGAAGGAAGTGAGACAGCCTTTGTCATGGTTACAGGCATTCTCACATACATCCTGAACACAGATACACAGGCATGACAAAACGAGCGCTGATTGAAGAATATAGTTCACAGCTCTAGTTAAAATTCCCTGAGTTAACCTACGAGGTTAGAGAAAGGATAGGACACAGCCATGAGTGGAGGACTTGCTTCTGTAAAAGGAAGATATTATTTTTCCTTTTCTTAAAACTTAAGGAAACTTTTTTGTAATCGGGCCCCTGGAGCGTAAACTCACAGACGATCAGATGTTTTGTAACCAATGTGAAAAGCCAAACATGTGCATGCATTTACATGATGTGGACTACATGAATGTGAGGCATGAAATCCCATCATCTGGCATGCGACATACTTAATCTGAATTTCTAAGAAGTAAATCTTTCCCCCCGCTGGCTCATGGCAGAATTTGTCACTTTTTTTGCGACATTTCTTTATTCCCTGAGACGGCTCGTCTCAGTCCGAACAAAGTCACAAACCAGAACTGACATCTACTCAAGGAAAGCAGGAGACGTGTTGCTGCTCAAACCAAAGTGACATCTTTTGTTATTCTGCATGTTTTAACTTCATAGCTGTCAGTTCAGATAGTTGTTCAATATCCTACATTATGATAATCCAAAATGGAGAAAGAGCTCAGGCACTGATCAAAACTCAGCATTTGAATCAGTATTACTAATATATTCAAAGAAGATTTCCTCCAAAATGGAAGCCCGTCGAGTTTATGTAAAGTGACAACAGAATAAACGCAGCTATAAATTGGAAGCACATGTGGAAGAATATTCTGATTTCTTTCATTATTTCTGTCTTCCTTCTTCTTCTATTATTCTACAACACCCTATTGGTGCTCCAAAAATTTATGTTTTGGCTGACAGTTTATGTCGTGGTTGGACTTTTGGTGCTGATATGATCTGGGAGTATGTCACCTTAATTCTGACAGAACTCCTAGAGGATATTGCCTTTGTGATCAGCTTTACTACTTTGTGGCATTGAGACAAAAATGTAATATTTTGGGTAGAAGAGTGACATTAGATTTATACCAGTAACATGTCTGTTTATTAAATAAGAAATTGGATCCAGCAGCTGGTCACTGAGCATAAAGCTCCAAATGTGTAAAAATGCACTTATTCTACAAATTGTACTTGCTACCTCTATTATTAAGTGATTTTGTTGCGTATTTGTTCAGCCATTTACCGACGGGAGGAGAGCTCAGAGATGACTTTGTGACTTGTGGGATTAAAAAGGTGATTTCTCTTCACTCCTGTTGATCAGCCTGACTGCAGCAGTGATCGAGGTGACCTCTATTGTCGGGTGGTTCTGTTCTGTAATGTTAACTGCTGACTGGAGCTGGAGGGGAAATGGACTTTACTTCATGAACGTAACGTTACAGAGATGAGAGAGAGAACCAGAACCAGAACCAGAACTAGAGTTTCTGCTGAGTGCTGAGTTCACTCAGAGTTGAAAGTTTAACATTACCTTGCAGCTAATGTAGAATAAAGTGATCTGGCAACAATAAACACTGCAGGAGAGATGCAAATTAACACAAATTATCCAATTAGTAAAGTTGTTAATTTTTCTGGTTCAAACATTGTTGTAAGCATTTTGGAAAATATAAGAACACAACTCAACCAAATATATGACAAAGTTCAAGCCATTTGTAGACATTTTAATGCACAACTCCTACAAATGATCTGTAAATGTTTTCCTGTTTTCTCTAGTATTGTGTACACTGACCTGAGTAAAAACTATAATATCAAATTGATGTATCTGTGTGTATTTTACAAAAATAATTAAATCCAAACATTACTTTTTTCAGCCCGTCCTCAGAAAAACGACTACATAGCTTGACTGTGAATGCAGCTTATTACAATCCATATTTACGTTCTTTGTTAAGCAGCAACGTCTAGCGGCCAGATTAAAGCAGAAAAAGAGCAAAAAAGTAGCCATAAAGAGGAGGTCGGGGACAGATGGTTGGGTCAACCACGTACAGGACTTTCACCCAGGAGATGGCTGTTCATGTCCAGTATAAACTCAAAAGTAAATGTGAGTTATTTTATGTACATAACTGCAGTTAGACATATGTAACGTAGGTACGTTTGTAACAGAAGTCACATCAGTAATGTAGTTATCACAACTCAAACCACAATGTTTTCCTAAACCTAACCAAACTGCAATCCTATGATGAAGGTCCAGTAAGTCTGTCGCTGGTATGCTGTGGAGTCCTGTTGTTTAGGGAACAGTGATATATGTTGTTTTGTGAGTGACTGATAATCGACCTATACAGTCCCTTACGTATGAGGAGGTGTTGGCTGATTTGCATTGCTGAAGGGGGGCAGAGGAACAGAAAAGACAAGATGGCAATTAATGTCTTAAACTTACTTCTGCATGAGGAAATACATGCTGGAAAACCCTTTAAAAATTTCTGGAGTCATACCTTCCCATGACCCAACCACATCTGTTAGACTGGCTCTGTCAAAACCGAAATCCACCAACCAGCTCTCTAATTAAGATCTGTGTCAAAATCCAGACAAAACTTCGAGGTTCCAGAGAATAACTTGCCATGGGTGGGTTATGTGCCAAAGTTTTTCTTGGCCCTGAGAGGTTGCCAGGCAACCCGTTTTTAATTGTGTCGATGGATTTCTTTTCTGGTAAAGTGCCAGAACAGCCCACACAGGTCAAAGGACAAAGCCTCTACTGTTTTCTTTCCTTTCTGTTCCAGACATCAGTTTTCACAGCAGTTAAATGACTCTATTTTAAAGTGAAGCACTGGCGTGTAGAAATATAGTCATTTTAGAGTGATGTCACAAAAACTTTCACTTTACAACCCAATTCCGGCTTTTGACTTGCAAATTACAAAATTGATGCTTACTGCATCAAAACAGCATTTGCTTTCAGCCCGTATTGTTTGTACATCTGTGATCTGAGACAAAATGTTGCCAAAAGCTACCAAACAGTTATGTCAAAAAACAGATGGCAACAGAACAAATAACACAAATAGCAATGCAAGTAATATTGAGACTGTTCCAACACAGGTCGGTGCTCGGACCCTAAATATTATAAAACTAATAAATAACAGTAATAAGGCAATTAAATAAAGACGAGAGAGACAAGGAGAGGAAAGAGAATTATAATACAAAGTGCAAAAGAGGACGAATAAAGGAGAGGGTTTCGTCACCGCTGTAATCTTCAGCGTCTCAGTTAGCAGACGACTGATGCTCCTCTGTGAGATTTACAAAAACATTGTGAACGGTGCAGCTTTAAGGTGCCACACTGAGACCTGGATAAGCACATCGACACGTCTTCATCTTCCTAAATGTCTGTTTCCTGCTTGTTAAGAAGCCTGTGAACACGGGGGCCAACGGGCCAACTGTGAGGTTTCTAATTGGCAGAGGGAATGTGTGTGTGTCCGGTCGACGGCTTCATCTGGCCTTTGAAGGTCTGATGATTGTTTCTGCCTCTGGGAGGTAATTAGTTCCACCACGAGACCAGAAGGTCAGCATTTATATTATATGAGAAATTAACCCGCGATACATATAATGATGTGTGGGTGTGTGAGAGAGATTAACTGTGGTGAAGAATTGAGCTTCCCGCGGTGACATAAGGTCACCTTATTAAGGATTAGCAGCCACTGCTGCTGTGACACTTAAATAATATGTTTTATGAGTCACAATTAAATTCATTAGCGATATAATCCTCAAGTTTTATGCTCCATGAATCCTTTAATTTTTCATTTTTTTGTAGTATTATAGAGTTGTTACGGTGGAGGAGCTATTTCGGGGATCTCTGGTTCTGGTGGGAAAAGTTCTATTCCTTTTTTTATTCCTTAAACAATATCAGATGGCTCTCAGTTGAGTCCTGGATTGGCATGAAACTTTCCTGGCTGAGTCACTGGTTGAAAAGATGAACAGAAATTATCTACGTCTTCAATTGGGTCTCTCAGGCAGACCCTCCTCTCAAATCCTCACCCCTTTGTAAGAACTGTTCGACCCTAAATCCAACCAACGAGTTTGAACTCTCCTTGTGATCACCACAGGGAGGCTGATCTGGAGGCTCCTTTTCCCCATTTTGCAGCTTGTGTTTATGCTAAATCCAGAATTATGTAAACGCAGCATCTATTCCGAGTTCTTCTTCCTCCAACTGCTGCCAGAAATAAACTACTTTCAACATGAAAGAAGACTTACAGTGGCGCAAAATTGAACCCTTGTAAAATAATTCATGAGGGATGTAGACCAAACATGGTACAAACCCTAACCAAGGACTTCTTTAAACTCAACAGTGTGATTGGTAGACCCATTTGGAGGAGCGTAATCGACTGGTAAATAAGGGTTTCAGCCTCAGCTCCTTCTTCACCATGACAGTATGACAGGCACAACACTTGAAGCTAACAGCCAACGCTGTATGAGTCTTACCCTCACTCATGAACAAGACCATGAGATACCCACTCAGGGCAGTACTCGTTCAACAGAGAAAGCCAGAATGAATCAAGATCATGGTCTCAGACTTTCAGGTACTGATTTACAGGTACAGTTTGAACAAGTTCTTGCACTTGAATGGTTCCATTTAAGATTATTTGACCTTGGTGCTATTTAGTATGTAAGACTGGCTTCGTCAATGGTGGGGGTCTCATGATGCATGATAGACTTGGGTCACATTTCAGATAATTTAGATTGGTGGGAATAAACTTTTCGGGTAATCAAACCACATTTCTTTGGTCAAAATGCTCCGTATGGTTCAAAATTAGGGATGCAGACTGAAACAGAACTGGCTCAACAGTCAGCTGTAAACTGTTACAGTGTGTGCTGTTTTGCAAGTTTGATGAAGTCAGCAAAACTTGATCCATATTTGCGGTATTTTTCCTTTAACTTGGTATTGGTTGAAAGCAAAATCATACATATAGTCATTTAATCAGCAGATAAAATAGGATATAAAAAGATGCAATGCAGGTACCGTTTGGCTGTAGAGGTTTCAATACAACGTACCAATGAGTTATTTTGGTTGACACCTTATTATTAGGTATTTAGGTATCAACATGAATCTGACAATTGGTCACTGATGGGAGCCTCCCTTTCCTAAAACTGCTATAAGTTTTCCTAGAGACGAAGAGATGTGCAATACTGCACTGAAAGGGTGTATCAACCAAGACAGCTCAACAATATTAAGAGCCATCTCAGGACAACTTATTCACCCTTAGTGCTTTGCCAGCGGGAGATTTTGATTACCTCAGTTATCTCTGCCAGAGAGAGAGGCAAAGTTTCCCTCAAGTCATCCTCCAGAAAGGGCATGTCGATTTGGTTTAAGAGTTCCTCAAAGTGTTCCTTCCACTGCCCGACTGTCTCAAGTTGTGGTCAGCACTTAAAGTTCGACTGAAACTAAAGCACTTGGATGTCAGGGAGCAGTACAGCATGTTTTGTTTTTGAAGAGAGGGTTGTTGGGAGTTGATATCAGAGGAAACAAAAGTCAAAATTTCAGGGGTGGTAACGCCAGCATGTGCGTCAGAACAGTGAGTCATATCCCAGACGGACAGATATGAATGTCAGGTGGAAAAAAAAATATGACGATGACGGAGAGGAAAAGATGATCAGTGATGGTTGATGGAAAGATAGAGAGAGAGATGAGGACAAGGGATAGAAACACAGAAAGAGGGCAACTGAAGTGAGTCTATTTTAAACTGCACTGTGTCATTCTCTCTGTTGTAGGTGTGCGTGGGTTGTCGCCTTTGATAGTTGATGGAAGTTTTTGTCTGAAGGATAACATGAGAGCTGAAAGTTCAATGATGAAAGTTTCTCTTTGTGATCGCTGTTTATTTGAAGTCTTTGAGAAAAAACTGTTGAGTGTGTTAGATGTATGTATCACCAGAGGCTGCAATTTATACTTTTGAAGACCCTCTGTGGCCTCCCAAAGTCTCAAACCTTTCCAATTCTAACCTTAACCATAAAACCAAGCCTGAACCCACAAAACGGCCTTTGAAGTGTGTTCCACAGATGTCCTCGAAACAATATTTCATTTTCACATTTTCACTTTGAAAAAATAAATACTTTAATTTTCTGAAGATGTCTTCGAGGAGAGCGCATTAATATCAGCATGTCACTGGTAGCCGGGGCTTTAAAATGACATCGGCATAGCCTCGACATTAATGTCCCTGCCTAAGATGATACTTTATGCGCACACAACTCAAATTGTTGACTAAGTACCTTTTGAAAAGCATTGTCTGCATCCGAAGTAGGCCATTATAGTATGAGTAGCGTAAAAATTGGGACTTTGTGATGGGGAGGGCGTCGGCCCAACAATCCAATGGGCTGCCGTGGTAAAACAAATATAACAAATATCTCTAAATAACATTTAACTTTTTCTATGGCTACTTCTATAACTACTGTCTAACACTTTCTGACATACATCGTAGGCACGGCAAACTGGGCGTTCTCCTGTAGTAGACTATTGTGGTACAACGTCAGGAAGTGTCATGATAGGATTGTGGGCAGTAGCCGTACCTTCAACTGTCGCTGCTTAAAGCCCCCAATATGTTAGCTTTACTACAGTAGGAGACTTACAGGTCCAACTTGTAAGATGAGTGGATTTGTCAGTCTCATTCCAAATGCTTTGGGTTGGTAGGTCAGGCTGGAAACCAACCTAAAGCATCAGTTTTTGAGAAGTTGGGAATGAGACTCAACAATCGACTATCATAGAAATTGGACTTTTAGTTGGGAAAACATATGTATATATATATATATATATATATATATATATATATATATATATATATATATATATATATATATATTGATACTGGTATTAGCAAGCCTACCTAATGAATGGGAATTTATTGGATATTGGCAAAAATGTAGAATCGTATGTCCCTGATGTGCTTACTGGCCAAAATTCTATCAATTTCCCAAATATCTTAACTCACCACAAACATCTACATTTTCCAAATGTGGCATGTCGTCTCATGTTGCACAACATTTTACTCTTAACAACAGTCTCATTCCAAAAATGTCTTAACTTTCCACAACTGTCCACATCCATCTGTAAAATTAGTATTTGCCCAAATAAAAATAAATGTACAAGAACATCTGCCACTCTGTCCAGTGGTGGTTGAATTTATTTACCTGTTTCTTTGTTTGCTTGTTTGTTTGTAGGTTGGTAGGGTAGTTGGAAGGATTACACAAAAACTACTAAACACATTTCCGTGAAACTTGGATGGAGGTCAGGTCCAAAAAAAATAGACCCCATTAGCTTTTGATGCAGAGCCAGGTATAGGGATGGATGCAGATTGAGCCATGGTGACGAACAGGACGTAGACAATGGCAGACCTCAAAACTATTTGGCTGTTTTAATACTCATAATATGCCTATGACTGTATGTATATATTATACAACAATGACTTTGGAACATCATTACCTAACAGTAGAAGAATTTTCACTTATATATCAGAATACATATAAGTGTTCTGTCTAACAATATTGACCTATATGAACAAAAGCAAACCCATCACACAGATCATTAGCAAGTGTGAAATAAATATGCACTCTTTAGTTTATGTTGATTATCATAAATTGCTGCCAGCGTCATCTCTGTGGGTCTCTGGGTTAATTTTAACTTTAAACACCAGATTGCTCGATATGAAATAAATATGTCTGAACTTTTCAACTTGTACTCAGAGGGAGGGAGATATCTGTAACAGACATCAGAGACAGCAGATGGGGAGAAAGAGAGGAATAATCTGAAAATTATATTTAGAGAAGAGACGAGGGGACAAGAAGACAAAAAGGGGGATGATGAAAGATGAGTGATGTAAAAGTTTGGGGTCATTTTGAGGGGAACTGAGGGAAACAGAAGACAGAGTGATTGATCTAAGTTTGATGTTCTGTTGTTCTTCCAGCCATTAACCCTCTTCTATTCACCCACCTGTCTTTCTATGACCCATCATCTCTCACCCACCAATCGATCATTCCATCCATTTGTTCAACCATCTATATAACTGTCCAGCCATCTGTACTTCCATCCATCCATCCCTTCACAAATCCATTCATTTCATCCACATATCCATCCGCCCCTTTATCTCACCATCCCTTTGTCTAACCATCTGTGCCTCCAGCCATTTCTTGACAAAATTTGTTCATCCATTTTCCAAAATTACATCCATTTATAATCCATCCAACCATGCCTCCTCTCATCACCTGTCACTTTGTCAAAAGTCATTCGTAGATGTACTTTTAAACCAACTCATGAAGCTAACATTCATTAGCTAGCTGGCTAGATTGGACAAAATCTGCTAGTTTTGTCTACTGTGAATCAGTCAGGGACCTTTTTTTTCACTAACTGGCCTAAAGATTTAATATACTTCAGCAGAGCAGGTTTACTTAAGACTGGATCATGTGACCCATCTCATAGCTTCTTCCATTTTGGACTCTCCAGCTCTCAAAAGTCAGAACCGTGACCATGGTTTTACTGCTCCTCGTTCAGTGAATCCATTGGACTGACGTGATATGGGTCCAAAGTACAGCTGTTGATGGATATTTACATGCCAATGCTTTAAATCTTTGCGTCTTTATTTTCTTATTCATCATATTTCTCCTGCTTTTGCCCTTTTCTTGTTATCCCTTTTTGCTCTGTCGAAAATCATCAAAATCACTCAAACTAAATATTTAATCTTCACCACTTAATCATTTGTTTATCTGTTCATCTACTGGCTGATAAAACATCTGAAATGCCAAAACATTTCCCAGTAAACTATCCAGCGTTTACTGCACTGTGTTTTCAACTGTGTTTTATACTCAACAACTTGGATTTCATTTGCTTTTGTTTTTTTCTGCTTTCACTCGCTACGTATCTCCTCTGCTCTCGCCCAGCGTCATCACCGACACAAGCTCAATAACCAACGTCAGATGAGAACACAGACATTTAAAAATCATCCCTTGAATGCTCACTGACATTGACAAGCCATTAAGTTCAGGAAATTGATTTGCAGACCGAATATCCATTTAGGTTTTGAAAAGCCCACAGCCGACTGAAACGACCTTACAAAGTCCTGAAAGGAGAGGTCATCACAACTTTTATGTAGCGCGAGACTGATGAAAACGCACAGTGAGAGAGTCAGCTCGGGTGTGTTTGACATGAACTGACACTAAAGCTCAAGCCCAAGCCATCAACCAACACATCCATCCACCTCCCAGAATACATTTCACCTCGACACCTAGACACATATGTCAACATTCATACAATCCTGGACATGATGAGACTTTATTGTCATTCACTCATATACAGCGCAGCAGAGAGAGGAATTAAATTGTGATGCAACGTTAAATTGAAGTGAAGCAAACATTTTTTGTCTGTTCTCACAAACATTTATCTTTAATTAATCAGTGTCAGTTCTATTTTCCTTCTGCTGTTTTAAGTTCGTGGCTGACTGACTTTCAAACATCCACAGAAACTACTAATGTGGGAACAACAAAGGAACTAAGAGAGACTTTACAGTCAGTACTCTGCGCTCGTTTCGTCTTTATTCCTGCATGTTTTCTGAAAGCTTACGGACATGGATGGCAGTGCAGCATTGTAGCAAACAGTTCAAGCGAGATGCGACCACATCTGTATGGTGGTACAGAGACAAACAGTTAGGACAGAACAGCTGGAAAGAGACTGGACAGGAATTAAATACGAGTTGGAGACCAATTTGAGTCCGAGTGGTGCCCTCTAGTGGTCATATTATTTAACATCCATGCCAACGTAAACAACGTAAGGAGGTATATGGACAGTGACAGTTATATCACTTGAATATCTATTTTCGTACATAAAGGGAGCAAAAATGAGCCTTTACTATTGACGAACTGGTCAATAAAGGTCTGTTTAGTTGACCTGATTTTTAGCATTAAAAAAAAAGTCCTTTGCTCTGGTCAAGGTGTTTTCTTTTTTGAGTGATGGCAATGTAATTAATTCCTTGTGTTAACAGAGTGAACCTTATGTTGAACCTTGTGTTGAGACCTGTTTTATGTCAGAGAAAGCAGCAAAACCATCCTCGCAATAAAAGATGGCAGCACTGTATGTTTGTGTCAACATGTAAAAAGTGTGTTTACATCAGAATAACCAACAACAGTCAACTTTAACCAGCTCAAGTATCTTCTTGTGTTTCCTGTTACTGTTTCATAAAAGCAAAGTGCCGAAGTGTTTTGGCAGGATTTTTCTGTGAGAAACACACTTGATGACTTTAATTTCCTGATTTTTCAGATTGTAAACGCAGCATGAGTGTTTCTTTGCTGTAAATGGCTGCAGGCTGATTTCGAGGCGTCAAGAGGTTTGTGAAAACATTTGGATGCAACGATCAGCTTGAACATCATCTTGGACTATGGAAAAGCCTGATTTAACAGAGTGAAACCAATTATATATTATGTGGAGGAGATTGTATACTGGGTTATTTTAGCGGCGCTTTAAAATGGTAAACAGGAAGTGTTTTTCATCTTCTTTTCTTCTTTTCTCTCTGTTCTCTCTCCAGTGCTTCATATTTCATTTTTTTTGTGAATACAGGCTGTTTACATTTGAGTAATATGGATTTTCCTGACTGGTCTGACTCGTTTTGTCAAGCTAATGTTTCTGCTGTTCAGACTGTGAACACAGCCATCAACAGACAGGCTTTCATTTTCTAAGACAGCCCCATTTCATTTTTAAAATGAAGGAAATGTCACATTTTCATCCGCAAATGACATCTTCATATAAACAAACTGCCTGAGGAAAACATTCAGCCTCGCTCACACACAGTCTATCACCTCTCATTTATGAAACGTTCTTCTGCATCATGAATGTCATATAAGATGAGGCGGTTTGCCTTTTTGCTGCAAAACAAATCACAAATGGGTTTGTTTTTTTCTAAATAATGAGCACTGAGCGACCACTAAGTCTTTGATTGCAGACTCGGGCACTTCTACCAAATGACAGACATCACACAACCAATCCCATGATACTGTAATGCTCATTAAAAACCAGAAATGGAGACAACTCTGCCAGTCCCAGATTCAATTAAATGTTTGTCCTGAGGGCTGCGTCATGTATCACCTAAATCAAAAGGATCACTTTACAGTGGCTATTTTAGGACATCTCAGACTCAGATTGTCTGGCTCTACTGTCTTACTTGAAACAAGAATTACTTGCACCTGTCAAGTTGCTGTTCCTGAGCTGTGGTGTTGAATAACGACCACAACATGTTTAAGATGTCACAGATAAGATGACCTTTGACCTTTTGAATATAAAACGTCATAACCTCATAATTTTATCCTTTAAGACGATGGTCAAAAATTCCCAACTCGTCAAATACAAAAAGCAAGCAATGGTCATATATTTAATTTTTTCTACATTTCTTTTAAGGACTTGGAGAAGGCCTGTGACTGTGTCCCTGAGTTGGGATACAACCAAAGTGAGAGCTATGCGCCGAAACTGAGCACAAAATCAAAGACGTTCCAGTGGACACAGCTGGTTGCCCCTCGTGTCCGGAGTTTTTGATTTAACAATCAATCTACGTTCTAATCCTCACCTGTCGTCACGAGCTCTGAGAAGTGACTGAAAGAAGGAGTTTGTAGATATAAGATGCTGAAATGAAATGAAATTCCTCCGTATGGCTCAGCCTTAAATACCTCCTTACGATCAAAGCAAACAAAGTGGTGGTTCTTGGCTGGTGCTAGACTTCTGTTGAAGACCATGGTGCAAGGAGACCGCCTCAGACTACTTTTCACTCTGAATGGCTCTGGAACCAGTTTTCCTGACTGAGATCTAGTTCTTTGACTGTGGACGAACCGGTTTGAGAATTGCCACTAGCTCTGAACCATCTTGGTTAAAAAGAGGTAAAAGATGGGATGAGGTGCTGGAACATCGAGAGGGAGCTCGAAGTAGAGCCCAGCTCCTTCGTGTCAAAAGGAGCGACCTGAAGTTGTTCCCCCATCTAATTAGGATGCTTCCTGGGCATGACCCACAAGACCCTGGGGTAGATCCAGAACTCGCTGCAGTAATTATATATCTCATCTTGCCTGGGAACACCTTGGGATCCCCCAGGAGGAGCTGGAAGGTGTTGCTTAGGACACTGATGTCCGTAATACCCTGTTACCACTGGGACAACTGCAAGCTAAACAAGACATAATGCTCACAAGACAATCTTCAGGGATATTGGGAATGGTTGGGGACTAAGTCATTTTACAGTCTTTACTAATAGAGAAGGACAAAGACTGAGGCTTTCAGCCTGTTCTGAGAATCCCTTAAATAGTAATTCAAAACTATGTATACAAATCTATAACTAATATTAAAACTGAAATACAGATTGAATTCAGAACCCTGAAGGACACTGAAGGAAAGTTTATCTTAAATACACCAAGCATTCAGTAGAAAGTTGCTGAAGAACTGTATCCTTATGTAACAAAACGGTGACAAATGATTCATATTTACTCTGAGCCACCGGACACATATCAACAGGGATAATTGTGTTTCGCCTCAACAACTTTTCTTTCTCACGAGAACGTGTCTGAACACGTAATGAGCAGATCAAATGGGGGAGTATTCAAGACGCAGGGGCTCAGTCTAAATGGGAGGATTGTGGGTGATGTGTGATCATGTATTTATGAGGTGTGAAGATTGCCGTTCAAGAGGCAGTTAACATAAGTTGGCATTCACTAAAATGAACAAGGACAATATTCTCACTTTGTTGGCCAAATGTGCTGTTAATTGTAGGAGCCGCAAATAATTTATGTCCATGTACATGCAGCCATGTGGTCGAGACAAAAACAAAGAGGACAATATTTAATAATTCTAATGGATTTGGAATTGTTCAGAGCTATTTTGTGTAATTTGTGTTGATAAAGAGAACAATGGGGTCGTACTCTTGGGAACAGGTGCAATAATCACACTGAGATTATTGACTTGATTCCCTCCCTTTCTGCACGGACACACTCACACACACTGTCATATATGAAACATGTTGTTTTAACACCGTCCGAGGGATGATGGAGCACATTCAGTGAGTTTACGTCCCGATGTCAGTGGTTTATTTTTAAAACCCAATTTTTGGCAGCTCGAACGGACACACAAAGCCATCACAGCGGGTCACTTCACAATAAACACTGAGCATTTTCTTTTCTTTCTAATCCAAAACACCCTCTACTGAACTGTCGATCCGAGCCAACATCCTGCTACAACTGGAAATGTGTCAAAATCCCTCCAAACACCATCAACATTGACTTGTTCCCTGGGACACTCATGTTAAAGCCCACTGATGACACTAAACTGGAATTCCTTTAATCGCTGCCCAACATTTTCTGTCCTGGAATGAACCCTCAAGTTGATTTTCAAAGAAAAAACTGAAATATAGTGAAACTAGTGGCTAAAAACATAAGAAATGCTTGAGGGAAATCATCTGCAACCAACACATTTCTTCAGCTACTAGCTGTTAAAAACAGGACTGTACTCTTAAAGTCAGTTATGATTTTGCAGAAAATGATTTCCCCGAGCACAAACAGAATCTTTCTTTCTTCAAGCGTGATGAAAAGGTTCAAATTAGCAAACGGCAGGAGTGAGAGTAAAGCCTGAATGTGCCTCTGACAGCAGCAGTTGGCAGAGCTCGACACAGACAGAGCCTCAAACCAACAACACTGGGACGCTGTCTTCTATTGTTAGAGTGAGAGACAAAACACGGCCAGTTCCAGTCGCTTTAACTGAGGATGATGGACTTTTCTGCTTTGTCAAACGTACCTTCTCTGCAGTTTAAACACAGAGAACAACAAAATGCTAGTCAGTCCACACTGACACAAAGTGTAATCCTCAGCTTTCCAACAAATACAGTCTGCTGAGAACAGATACATTAAACTGTTTAAGACTTGAAAGCAAAAATGTGAAAACCTGCTCAGTTCTTTTTGGGAGCAAAATTATGCTTGTTTTAAGTCTTTGTAAAAAACCTATATGCAGTGATAGCAGTGCCTCTGATTGGTGCCTGTGTTGGTTTGGCATGACTATAAGTGAAAAGTGTAAGTCAAATGTAGGCGAAGGTGAAGAGGTCGGTGTGTTTACTGGGGAAACTACAGCCCGCTGTTATCAGCACATCCACTGTCTGTTTGTCCGTTTACAAAAATAAAAATACTTCTCATTTTATTAACATATCTGAATTGAATTAAACAAGAAAAACATGAACATTAGGTTCTACAATAATATGATAATCTACATTGTTTAAAAAATAAACTGCTAAATTTCAGGTGCACCGATGGGACCAATTAAAAACTCAAGGCTTGAAAACAGTAGTCGACAAACCAGTGGCTGACGTCACTGTGGGTTTACACCAAAGAATGGGTTCATGGGTTTAAAAACGTTTATACAAGTTAACATGAAGCAAATAAGCAAAATAATATCATTATCCAAGTTTTGTACAATTAATATGCTTGTTTTGAAGAAGCCCTGACTGAACACTGAGCACAACTCTACACCAGCAGCCTGCAGACACTGTTGTCTGATTTCAGATAAAAGAATACACCACCGCCTGTTTTGAAGACAATCAAACCAACAACGTTCCAGCAGAAAGTCCAGCTCTTTGTAGCCGCCGCTAACAGCACCTGAAAGAGGAAGGAATGTGAAGACAGACAATTGTTTGGCTTTCCTTGTGGGAAGTGATTGAGCATAATTACAGATAGTAAACCAGTAATTTCACTGATCAGTGTGATCACTGCCCGTGTAAGTTCCATCATTTACTGCACTTCGCTAAATTGGTTGAAATTGTTGACAGCTGCAATCAGCCGTCTCAGCCTCCCACTAGCTCTCAGGCAGATTCAGACACACACACACACACACACACACACACACACACACACACACACACACACACACACACTCTTCTGCTTAAAGAGCTTCGCTGTCTAGATCTGATCTGTAATACAGGAGACAGTTTGTGGTATACCGGTTTCAGTATAACAGTATAATGTTTAAATGGAGCTTAATAATACACTAATAATCTGAATAAATGTCCAATCGGAATAAAAGATGCCTCAATTAAACATCGCTCTCTAACCAGACTGATCTGAACAAATTGATGAGATGGAGAAGGGCAGTGTAAACTTTAATGTTCTGAACGACAGGAAAATATTAACCATGTAAAAGCCTTTTCTGATCATTTCTCGCTGGTTGGAATTTATTTCTTTCTTTCTGCACGATCGGAGGTGACTTCAGAGGTGACGTAGCTGCCAGGAGGCACAAAAACAAAACTGGTCTGCGGCCGATACAACTTATTTACTGGAGATCTTAAAGGAGTTAAAGATTGTTGAACAAGTTGATGATCGAAATAACAAGTTGAATCAAATGATTGAGATGAAGATGAAGGATGGACGAAGCCTGAAGCCACCAAACTGCTGACCAAATCAAGAACAAATGGAGAAGTTTGAAGGCAGTCTTCTAACACTTTCATGCTAAAAGTCAAAACGGCAAAAGTGTTTCGGACCCAACTGACTCATGGATGGTCCGATGGGAGAGCGACGGTTAGCGAACATGACTTGCTACAGTGTAGGTGTGAGGTTTGAGGATAACTCGTGTGTTCCTACTGAAGAAGACAGCACCTTTACTGGTATCACTAACGACCCAACATTAGTATTCTTAATACAGTTGGAGAAAAGACTTGTTCTTCTTCTGTTATATTTCCAGCTCTTCTTCGCAGGGGGGACCACTTTGCACATGTCAGAAAGGTTAGCATCCATGTAAACGTTAACTCAGGATCTTTCAGAACGATTTCAATCAGATTGAAGAAATACTGTAAACGTTCCAACCAGTTCCATACAAACATGGTTCTCCCAGAGTCCCGACCCCAACCTGGTTTCTGATTGCTACTGACATCCCCTCATCCTCCTCCTCATAAGAAAGTCAGCTCAGACACATGTGATCTGATACGTAACCTTGACTATTCTCACTCCTGTTTGATGTCGCTACAGATGAGGGCACATGTTTCATCACAGTTAAAGCACAAAAAACTGATAAAAATCAAACCTCAGAGTCAGAATGATAACCACATACATCCTCTCTCCTTTAACCTTCACACCTTCCCACTCTGTCACACTGATTTAACATCAAAATCCTGACTGTTTCTGCACGTCTGTCCTCCACATTCATGTCAGTGAAATCAGCGTTGTGCATGTAGAATCTAAAGCTCGACTCTCGCTTCAGAAAATGTCTTCAGACCGTGTCGAATGGAGCTATAGTAACACTGGTGCATGAGGAGAGTTGGCTTCGCTCTGCCTGTTGGGATGAAACACTTCTAATGTCGCCAATGTATCCGAATAACATACGATCTCTAGAGAGAGTGAATGTATATTGCATTGAATTTGCAGCCAATGAGAGGCGAGCACAGTTGCTGTAATACTGAAGGGAATTCACAGTGATGGAAAACAATCAGAGAGGGAGATCAGCCGTTGATGTCTGTTAATAAAAGTCTTAATGGAGTGATGAACTAACAAAGCCAGCAGGGAGATGTCCAAACAGCTCCTCATGAATAATAATGTTCATTACTGGGCTTCATTTGGGAGTGTGCACGCTGATCTTACAGAGCACTAAACAAACAGGCAACCATCCGTCTTTGAATCCCAGTGTAGAGTTAATGAAGATTTCAATGCTGTTAAAGCTTCTATCGGGAAAGTCTGTAACCTCGGAGACATACGGACGAAAGCAAACAGAAAACAATGAATATGTCATATAACCCCTGCTGGCTTCCATATTTGCATATAAAAGCAGTTCTATCTCTGATAAATCAAGAAGCTTTATGGTTATTATTGGCACAGCTTCAGGGCATCCTTGACCAATTCACAGAGGCTGACACCGCCTGCTGGTTGTTAATTAAAGCCGCTGGAGGCAACCTTGGAGAAAGTCAAACTAGAGACCCAGGGGCCGGACTCAGGGCTTGTAACACTGAAGCAATTTCTGAACACCAATTATACAAAAAATTACCAAGAATGGGCCGTTTGTTTCCATCAGTGAAATATGTCAATATTCACTCTGGAGCTGCTGTATCATGCTACAAATTGTTGCTTGTATGATGTTGGTGAACGCAATTAAATGGATCCAACATGAAAACACTAACTGGGACCAAACCTGACTGAGAGGAGGGTGGTGAGACACAACTAACTCCCACTGGTGCCAATTTGGGAAAACATTGGGCAAAAAATGAAGGTAATTGTAGATTTGTTGTTGAGTCTCTTCCTCAGGTCATGACATACTGATGCTTTGGGCTGGCATCCAACCCGAGCTGCACTGTCAGAATTTGACGACCGGAGGAGGAGACTCAACATTCAGCTGTCTTTCTCTAGTTACTGTCTGTCACCAGGATATAATGTCAGCAGTGGTGGTGTTATTACAGCCAAGGCTGCAAAACAGCCGGCCAGAGTTTAGGTCACACCACAAGATTTAAAAAAAAAACTTCCAGTGCTTTTTGTGGCAACATTATCTGCCTATATTTTACGGTAACGCGGATCATGTACTAACACGATCCTAATCACAGTTCGAGTCACACCACTGGACATTTTAAGAACAAATAGTGATATGTCCAGCTGTTTATATGGCATCCAAAATCGAGAAGTCATACCATCTCCAGCCATGATCTTAGAGACCAAAACAGGTATTTTAAGCCAAACCCTGATGTTGTCCTAACCCTAAACAAGTGATTTTTTGTGCCTAAACCTAACCAGAGCGTAAGCACAGTGTTGCGACCAGAGAGAAAAAGAAACTTCAACCTAAACTAACGTAAAGATGCAACGTAAACAATCAGTTTTAACTTCATCTGTGGCTTTGCAGAAATGTACTTAGCATTTAACGTTAACGTTTATTCTGCCAGGTGGTTGTACATTTTGTTGCCTTTATACATCCATGGATTCAGACCAAATTTGTACAGGAAAACATGCTTCACTGAATCTCAAGGTCAGTCTGATCTGCAGGTTCTTGTTTTAGGAACAGAGCTGTAAAACAAAACAGATTTTCCTCGTCTGAGATTGATTAAAGTGCGTCTGGATCTGAAACTGGGTCAGGTGATTACTTCTGCTGATTTTCTGCTGGAGTATTAATCACGTCCTGCAGGTGCCTGTACTTATAATAATGACATCTGACTGATTAACTGAATTACCTCTCTGTCTCAGCAAGTAGAAACTGGAACAACACAGAAACGCCAATCAGACACAACATCAAAACCATGGACAGGTGAAGTGAATATTGTACAACAAGCAGAAGACAATCTTGGTTGTCTCAGTATCTCGGATGTGCTAACCCTGACCAAGGAAGGATTACAGAGAGGATATGGACCAGTGTGTATACATGAGGATGAGATGGGTAAATAACCAGTAAGTCTGAAGTAGAAAGAAAATAAAAATAAAAAAGACATAACAGATCCTAACTACAGTTTCCACACTTCAGGGCTAAACTACATCTAAGTTGTTGGAGATAAGATGACGAGAGATCACTTTTCAATTGACCAGTTGACACTTGTGTATTTCACTCCATTAAACTCTCATCTTCAGCTGCTTTAACTGGGAAACAAAACATCTGTGACAGCTTTAAATCAAAGTGTTTGTCAGGCTCTGCAGGTGCACAGCAGCTCGTACTCTCCCGGCGATTCTCCGTCTGTCAGCAGAAAGAAAAACCTGAGTAGGAGAGAGTTTAAAGAAAAAATTGCCGCCCTCCTGCTGTTTTGGAGATCTTAACTTGAAATGAGATACACAGACACAGCGTGGCGCTCTGAGCAACAGGAAAGATCGATAACTAGCAAAACAGCATCACTTATAAAAGTTGACATCAGATATTTGACACATAAATGGAAGGACACAGTTGAGTGAGAACTTATCGATGTTTGTTGAGTGAAATCATGAACTTTAGACTGTGTGTGTGTGTGTTCACTTGTTTGAATGTGTGTTTTCTGCCCTGCTATGTGGAGACTGGCAGCATGTGTGTGTGTGGCGACAAATTATTGATGTTTTCTCGGCTGCCCTGGTGTGGGACTGACTGACGAGCTTCACACTGAGCTGAGCCGGAGGGGACAGTCGTTAGGCCTCAAATCTGACAGACGCTCACAGCAGCAGAAAAACACTCGCCTGAGGAAAAGCGTACAAACTGCAGAAGCATGTGGGGGGGGGTGGGAGTCGCAGCAGAGGAAGAAGCTTCTGTTTTTGTAGTAGTTGTTTTAGTAAACGTTGTAGAAGAAGTAGCTGCTCTCAACTAAAGTTTTGTTATACGCCTGTAGATATTCAGAGTCCATCAGAGCAGAGTCAGGTTCAGATCCAGACCTTTTCATCAGATTCTCCTCTGATCCCAGCCGTTTACCGACGGGAGGAGAGCTCAGCGATTACTTTTTAACTTCTCTGATTAAAAAGGTGATTTCCCTTCCCTCCTGTTGATCAGTCTGACTGCAGCAGTGATCCGGAGGTCACCTCCACTGTTGGGTGGTTCTGTTCTGTACTGTTGACTGCTGGCTGGAGCCGGAGGGGAAATGGACTTTACTTCATGAACGTAACGCTACAGAGAAGAGACAAAGAACCAGAACCAGAACCAGAGTCTCTGCTGAGTGCTGACTTCACTCAGAGGTTCACAAGCTCACAACTCAACAAAAAGGTCAGATCGTTTTTAGATATTTATAGGCAGAAAAGTCGAATATTATATTTTTCAACACTTCTGACTTTCCTCAGGATAAATTAATGTTGGAAAACACTTGTAGTTCACAGTTTCTCTCCTGCACCTGTGTTGTAGTCGTTATACAATCAGTATGTTGTATGACATAATCAGTAATCGAGATGTTTGCCCCTGTATTTGCAGTTGTTCATGGAGGAAGTGAAAGCGGACTGCAGAGGTGTTGAGGTCACACATGTACAGGACATCTGCAGCAGCAGCATCTGACACCGCTGCATGGTGATGTAAAGCAGGAAGCAGATGGATGACAGCTGCAGGCGAAACATTGATTCAGAGGGACGGTTGTTTCCATCATGGATTCATACTGATCAGGTGAAAGGAAGGAATCAAGTTACCTGTCCTCCTCCTGTCCTCCATTGTCTTTAACTATGAAACTCTGACAGCTAAATTTAGTGTTTCATCTGAAGGTTTCAACCATCCGTTCTTTTTATACGGAGGCAGTCAGATGATTAGAAAGAGAGAGCAGGGAAGTGGGTGTGAGTGCGTGACCTAAATTTCAACGTACCATTAAATTAATCAATTTTACTGCAGCCATGATGGATCCGTTTGGATCTCAAACTCATTCCAGCATCAGAGGCAGAACATCAGCTCAGTCAGTTTGTCCCACATCTCAGCAGCCGGCTGTTCAACAGCCTGCAGTCAGGAACTAAACAGCTACGTGCAATTTAGTCGTTTCTCAATTCTGTTTCGCTGAAAGAATATTACTAAAAATAAATTATCGTACAAGCACTGCATGTACAATTCTGAGATACTCATACTTTATTTAAATATTTCAATCTTATGCTACTTTCTACTTTCACTTCACTAAATCTATCTTTAAATGATTTAGTTAATAGTTTCTCTTCAAATTAAGATTTTCTGTAAAAATAACATGGTTGTCTTATTAAATACAATTTGTTAAAGATGTGAGTGCTTTGCCTTCCACTGTTCAGCACCATGGACAGCACCACACACTGCCTCTGCCTCTGACACAAGGGCTCTGTGAGAGACACAGTTTTTCTCTGTTGTTGTTCGGTCATGGCCAATGAACTGTTCAGTATGAAGTATTAATTCGACAAGACTGGTCCAAATGCCTGGAAGTTCTCCTCCCTTACGGCTGTTTGATTGAGTATACTTGAGGGAGCTGACATTCGTGTGGGAACCTCGGGTAGAACCGTATCCCAGCATACACTTCATATCAGCCATCAGCATTCATGGGGGACAGTCATGTGCCAAACTCACAACTGTTTTAGTTTCAGTCCTACAGCTGTAACTGGGTCAATTTTGGGGACAAGAAATCATCAATTAAGATTCAAATATTTAATCTGTTTAATGTGTCACAGTGATACTGCCTTGGAATTTGCTCTTGGTTACAGGGAGCGTCAGCCCAAAAAAACTGGATGTTTTTGCAAGATTATTTAAGGATATTTCTGTTTTATTGAAAGCAGACAATCAAGAAGGCAGGATGGAGGATTGGCAGGAGATCCAGACCACCAGACTACAGAGCAAGAGGGAAGAATGGCAGGAGATCCAGACTATAGAGCTAGATGGAAGAATGGCAAGAGATCCAGACTACAGAGCACGATGGAAGAATGGCAAGAGATCCAGACTATAGAGCACGATGGAAGAATGGCAAGAGATCCAGACTATAGAGCAAGATGGAAGAATGGCAGAAGATCCAGACTACCAAGCTACAGAGCAAGATGGAAGAATGGCAAGAGATCCAGACTATAGAGCAAGATGGAAGAATGGCAGGAAATCCAGACTACAGAGTAAAATGGAAGACTGGCAGAAGATCCAGACTACAGAGCAAAATGGAAGACTGGCAGAAGATCCAGACTACAGAGCAAGATGGAAGAATGGCAAGAGATCCAGACTATAGAGCAAGATGGAAGAATGACAGAAGATCCAGACTACCAGACTACAGAGCAAGATGGAAGAATGGCAAGAGATCCAGACTATAGAGCAAGATGGAAGAATGGCAGAAGATCCAGACTACCAGACTACAGAGCAAGATGGAAGAATGGCAAGAGATCCAGACTATAGAGCAAGATGGAAGAATGGCAGAAGATCCAGACTACCAGACTACAGAGCAAGATGGAAGAATGGCAAGAGATCCAGACTATAGAGCAAGATGGAAGAATGGCAAGAGATCCAGACTATAGAGCAAGATGGAAGAATGGCAGGAGATCCAGACTATAGAGCAAGATGGAAGAATGGCAGGAGATCCAGACTACCAGACTACAGAGCAAGATGGAAGAATGGCAAGAGATCCAGACTATAGAGCAAGATGGAAGAATGGCAGAAGATCCAGACTACCAGACTACAGAGAAAGATGGAAGAATGGCAAGAGATCCAGACTATAGAGCAAGATGGAAGAATGGCAAGAGATCCAGACTACAGAGCAAGATGGAAGAATGGCAGAAGATCCAGACTACAGAGCAAGATGGAAGAACAGCAGGAGATCCAGACTACAGAGCAAGATGGAAGAACGGCAGGAGATCCAGACTACAGAGCAAGATGGAAGAATGGCAGGAAATCCAGACTACAGAGTAAAATGGAAGACTGGCAGAAGATCCAGACTACAGAGCAAAATGGAAGACTGGCAGAAGATCCAGACTACAGAGCAAAATGGAAGACTGGCAGAAGATCCAGACTACAGAGCAAGATGGAAGAACAGCAGGAGATCCAGACTACAGAGCAAGATGGAAGAACAGCAGGAGATCCAGACTACAGAGCAAGATGGAAGAACGGCAGGAGATCCAAACAACCAGACTACAGAGCAGCTCCTTCTCACAGGCTGTGAGACTCCTGAACTCCCCTCAACACTCCACCATGAATCATCTCGTCTCTGACTTGATTATTATTTATGTATTAATGTATGTGGTCTTTAGTTTTTGTGTGTATATTTTAGGGAATTTCAACTGAAATTGCATAATACGATCTTTTGTTGCATAAGACAAGATTTTTCTGTGATCTTGTGCTGCCTTACTTTTTATTCTGTTGTGGTTTCTCTATGTTTTTATCAGGTGTGTGTCCAGTTAATGCTCTCTTATCTGTAAAAGTGTGTATATGGGACAGGAAGTATTTACTGCTGAGGGCATTAAAGGGCGAGCAGGATAAAGAAAGTTCTTCTAATGCATTTCAAATGTTTGACACCGTATTTATAATCTCTGCTCTCCAGGTCTGTGACTAATCTTTTCCCTTCACTTAGGGTTCAGTCTGGCTGCTTTATATTTATTTATCTGTATTTCTTTCAGGACAAAAGGGACAAGACCAGGACCAGCAGTTGTCACTGTAGAGACCAGATAAAAACAACAGATGACCTACATGAACACAAAACAAAATCTCAAAAAGTGAAAGTTTAGAGAAGAAGAAGTGGGGCAACTACAACTTTTCACATGCAAAATTCAGAACACACAACACTGTTTCAGGCAAATGGATACAAGACAGTCAAAACACAAGAGACCCAGTTAACATTTCAATAACAAATCGTAATTGCTTTTCACCTGAAAGGCATCAGTGACACCAGGTTTCATGAATAAACCAGTAAAAAGAGCTCTTCCTCTCCCTGTAACAGATCAATTAAAGGCTCCCGCTGACAGAGGAGATATAAAGATCCTGGCAGTGATGGGATGTCACGCTGTGTTGAATTGGTGTCGACGGATAAACAGCAGCAGTGACACGTTTCCTGTTTGCCGTGGCAGTTAGCCGAGCATCATAACTCGGTGTCTCATTAATAAAGTATGAGCTTCATCTTCTTTATTGAGTTTTAACGATTTCACTTCTTATCTTTTGGTCTCCTTGACTTTTGTCTCTGCAACTGTTTTGTTCTCTCGACTCTTGTTTGCCAGTTTTTTTTTTCTGTACTCATCCAATTAATCTCAGGGACTGACTCCGGATTTGGCTCTGGGCCTTTGAGCCAAGTTACATTATTGTTGTTTTCTCTCAAACACCACGTTGTCACTGTTCAGTGATTATGAGAGCCATTTGTTTTGCACCACTGCCAAGTCGAGGCCAATTATTTGTTTTTTGTGTCTGTGTGCTCCTGTACTTCTATCTCTGTGAGGACCGATTCGAGCCCTGGAGAGCGAGGATATTTTAGACGGCGAGGACGCTTAAAAAGTGAAAAGATTTTTGGAAAATGAGGACACTTGAGGACAGGATGTTTTCTGATTTGAAAAGTTAAGACATTCTTTGACAGCAAGGTCAGTTTTTTGGAAAGCGGAGATATGTTTATGAAAATAAAGAAAATTGGCGAAGTGAAGGCATTTCTGGAAACGAATATATTTTGGAGAGTCGGCAGCAGATTTTACACTGACAGACGCATTGAAAGACACATTTCTTGAAGACTTTCTTTATATGTAGTAAAACTGTGTGCTGGTGTGAGTCGGTGCCAGCAGGCTCCCTCCCAGATCACAGCAGAGTGATTACAGATGGGCAGACACATTGCGTCTTTGGCAGAGTCTCTCTGGAAGACAAACTTGTGTCGATGAGTGGCAGATGGACTTGTCAGAGCATCCTTGCTGATCTAAGGCGCTCAAGTAAAGAAAGAGATGTTCTTCCCTCCATACTGCAGTCAATGTGTACTTATAATACAATGTATTATGGAATACATCAAAAGTTATATTCTATATATATATTTACAAAAATATAAACTATTGCAGTTTTTCATACATTTTAAAAAGCGTCACCATACATTTTACAAAATATATATCATCGTTTTATCATCTATTAATATATACAAAATATATGGAACAGATGTATTATCAAAACGTACAATACATCATATTTTGTAATATGTTCTTGGAGCAAAATGACAATATATTGACCAAAGCCTGATTTGGATCCTGGCTCAGGTCTTTAAAAAAAAAAAGTTGACTTCCTGTTTGGAAACAAGAAACTTAAAAAAGCATCATTGCATCACCAGACCTCCTCTCTGAAGTGCGTTCTTTCATTTTCTGGAGGCAATTCTTCATCAGAAGTCAGATGGCGTAGATATGTTGGGTTATTAATGTCTTTCTTCATATATCTCCCATAGTCTTCTATACAGCTGTCACCACAGTCTGGCACCAAAGCAAGATTCGTAATGATTCTTCTGTCTTTTTTTATGTTCCTTGTATGCAGAGAATGATATCTGGGCTACTGAGCTCAGTAGTCAGTGTATTCATTCAGAAAAATGGATCTGGCTCAAGTAGCGTAGCTGGTTCCTAATAGAAGGTAGATTGCAACTCATATCTCGGTTCAAGGATGGTCTCAAATGTTGTCCTTGACTCCATTCATCAGTCATCCATTGATGCCTCGGCATGAGATGTGGTTCTAACCTCTAAAAGCTAATTGATGGACCATTGAACTTAGGCCCTTTACATTATTGTTTCCAAAGGTCAACAATGGACGTCCATGTTTAAAGACTTTCTCCTGAGAAGTTCGAGTACCAAACTAGTGTGAGTGGTTGTTCTACTAGTGGCTTGCACAACAACCTGAAAAAAGTACTTCTTGATCCCACACTTCGTAAATTTGATTCTTACTGCAGTTGAAGAGCCAGACGCAGACAGAATACAAGATGATGTTTTGGATCATTATCATTCGTCTTCAGAAAGTAAGAAGTCAACACATTCATCCCCCTCAGACTTCATCGCTTTGCCAATACATACAGCTGAAGAACAAGGAAGGAACATTTCCCTATAGCAGTTAATTTCTCTTCAAGAAAACTTCCAAATAAAAGTATTGATTCTTGCAGACTCGGAGAAAGCTGCTCTTTTTCAGTCTTGTATTACTCGGCTGCAGTGTAAAGACCAGTTCTCTCAATCGGCCGACTCTTCTCTTTCTTCCCCCACCGAGTTAAAGATGTACTCGTGGGAAATTGTTCAGCATTACCTTGATATGCACGCTAATATGTCTCAAGCCGAACCAGTCCAGCCCTGCAGCCTATAATTCACTCCCGCTGGCTGCCGAGTTGAGTTATTACAGCCCAGAATGAAATTGGAATCCAGTGTTTGGTTCTAAAGGTCAAAGCCATTGACCCTGTCCTCTAACAACAACCATTATCAAATCAACTCAATACAAGTGGAAATATATGGAGTAAAATAAGCTATTATTCAGTTTCCCTTTTGCCTGGCCCCTTGTCTCTCTTCATCTACTCTCCTCAATCCATGTCATTCACTGTCTCCTCGTCCTCGTTACTCCACCGTGGTTTTAATCAGTAGCTCGCTCCCTGCCTTCATTATTGTCTCTCCTTTGTGTTTCTTTAATTCTATTATCTTCTTTCCTTCAGTCTTTCTTCCTCACAGTCATTAATGGCGGTAAGAAGAGAAGCTGCTACTCAAATTCTAACCCTGACTTCCTGACAAAAGACCTGGGACAGAGCAGGCCAACACAAGCCCCAAGTGATTGCTAGCAGACTAAATATCCTGTCTGCCTGGCTTAATGTATTTTCCTATACATCTGTACTGCCGTCAGCAGCTCCTCCTGGAGTCCCAGTGGAGCTTGTTATCTGTGTAAACTCTGAGCTGGACACTGGGCAACCATGTTGAATAAGATCTTGAACACGACCAAGAGGAAGTCTATCGTCCATCCACCTGATTCTATGCACATTTTCAACTTGTGCCTGAAAAACGCAACGTGAAACCTTTGGTTGTGATAGCTTGGTCTTAGAAGGGGTCTTAGTCATAGTAGTCTTAAAAGGTCATAGTTCAAGATGGCGTTTCAAGATTTGTAAGCATGAAACCACTGAATATTTTTTGAACAAGGGACTGCCTTTTGAGATACCGCTTTCACATATGTCAGCATTAAAACCTGTCAGCATTAAAACCTGAAATATGTCTCAAGAGTCCACTGCAGAAGAAGGTTTTTCCACATTTGTAAGCACGAAACCACTGGATATTTTTATAAGATGTCGGAATGTTTTCCAGTTGAACTTGTGGTTCCAAAATGGTAATCAAAATATTTTTGATTTGACGACCTTTCCTTACCCTAACCAGCTGTATTTTTAACCTAAATATCATAAGCACATTATTACACATTATTCCAACTCTTGCCTGCCAATCCATCATCAACTAGGCTTCTCTTTTTGGAGCCCTCAGAGCACCGAGGAGGTGGCAGTGTGAAAACAAAATACTGTATTTAGCTGTGTTTTAAAGAAACAGTCAGCGTTTAGAACATACTGAACCTTTTATATCCATCGTAACTGTTGTGAATCCAAGCTGGCGTCCTCCACCAGGGAACCAGTTCAGACTGTGAGTACTCAAATCTCAAAACATTGGATTTTCTGTGGAGCGTTCTCTTAACATAGCTGTTAACAAATCAGTCCTTACTGTACCAACAGTTTTGTTTGTCCCTCCGGTTCCTTCGCGGAGCTCGCCCACCTTCGTCTCTCAAATCAAACACTTAAGCCTCCGATCAGGTAATCCTGTTCTCTACCCGTCTCGTTAAACAAGCCAACCAGGCACTCAGAGACTGTATTAGATGTGTTTTTGGCGTTGCTGAATGTGATTCGGCCAATCCCATTTCATGTGTCGTGCCTGTATAGTCCCTTTCTTACTTAATCCCTGTGCGCTGTGGAAATCGGAGGTCCTCTGTGGATTTAAGGAGTCATTTAGGTTTGATGAGGTTTATTGTCTATCACAGCAGGAGTGTTGTGGGTGAGGATGTATGAAGAGTTAGAGGATGAGTCACCTCCTGTGCGTTTTTGGGTGACTCATTCGCATGCCTATGTGCACAAACTCATTCGGCCTTTATTCAAGTGAAGCATGAATCAGTGGACGTCAGACCTTTGTCCCGACTTCTCAAATGAAGCTGCTTCATCAGAAATCTGCAGGCATGACGTTTGAACTCCAACCGTTTAATTAGCTCTTTAAGCCCCAGAGGTTTTCATAATGACCTTTACGTATCCCTCATACAGTCTTAACATTTCATCTACATGAGCCTTATTTGCTCCAGTAACCTCAGTTGTGCACAATCAGCCTTCATCAGCTCCACTGAAGCACAGAAAGCAACCTGCTGAAGGGCAAAGTAGTAGTAACAGATTTGCTGTGTGATTGCAAATTAATTCCCTAATCATTTTTCCATTAATGCCAATTAATAACCTTCTGGTGTATTGAAGTAGTGACTTTCCTCCAGAAGACGTTCAGACACTTGTGTAAAACGAGACTCTGGTAAAAGTAGAAGTCCAGTCTCCCTCTCTGTCTGTTTATGTCTTCTTACTTCTTCTTATGTCTTTGTCTCGTCTCGCTGCGTCTGCCGTGCGTGATGTGCACTGACAGGTCGACATCAGTCTTGTGATGTTGGGAAATAAAAACAATCCATAATTCACCTCAAATGCATCAAACTAAAGTAACGAGCCTGTTTTGAAAATGTGAGGAGGAGAAAGTTCAGATATTTGTGTTCAGATGTCACAGAGACACTCAAAGTAAAGTACAGATACCTGAAACATCTACTGAACTACAATAACTCAGTATTTTTACCTCGTTCATTCTCACCTCTGTAACGAATAAATTGGTTTGAGTATTTTTGTAAGAAAAAAAACCCTAAATTCTTTGATTCCAGTTTGTTAAATGTGAATATTTCCTGATTTCTTTTCTCCTCTATGACATTAAACTGAATATCTTTGGGTTGTGGACAAAACAAGACATTTGAGGATGTCATTTTTCACTATTTTATAGACCCAACATCAGTTAATCAAGAAAATAATGATTGGTTACAGTTCTAGTTTACAATCAAAAATTGGTGTCTAAGAGTTGGACCATAGAATTGTGAAAGGTCCATTTGGGGACCTTCCATATGCTTCCCCATCACTTCTCGCCATCTCTCTACTGTCTCCTGTCAAAATCAAAGATAAAAATAAACTTCAGGGCAACCAAGACCACGTCGACTTATAATCCTCTGAAAAATAAACACCTTTCCCTTCCTGTGTTCACAAACAGGGATTTGACTGCTAAAGTTTTTATTAGACGAAGAGATTGGTGTCAAAATTAAAGATGTGTACTGTGTATGTGTAGAAATGTAACTTTTAAATGATCTTGAGGCTCTTAAGTCGGCGTAATGCCCGATAATTAACTCATCTGTTGCAGAATGAAACCGTATTAAACAGCAGCGGGGCTCACGGTCTTCTCTCATTGATGATTGTTTAGTAAAACATTTTGGAGCATTAGAAACTCCGTCTCTAAACCATTTTAATCATTAAGGGAATCTTTAGGAAGCCAACTGGGTTTTCAAAATGCAAATTTAAGAGCTGAATCTGTATTCAGAGGGCTGATAAACACTAAACTCTCGTCTGTCGCACGGCGAATATCAAAACAGAAAGTTTTTCAAAGTCGCTGTGCAGACCGACGTGCTCTCACTTACAGTTAATTAGGATCCATTGAGAGGAAACTAATTAGGTTTAAAATTAAACTGCTACCATGCAAATGAACTTTGGAACACACACACGCAGTAATAAAGAGTCCAGAGGCCTGTTTGTGCTTCAGAATAGTACATCTGTTGTTGGTCACAGGTAAAGGCCAACAGTTTGTGCTCGGTTACAGTCTTTCACACGGTCAATATTTACACAAAATTATACAATATACGACATTACAGCCATGTTACAAATAGGTTTACATTCATGTTTGATAAAGGTCGAGCAGCATCTGTGTCCCATCACAAACCCCGTCAGAATACATCAGAATAATATCCGTGAAAAAACTAAATATCTGTTCGATTCTTTTCTTCAAATAATACAGCTGAAATAAAAAAACAAACCACAAGGAGCATTTAAAAGTGAGGTTCATAAAAGTTCGACCGCCATCTTATTTACCTTTAGTCCACCAAGCATGTCCTACAGTTCTAGCATAGGCACAGTTTACAAATGTCCTCGCGTGTTGTTAGCCAGTGTCACAAACTGATTCATCAACTGAGACTCCACATGATTTACAAATGCCAATCAATGAATTCATCTAGATAGCAGACTAAATTCTAATGCTTGTTCTACCTTGGTCAGTTTCAAACTTGATAACTTGCTAGAAGACACCGTACAGGGAGAAACAAGCAAATTAGTAAGTGAGCTAGCAAGTAACTGGCAAGCTCCTATGTGTGCTCCTGATCGCTAAGCTTGGATGGGAAAACTGAGATATAATTTTTTATATAAAAAATATATCCAGCAGCAACTTAAAGCTAAACATCACAGCTAAATGAGCTTGTGGATTCTGGGTTCATTTTGATTGAATTGATCAAGTACGCTGTTGACTTTCAATAACCAGGCTTTTCAAGTCCAATTTGCACCAAATAGAAGCTGAAATAATGAACACTGGTGGCCTCGACATAAACCTATAGCATTGTTAAATTATCCAGCAGAGTCTATGTTTTTATGTTAAGGTGAGAAAAGATTGCTAATTACTTGCAGTATGTTTGTACACCTGTAATAACTTCCTGGGAAACCTGAGGAAATGATCTAAAATCACAGCACTCCACAAGTAAAAGTTTTTTTATCCAGCCTACAGTATGTGCAACACTGTAACGTATCTGTGGTTTCCAGAAATGTTAACTACCAAAATTTCATTGCGATGACAGAGCTGCCAGTTCCAATTTTACTGACAAGCGTGGATGTGAAGTTTCCACGCACTGCATTGTGGGATAGCTTTGGGGATTTCAGGTCAAACCAGATGACGTTTTTCTGAACCTCAACTTGACCTGCTTCCACTTAAAGTGTAAACACAGTTCATCAGTCATATCATCCCACTCCCCCGTTATAACTCAGGATGCTGTCATTAAACAAAGCACATTATGGTTTGAACTTATTCTTCTAATTTAAAGTCATTTGCAGAGAAAACTGTGATGTTTGAGTCAGGCGTGGGAGTAAAATATCAAACGATGACGACATTTGAGCTGTTTTTGTCAGAATGTTTGTCACTCTGAGCTAAATCATGCCAAAATAAAAACAGACATTTCTTAAAATCATCTCGTCTTCGTGCTCAGAGGAAGACACCCCGTTTAGCGTTTTTTTTTTTTTTTTTTTGAGGCATGCATTTGAAGGGATAGAGAGCGGAGAGGAGACAGACGAGGCGCTGAAACGAGGCCGGAGATAAACAGCTGGTGAGGGAACAGAGGGATTGTGGGATTGCGGGTTGGGCGAGGCAGTGACGCAGCTCAAAGAGAGAGAGGATTTAAAGAGGAAAAGACAAGAGAGAGAGACACGGAGGCTAAGTCCAAAAAATTGAGGGATTTTATCTGCCGAGTGTTTGATCCCATCATTCAACACGTGTGTTCGACGCCTGCTCGTTGGCTCACAGTTTAACGATGACTTCTGTAATGTTCATTCACGTTGCGCGGAGTGTTTGCAGGTCGTTAATCAGCCGACTGTGTTGACACTGAATTAAGATGTTGACACAGCTCCTGCCAGAGGGAGACAGAGGGTTGTAATTACATTTAGGCAATTAAAGTTTGAACGCACGATTAAAACGAGCTTCGGTAATAACATTTTGAACAATGAATTTAATTTGGATGATGTGAATTAAGACGTAACTGCAGGATGTTGTTTTTGTAATGTGCGTATATATCTCCCACCCTGGGCGTCATCGCAGACAGTCAGGAAGGACCTACTGTACACCGGAGCATGATGGGACAGCAGAGACAGGCAGAAAGTCAATACGAAATGTTTTCATTGACACCTGACATTCAGCGTCTAACTGTGAATATGTAACACTTTCTATTATTAGCTCTTCTCTACTACAGGAAGTTAACAACCCAGGACTTTGAAAAACCCTCTCGGTTCCACGTTCTGCCGTGTGTTTCCACTTTGTTGCACAACTAGAAATATTGGTTGTACATCAATTAAAAGGTAGTTTTAATCACAAGCCTACGAGCCAATGAGCGACCATTCCAGTCGGCTTTCTCCACTGATCAAGACTAATTTATGCAAAACAAGTTTGTCTGATTAGATTTCTGTTATAATTCCCCAAAGCTACACAAAATAAATATATACAGACTATGAATAGTTTATTTTTGTAACTTGATTTGTCATGTGTTCATCGGAGTGTTGAGGATGAGTCTCACAGCCTGAGAGAAGAAGAAGGAGCTCGTCTGCTGGTCTGGACTACCAAATGAATATTAATGAGCTGTTACTGCTGTATGTTGTCCAGAGAAACAAAAAGATGAAGAGAGTTGTCGTCTTTTGACTGAGAAAGATTTTTACGATCTCTCCGTGATTATCGTTACAGCTATCGTTCTTCTCGTGGACGGCCCGTTACACAAACGTTACTGGGGAATGCAAACAAATGTTTTCTGGGTCGCAAATGAGTCGAGCATTTTCCCCCAGAGAGCAGCATGACCGTGGGTTTAGTCCCTCCTGCTGAGCAGTGCTGAGAGCTGGATCCATGGACCTGGGAAACACAGGCAGAACCTTTGACAATGGGTTGATTCGTTCCTGAAGTGAGGAAGGCCTTCAAGGCATCGTTTATAGAGTTGTAGCTGAGGGCTTTAATAAAGGTCAATAAACACATGCTGACGTGAACTGCATGTTAATGGGCAGATGGATGGATTGCTGAGTTGGTGAGTGGGAGGCGAAACTGTATAATGCTTCAGATAAAGGCCTTTAGATATCAGCTCCTGGCTGTGATTTGTATTTCTGACACACCTGCAGCCTTCCCCTGACATCTGAACATTAATATTAACTTTTGATTGGCTGACTGTCAGGTAGTAATCATAAATCTGTGAGATTACTCTTCAATTCATCCATTTCTCTCACGTTGATTTCATCCCTTTGTGAAGATCCAATCTGAGAACTGACCAGGTCGTGACAGCATCCCATTAATCTCTCACTAAGAAATTATGTACCCCTGAAATTAAATTCATTTCAACGTGAACAATCATATTTTAATGATCTATTCTTTCATATCTTATCACTTGGGTGCTGATTAATGTATGTAATGAAGCAGGGATTAATAAATCACCTCTTGACTAGATTAGATTAACATGACGACTCCGTCCTCCTGCAGCGTTAACAAACTGATCTGAAGTCACAGAGAGACACTTTCTCTTTCTGCTGAAATGAACAAAACCGAGAAAGAAAATGTGAAGAAATGAATCACGTGAGCTTTTATTCCCGAACATTCATCTGATATTTTCTCTGCTGTTTCGCACTAAATTGCAGCTTGTTCGTTTGAAATCTCTATCTTGTTGGAACACGCTGTCTTTTTTCTTTTCCCTCATTATCCCACATTTCACTCTTCCCCTCCTCCCACTGATCCTCTCATCGCCTTTTCTCCGTCTGCCCCCGTCTTTCATTCTTTGCTCTCCTTCCTCCACCTTCTAAAAATAAAGAAAAAAACAAAGCATCTCCCCTCTAATCCCAATCATTTATGTTTTGAACTCTTTCCCTCATCGGTCTGTCCACCTCTGTCTTTCCTGGTTAACACTCCCACATCAGGCTCTCCTCGTAGGACAATCCACGTTAAAACACACAATTTCGTTACGTAACAATGTCTGAGATTTCACAAAGCTTGCATCATGCATCCTCGTCCTCCTCACCTCCGTGTCAACTCAAGAATCCACTTTTTTTAGGGGCCGTTTTTTTTTTTTACACCCCTCGCCGTAAAAATTGTCGCATGTTCGATCCCCACGACCTGTTCGCTCGCCTCGCGCCGCCTTTGTAAGCCACTCTGGGTTAAATGTACGAGCTAAATGCTTCACATGTGGAATGAAGATGGAGTAAAGCCCTATTTTGACAAGATTTGTATTTAAGTTTTCGTCAGAGTTGAACAAATGTTTTTTCGAAACACAATCGCTTGTCACTTGGTCAGTGTCACAGATCCTTCAAACAAGATGAATTTCTCTCGAAAGAAATCCTCGCAAAAAAAGAGCCGTGGTCCTCCGTCATGATGAAGGTATCTCGATCAGTCGAGGAGACCTTGAGTCGTTCAGCAGCGTTTCTTCTCCTCTCCTGTCATTCTTCTTCTAATCCCAGCTCATCTACGCCTCCTCCTCTATTTTTGGGCTTCTAAAAACTGTAATCCCCCGTCGCCTTCCTCTCACTCTGTCGATTCTATTTTCTCTCACATCGTTATCTCCCCTCCGTGTGAAATCTCTTTTCTATTGTCTTCTGGGGAACAAAAGATTTCCTGACAATGATTTTCTCTTTCTTACAGCCTCATCATTTTCGTGTCACCTCCCCTCCATGGCCCTCTCCCGTTGCACCTCCCTCAGGCCTTCACACATCGGTGGCGTTCAGATGGGTGGACACTGCATCCTGGGTTTCAAGCACGATCTTCTTGGCCCTCCCTCCTCCTCCCTTTCCTCCTCCGACGGGGTGAATGCTGTCCAGCCGGCTGCTCCTCCCCCTCTCGCCTCCCCTGCGACACTTAAAGACGGCGAGGAAGGCGGCGCGGTAGTTGCGGTTCATCCAGCCATACAGAAGCGGGTTGGCGAAGGTGGAGCACATGGCGACCACGTGGAAGACGGTGTAGAGCAGGCGGAAGTCACGCAAGTCCAGCACCGTGTTGTCGATGTCCGTGGCCAGCTGGAAGGCGTGGAAGGGCAGCCAGCTGACGGCGAACACCACCACCATGGTCACCAGCATCTTGGTGGTTTTGCGGCGCCGGCGGTGGCGCTCAGAACCGGCACTGCTGTTGCCCACAGTCTCCGCTGGGCCGACGTGGCCACGCAGTTTGGACCAGATGCGGGCGTAGGCGAAGGAGATAATGGACAGAGGCAGGAAGTACTGCAGGATCAACATAGAGATGCTGTAGACGGTGCCGTCTGTGTTATTACCGGGCCACTTCTCCATACACACCTGCGACACACAGCAGGGCGGGAAAAAGTAGTTTAGTATAGTTCATATTAAATCAAATGAAGTAATTTAGATTAAACTGCAGAAGGTACCAGGCCTTTATTTTCCTAAATGTTTCTGTTCGATCATATTTTAGTACAAATTTAAGTCGCAGAAAATGTTTATGGGTCTAAATGTAACTGTCTCTTTGAGTTAGCTAAATGTAAATTAACACAATACAAAAGCCCATTTTTTTGCAAGAAATCTAAAAGTGGAGGACTGACTGGGTGCAGTTTGTAATACAGTGTACAAAATGACTAAATTCCAACGTGATTACAAAAACATTTAGCTCAGTTGATATGCGTATTGTCTTTTGCCGGGCCTGTATTTGGGACCGACCTTTATTTATTTGCAGCAAGAAACAAGAAACAAATCAAAACAAAACCACACAAGATAAAACCAACAGTTCCAAGACGAGAGCACAGTGAATAAGAATAAGACGGAGAAAGTGAAGTCAGAATGTGGGCTAACATGGCTGGTATGTGTTCACCTAAAATGAACGAAGGTACTTGTACTGGAATGAAATATGAAACAAATTAGAGAACGATGTATTAAACTTGGATTGACGAGAGGGTTCAGAGTGGAGCGACTGAAGAGAGAAGGAGGGAGCGATGAAAGGAGTGAGTGGAGGACGGGTGGAAGGAAGGAGAGATGAAAGAGATGAGAGAGCCAGCGAGGAGCGAGCCGGGGATCAAAGAGGTGGATGAGGAGGGAGGCGAGGGCACTGATCTGTACGAGTGTTACAGGTGTGTGTGTGTGTGTGTGTGTGTGTGTGTGTGTGTGTGTTTGCAGCACCTGTATGGTGTGTCCAGGCTCCAGAGTGAAGGAGCTGTATTCTCTGAAGATGGCCAGAGGGCTGGCGAGCACGGCGCTCATCACCCATGTCAAGGCTATCACCCCAAAACACACATCCTTTCGCATCCTGGTCTCCAGGTGGTACACAATACACCTGAAACACATCACAACAGACACGCACAGGTGTGGCTCTGTGAGATAGCGCTACACAGCAGAAGCACCTTAAAGATCAAGGGATGACTGCTGTAGATCAATAATGAATCGTTTTTAGATGACTTGATCACAGCGGTTGAAGACATTGAACTGTGAAAGTCGTGATACACCAGCTGTAAAACACACATTAGATTCTTACATTTGAGATTCCTGTAAGTGTTTCAAGTGACTCATTCGTGGTTCAATATAACTAAAGGAATATGCAGAGAAACGTGATCAAGTATCCAAAGAAAGAAGAGAAAAGGTTGAGTTCAACTGATAGGAACCTTATTCCCATAAAGAAATGATGGAAAACCTTTGTGGCTGTGGTAGTCCACTGGACAACCAGAGGAAGGTCAGCGGGTTGTCTTACTGTCACCACAAAAGACACAAGAATTGGCTAGCTAGCATTCTATTTCCTAACTGTATGCTTACTAGATCTCTGGTGTTAATGCGTTTTTAATGAGTCTATTTTTCTTGTAGTTTGCCCGGTAAACACACCGACCTCTTCGGCTGTCTCTAACTTCGGCTGTGACAGAGCGGAGGAGCAGCGGCAGACCTGGCAGGAGAAGATGTTGGAAACTGTTTTGTACGGATAATAAGGACTCTACGCTCGACTCAAATTGTAAACTTATAGTCATACCTTGACCTGATCAACTCAACCACAAAGCCAACCAATCAGAGGTTGAGTGGGGCGGGTCTTGCAAGAAAAAGAAGTGGGAGTCATAATAATATTATAATAGTGCTAGATGAAAAGTGTATAGCAAAAAGTCGTTCACTCAAGAATAGTGGTGCTGGAGGATCAGCACAGTCAGTTGAATCTATCCTCTGAGGACCATGAATTCAGTGGAGTGAAGAGAATTGAGATGCTTCAGACCAAAGTGTTGGACTGCATCACTAGCCATCCTGAGAGCCTGCAGCTCGCATGTCTCCTGATAAAAACAAAATCAAATCCAAGTTTTCTGATTCTGAAAAAAACTTTTATTTCACTTTTTTCCAAAACCAATAATTGCCTCTTCTGTCTTGCAGAAGTGAAAGTCTTGGCTGCAGCTGAACAACAGTGTTGACAAGAAGAAGCAGTGTTCTCATTACACCGGCTCTCATGTTTCTCCAGTATGTATTAAGGTTGAGATTCAGCTGCAGAGCTGTAAATGACCTGGCAGCCAAGTGTGTCCCTGTGGTCTGCTGGCAGCCGTCTTTTGGTTATTATGCAGTCTGGATTAAAAGCTGGTGAAGCTGCTGATGTTAAAACCTCTGTCGAGACCCCAAAAATGTGACCTCAGCAGAAGTAGGATCATAACTTTCCCGTGCTTTTCGAGAGAAGTTCAAGTTTCTTCATTTGTGGTTTGTTTGTGTTTGAGAGCTTTTTATGTGCAAAGATTTTGTTAACAGACTAATTTACACCTTTTCAGGGGGTAATTTTGCTAAGAGTGGCTGATACAACATTTTATTGGTATTGTGTTGCAGAGATGTCTCCTGAAATAGCACCAGCTAGCCTGGACCAGTCCAAATATCCTGTGTTAGCCTGTAAACACTTACACTGCCCTGGTACCAGAGTTTCCAGTCTAGACAGCTAACTGAGCTGACGGTAGCTACAGTGCAGTTACGCTGCTGATATGCTGCCCCCTTAGCATTCATTTTACAGGTGGCCAATTCTTTTGTTTTGCACCTGACTAAAACAATGAAATAATTGGGCTCATTTAAAAACCTGCTGATGCTAATGCTAACTAAGCTCTGAGACTGTAGCCGTCTGCTAATGCACTTAAAGCGGCACATAAATACAGAAGTCAGATGCTCAGAACATGAAATGTTTTTTTAAATGACTTTCATCAGGAACCATCTGCCAGAAAACATCAAATTCAAACAGTGAGTGAAGCTTTGTACCAGATCTCCATCTGTGGTCCCTGGACAGGTGGAGCCAAAAGCACACCAACACTGACAACAGATTTGATTACATCATCTCAAAGGACCGAACATGTTTTTGAAAAAGACTTTAACTTTATTTATTTAATCTCCACCTCTCGGTTTGATTTCTCTGCTCAAAGGGTCTTAACTCCACGCGAGTTGTTCGGGTCGGCAGGGTCAGACAGGTTGAAATCATATAAATGAGACAGCGTTCATCGTAGCTCGCAGCAGCACCACTCTGCACACCTACACTCTCAGAAAAACCAAAGCCGAATTGTGCTGTGAGCGGTGCAGCGAGGCCGCAGAGTGGGCTCCATTTGCATGTGAATCGACGGTGTAATCCTCTTTTCCTGACAGAAGCTGTGTTAAGGTGAAAAAAATGTGCCTGTTAGATTTTAAATATGTGTCTTCTGGAGGACGGCAGCAGCAGGTACAGAGCCAGAGACAAACCTTTGACCCTGTTCAACCTCCATCCAGCAGTTTGGCTAAACTAAATGCAGTAGAAATACCATCTACACTCAATATGATTGCACAGTCCTCCTGAATAATTGACTCCAGGAGATGAAGGGAACATTAACATCATGACTAATGAAAATCTGGTTTAATTTGATCCATCTGGATATTTCATAATAGAAATAACCAGAAAAAACAATTACTTCCTCCACAGGCTGAATGAATGTATTCTTTCCCTACGTCACACTGATCCATCGTGGCGAACATGTAATCAGCTGCGTGTTTGGTCACGGTGAGGGATTCTGCTCGCGGTATCAGTCTGAAAACAGACACTACACATGCATGTGACTTTGTTTCTATCATATTGAGCTGGGATGTCACGATTTCGATCGATTGGATAGATAACTGTATTAATCCCCGAGGGCAAATGAGGTTATCATAGCAGCGGGTACATTCAATGATCAATATGAGCTTTCAGTTTCGATCGTTGAGTTCAAAGCCAGTATCAGTTCCACCCCTCTGACCGACTTCCGTGCATTCAGGAAAAACAAAACTCCTTTGAGAACACTTCAAAGACGACCCAGCTAGCTTTGACAAAGAAGAAGAGGAGGACGAGGGTTTACTCATTAGGGATCAGCTGAACTGATGGCATCACCAGAGATCCTTCATTGATTTGTTTGTGAAGAGGGTTCACTCCGGACAGATATGAGAAACTTTGTGACAGACTGAACTTCTATCTTGTGTTGTTTCTTGCTGAATCACTGAAGGCTGGTGTGTTTTGGTTGAACACCAGGATAAAGTCAAAGCTGTTTGATAATGTGAAATGACAGCTGGGCCATGAAACTAGTGATCGGTTGATCTTTACTGATCCAGATGTGACAGTCTGACAATGACGCAACTGTCAGTGCTGAAAGAACATTTAATTGAAAATCATATCGTGACCTAAATCATCAGCTCAATAGTACACTCGGTGAATCAGGACAGCTCTAATACATGATGATATATTTGTCTGTCTCAACTTTGACTGTCAGCTGGTGACCGACACTGCAAACTATGGAAAAGTTTCTTCAAACCACGGATACCTTCAAACTTGTACGTCGCATCATATAGATGTTTCTACAATATGTGTCATGTCACGTTCACATTACGTATATATGAGCTGACTTTCGTGTCAGGAGGTGGAGGGGACGGTGGTGTCGTTAAAGCGAAACTAGATGTCTGTTCGTGTGTGGGAACATTTTCCAGCCACGTTTGTAACGTCAGAAGCAGGTATTTTACAGAAAAATTATGTTTTCCTGAACCTAACCAGACCATAAGCACATCGTTGTCACAGCATCAAACTGAAAACTGAACAGAAAGTAAATCTAAAGTTGCGACATAAAGAATTGCTGCTCCAACCTATCCGTGGTATTCAGGACCGAGCACTGCCGATATTAACTTCTGGTGATTGGGTTGCACAAGCAACCAAAACCAAGAAAGTTAGAGAAGTTGTTTTAATGCAGTGGATTTCGTTCCAGCTTTGTGTTTTGCGTTGGATGTTTAGGACTGAAATCAACTGAAACGTGTTAAGGTTATGGTGTGTTTTAGGTTCTTCCAGGCTCAGGGTACAAAGAAGCAGTATTTTAAAGCTCCAAGTGCAGCCTGACAACTTTTGAAGGAAGCTGTTTAGTAGATCTTGTGCTGTAGCTGCTGGTATGAAATTCAAACACGACCTCCTGATTCTCTGAAACTTACAGACCAAAGAAGATCTGATAATGCAACAAAAAAAGAAAAGAAGAAAGAAGAGGAGGAGGAACACCCCCCCATTTTTAAGCCTCACCCACCTGTGGCGGTCCAGGGCGATGACGTTGAGCGTCACCGTGGAGACGTGCACGGCGAGCCCCTGGGCGTAGGGCACCATGAAGCAGAGGGTGCTGCCGAACTTCCACTCTCCCTGCAGCGTGTAGACGAGGGTGAAGGGGAGGCACAGCGTGTTGACCAGCAGGTCGGCTGCAGACGAGAGGAACAGACAGGAAGACACGTTCATACATTTAGAATTGGATGCTCGTTTATTGCTGTGGCGTCGTCCTAAAGTTTGACTCTTTGACCCTACACATTCAGAATAACATACAAATCCGAATAGTGTTGAAGTGATGATGTGAGGGAGTCAAACTGCTGATGCTGCAGGAGGAGGAAGGATCTTTTCATCATATCCACTTTTCCATCTCAGCCACGGAGGAGAAGAACAAACCCCTCCGGCTCTCTCGAAAAACTGTTTTCATCAATCAAACCTGCTGACCAGACGCTTCACTCATCACTTCATATTTCTGGGCAAACATCTTGTAAGATTCTTCCGCAGGGAAGTTTTGAAGCTTTCATTTGATATGCTAACCCTGAGTTCATTGGCTGTGTCAGATCAGATCATCAGATCGATCGCTCTCATGTCTTTGTGCTGAAGTTGAGGCTTGAGCCAGGAGATGGTTAGCCTAGCTTAGCATAAAGACTGAAACAAAACAGGGGGAAGAGGTAACAAAATCCACCAACCAAAACCGCTAAAGTTTACTAATTAATGAAAAAGTCAAAACCATTTGGAGGGCATTGTGTGCTGAACTATTCCATGGATGAAGCCAGCCACGATTCTCCTGTGTTTCCAGTCTTTATGCTAAGCTAACCAGCTGCTGGCTTCAGATACATATTAAGTAGTCCCAGACACCGAGACCTTTCTCTACCTCTGGTTGCACCCGTCCTCACTAAACCTGACTTTATTAATTCATTCAGTTTATAACGAGACGTCAGAGCAGCCGGAGATGGTGCCGGGCTGACTTCACTTTCCTGGGAGGGTTCATGCCCGGAGGCAGACGAAGTACAACATGTGCTTTATAACGATACGTTAGAGCAAAAAACTTTGTTGCAAACATGGAGGAACGAGGATTTACATTCTTGTACAACAGCCAAAATCTGACATCTCTCCCGGGATCTTAATTCATTTCCTCTGTGGCAGATAATTGCAGAGGCATCGGTCCGAGTGCGTCTCAGCTGTTGGTCCGACGCTCCGAGAAGTGACTTTCACACTGGCAACAAGCGAGAGGTGACAAACTGGAGGAGGAGGAGGAGGAGGAGGTGAGGAAGAGTCAAACAACACCAGCTTCACAAAAGTGCAGTGTGAACATATGTGCTAACGAGACGATGTGAAATGAAATCATAGAAACTGTCAGAGGAGCATCTGTAACCAGCGACACTCACACATCCGACGGCTTCTTGTCTTATATAACCGGTTTGTATTCTAATCACCCGAGCTCTCTCTTTTCCCTGTTCCTCCTCTTGTTACTTCGTGTCTGACAAAATGAAATGCGTTTGTGCCTGAGTGACAGCAGATGAAGCCGCCGAGTCGTCTGGGGACGGAGTCAAAACAACTGGTGGGCGTCACATCCGCAGAGCGAGACGCCATCTGCTCCGAGAGGTCACATGGCTCCATTCAATCACATCCACCTCCGAACGTGACGGCGCCAACATCTGCTGCCGCCGCTGAGCATCAGTCAACATCTGGAGCTGAACGTCTGTCATGTTCTGGTAATCTGTCAATCTCCAACACCGATTCAGACCATTGCTGCGGCATTGATTGAACTTGTAATTGTTTTTAATCCCATCGGTTTCGCAAAAAAATGGTCAGATTAGAAGAATCGTCACAAAGTTGTGTCCATCCATAGAATTTAATCCGATTCAGAACAACTGGTCTGAGCAAATAAAGGTCTAGTTTTAATCCCGGGACATTTTCCCCCAAAGACTTGTCTTTTCAGGCAGAGCTGCCTCTCAGGCTGTATAATCCTGCCAACAACCTCAAACACTCCTACAACCTTTGACTCCAACTGTTCTGAAACGTTTCGAAGGTTTCACATTTAGAATGAGTGAAAGTTTGAACATTATCTTACAAATCTGTACATTTTGCTTGACAGTTGGATGGAAACACAGCTTCTGGTCTGAGGACAGTGACGGCTGTGAACAAAACATCTTGACATGAAGGCTGATTCCTGCTCTGCTCTGATTGGACCACCCGCTGCTGTGATCGATCAGCTGTCAGCGAGAGCAGACCTCCGTCGAGACAAGACTATCTGATATGGGACCTGGACTGACCTCCGTCTCCTCCTCGACCCTCTGAATCACGTCAGATGTTTTTGGGACGTCGCGCCAAATCATGTTAGACAAGAAGCTGTGCCTCTTGCCAAACTTTGGCCTTCTGCCTCCTGTGATGCTTCAGGGCCGAGACGATGGAAGACAGAGACAGAGACAGAGACACGAGAGGGACAAAAGGAGCAAAGACGGAGATACGGAGTGACGTGAAGAAGAGGAAACTAAACTGTAACAGAGAAAAGAAGCAGTGAAATGGAGGGATAAACAGCAGGAGTGAATGTGATGAAGATGAAGGTGAGCCAGCAGCAACACCGTCTCCTCAACATGAGCTTCATTTACAACCGAAGCACTTTGTGGCTGTGTTGCTGAGGGCGCTGTGATCGTTATCATTCATTCAGGGGTTTATGAACAACAATATCATTTGTGTCGTCCAGTAATGAGACAACTGAAATTGTTCCCATTACGAGGAAAAGACAAACGCAGACCGACAGAACTAATGAAGGCCGGCGAGCAGACGAGGCAGCCGAGCGCTCACTCGTCGGTTTATCTGTTTGTTTATCACGAGCTGTCCGCCCGCCTGCCCGCTCTCCTCTTTGTGTTTCGGGGGAATTGAACCGACAACTTTCTGCCGTTCTGCACCTTTCACATCACATCCGTCACAGCGCTGCTCTCTCTTTACCTCCGCTCTGTTCTTTCTCCTGTATCTGATATTTACTCCCCGCATCGCTCGGCTGCTCCGCTCGGCCTGGTCATTCAGTCGGAGATACACTGGCAGGAGGTCAGCGTCCGTCAAACACAGACTAACATCATGTGAACAGAGGAATCTCTGTTGAGATCGTTGGATTTGTAACACCTGGATCAGTGTCAGACATTATCTGTCAACTGAATTCTGGTTTTCGAAACAATCTGGCATTTCACGAAGTTCATGTGATTGTGTCAACGGGTGTGAAAGCAGGCAGAGTTTTCTTTAAAGCACCATTTTTACAATCTTTACACAGCTTCTGCCTTTAGTTTTGTGTATAAAACCAAGTGCAACTCTACGCCTTCAAGGGAAATTGTTCAAAAATGGTTCATTCCTGCGTTTGTGCATCATCTCTAAAGCTCTTTCTTCTTTCCTCTGTCATTTCTTGTGTGTAATACCTGACGTTACACTTCCGTCTGAAGGTGAGATTGTTTGAAAATGTGTCAGTGCCCTCTTGGATGCCATTAATGTAGATTAAACTCAATAAAGGACCCTGGACTGTGGCCCGGTGTGCAAGAAACCATAATGCAGAGTCTTTGTGGTTTCCGTCCCGATGGAAAAGGGAACTGTGTCACTATGAACCCATCACATCATAGACACTTTGTATATAATGATTCAAGCTTATTGAACCTTCAAATTAGCAATATGTATGAATTTTAGTGTTAAAACTTGGAATGTGAAGAATTAACAGTTTTCAGAGTTATCTACCAAAGTTAGCATGCTAACCAGCTAGCCCCGGCTCCTGTCAATGACTGTATCATCAGGATACTCAGATATGAAACTCCTCAGGTCATTATACTGCCTCAATAAACCCAACATAAAAGCACGAGGAATTAAAAAAGATTAGTAAACTTTATTAAAGCCCAGAGGGAACAGCCGTTTGGTCCTCGTGCACAGTGACAAATAAAAGGAGACACAAGTCAGACCGGTCACAGCGGATGACTTATAAAAGGCACAAACACAAAGACTGAACCATAATGAGAAGGGATGTTAGTGTGGGTCAAGAACCCGTCCAGCAACCAGATATAAATAACAACATTAATCATGTGGAGCGATGAAGAAAATGATGTCAAAATCAGAACAATACCATGACGAAATGCTAAAATATGATAAGTAGCTGTTCTCAGTTGTTTTGAGTTGTTGTTCTCTCGCTCGTTCTGTGTTTCTGTGAACATTAAAGTTAAGCGTTTGTCTTTTAAAGGAGCAGACTGTTATTTTCTGCTTCCCTGCTTCACAAACTCTTTTCATTTCCAGCCGTCTTCTCTTCTCCCAAACGCCGCAGCAGCTTTCCTCACCTGTAATGCAACGATTAAAGCAGACAGCAGCGCTCTGATTCACGCTACGATCCGCGCATTAACATTCCAGTTTAGTCTCTTTTTGTTGTGATATACGATCTGCGGTAAAAAGACAAAGTGCTCAGCAGCTTCCTCTGTGTTGTCGTCCATCTTCAGAGGGCTGTGAGCAGGATCTGATGGCTGGAGTCCTGCTGCTCGATGGGGATGTGTTAGATGTCTTACATGAAAGACTCTGCGTTAGGAATAAAAAAAGCCCATTAAGTTTATCACGTGACCCCTCGGCATGTCTTAATCTATCCACCACAGCTAAAACCCCACAGAGGAACAATCCTCCAGTAAACCTGTCCGTCGTCTTGTCAGTGATATGAATCATTGTTAGAGATCTGAAACCATCCAGCGCTCTGCAAGGAAACGCTCAGCATTATCCAGTTATTCAAGCTTAACATGCTTCTCAACAATCGTTATTTTCCACTAAGGTGAACTCAAAAGAAGCAGCTGCCGTGAAGTTTTCTGTGTGAGAGGATACTTGTAGGTTTCTGTGTTCACCTCAGTCGGGAAATCCTCCAGTAAACCTGTTCGTCGTCTCATCAGTGATATGAATCGTTGTTAAAGATCTGAAACCATCCAGCGCTCTGCGAGGAAACGCTCAACATTATCCAGTTATTAAAAACACTCAACAGTATCCAGTTATTCAGGCTGAACATGCTTTTCAACAATCGTTATTTTCCACTAATGTGAACTCAAAAGAAGCAGCTGCCGTGAAGTTTTCTGTGTCTTGTAGGTTTCTGTGTTCACCTCAGTCGGGAGATCTCTTTAAAGTGTGACTCATGAACCTGATGGGAGGCTGAGGACATCACAGAGTACCAGACATAAAGTTACCAGAAACAATTAGACGGAATGTAAAGTGGCACTTTGTTTGCTTGGGTGTGTGTGTGTGTGTGTGTGTGTGTGTGTACTAATATCATTATATCGCCTGGAGCGTCGGTTGTTCTTAAAGTGTGAAGAAAATTGGATGCAAAGTAAAACTTACCGCTGGCGATCATTAATAAACACACACACACACACACACACACACACACACACACACACACTGCCTGTGTCCTGGAAAAACATCACTGACTTCTTTTTGCCTTTTTAAGTTTTTACAAGTTCTGGATATTAATATATAATAAAGAGTTCAGTTGAAGTTTCAGCGGAGTGACGATGTGAACGCTCTGCCGTCTGTATCCACTTCAAGTCTTCGTCCAGAACAACAAGCCTGTCGTCTTTCAAACAAGAGAAATGATTCGAGACTTTTAAAAACAACGAGTCAACTTCTTTTAGGATCGAGTGTCTTAAAAACTTCACCCTCAACAGGATCCTACGTGGCCTCGATGTGACAGTCGAGAACAAGCCGGAGCCAGCTGCCGTCTGAGAGCTGCTTTCTGTTTTTTAATAAAGTCATATACTGTTCTTAAAAAAGATCGAGGTATTTTACAACAACAGCTTGATGTTTTACCCTGGTGGCTTTTTGCAGGTTACACAAATAATATTCACCCAAAAAAAGCGTTTTCACTCCTGATCCTCTGCCAACATCTGAACGTTCGACAAAGACATTTTTTGAACGTAGAAATGTAAATGTTTTATCATGAAACAACAGGTTATTTGAACTATTACGGCCTCTTGGGTCATGAATTTGTTAATAATTGAAGGAAAAGTGTCGTATTTTGAGTTCAAACCTTGTTTTTCTACTATTCAAAATGCAATAATGTAAACATAACTATCAAATATATGATATATATAGAGAGAGAGTCGCTGGTGTTATACTAACTTCTAATATTGTGTAATTAACATCACTTTACTTCTTGCAGATCTGTGAAGACAGGACACGGTTCACTCTCCCACTTCATTAGTAGCTACAACAGTAGAATACAAATGGATTAAATTACCTGATTTAGTGAGTTCACAGCGTGTGGTCACTGGTGGTAACTTCCTTATGGGAAACACCAGTCAAAAAAAAATAGATAGAAAGTCATGAAGTTTTATTTCATGTGTCACAGAGTCAATGTGCTCTAACTTTAAATGTTAGCAACTGAGGTAATATTCATAATAATAATAATAATAATAATAATAATAATAATAATAATAATAATAATAATAATAACTTTATTTATATAGCACTTTTAAAAACCAGGTTTCAATTATAATTTCCTTTGTTCAATTACAAAGGAAAAATAAATTGCATGAAATAGTTAAAATAACAAAGGTAATGATACAAATTAATAAAGTAGGTGATAAGATAACTAAATAAGATAAGTAAAACAGAACTCAAGACAGTTTGAGAAAAAATAAACATAAATTAACCACATCGCATAAAGGCAAGTCTATAAAAATGGGTTTTATGAAGTGATTTAAAAGTCGAGGGGCTCGACTATTTTAAACTTACCGCAAAATGCTCACATGAACATTTGCCATCACGTTTCCTACAATATTACAGTTTATTATACAAATACACATCTGTTTTCCTGTGGGGAGGTTTTGTTAACTCTAATCTGGGTTTCACTCGTCCATTAAGACAATAAAACCACTGAGGAGTTTGGTTCTGATGACCGGGGCTTCTGGGTTTGACTCCTTCCTGTCCCTGTCCGTGGTCCTAAAAAGCTCCACCTCCACCCGTCTGATGACTTTGTTCAACATCACATTTGCGTCCTCATTAAAATGCGTGATTGTTCATCTTGGTCCTGAGGAGCGGAGGTGATTTACGCCCTCCCCCTCACTGCCCTGCTCCACTTCACCTCCACTTCACGCTCCATTTCCTCTCATGGTCTGCCTGACATTTTTATTAGCGTCGCTGCGGCTGATTAATTCAGCTCTTTATTTGTGTAGTTGTTTTCATGTAAATTTATGCATTTATTATGTTTATTCATTTTTTACAGTACACGGGTGTGTTGTTAATGTTCTGACTGATTCTTTTCTCTCTGTTTACTTTCCAAAGAATTTAATTAAAAAGTGAAACTTGTCTTTGTAAAAAGTGACTTTGGGAGCGTCCTGGTGGCAGATGGGACTCAAAACACTTCCCCGCTCTCCCCTGTTCGTCTTTGTCTTTTTTACCGACAGCTGAAAATACTCCTCGAAAGCACTGCTAAAGACTTTGAATTGATCTGTTGTTTGCACACCTACAGCTCCTCTGAAAACAAAGAGGATCCAGGCGGTAAAAGTCTGATTAATTATGCAGCAGCGTGAAGTTTCACATTAGATCATGGTGTGTCACTTCGCAGGCGGGGGACTCGTGAACACTCGTCTCATTAGAAATAAATCGAGGTGAGGTGACATCGCCCGCTGCGTGAGGAGGCTGTTACCCTGAGAAGACATTAATCATGCTGCAGCTCTGAACACATGATTGGCTAAGTGCTGGTCGCTGCTCCCGTTGTTGTTTACTGGCTATTTAAATCCAGTTTGATGTTCGGAGTCAGAGTCGAGATATTCTGCAGCTCATTATAAACATGTGAAGCTCTGCAGGCTGTCATGAATACACAGTTAAAGCCGTTATCCTGAAGGTGCTGAGAGAACAGACCCACGGCCACGTGACGCTGCTGGCAGCTGAAGCTAATTTCTTTCTTTCACTCTGTCTCCATTTTGGCCTTTCTGTCAGTGCCGGTAGCTGTTGGAGCTGCGCCGATGTGTTGGTGGATTCATATTGTATTTTAAGGACTGATTTGGTTCATCACGATGCAGCTTTAAACCTTCCAAACGTCCAGAAGTGGAAGATAAACATCTTACTATACAGCAAGGAATCTCTGTTTGTCTGTGATTCACTTATCTCCAGAATTATCTGCTCCACTTCACACTTATCAGGTTTTGATGCTGAGGCTGAAAGAAAGTGCTTACAAGAGTAGAAATCCAACTTTGAAGTCAGGCTGTGTCACAAACACAGGAGAAAACCCCCAGATTTCCATCGGTCTAATCTCAAACATCCACACACGACAAGATTTTAAAATAATGGCACTTGACGTGCTCTGAAATTATCCCTGTCATGTGATCGCATGGGGAAGCAGACATAAACAAACTTGAAGCAGAGGGCTAAACGAGTCTAGATGAGTGTGGAGACGTGGCCGACACGGGTTTCCTATTCGTTAGAGAGAACTGGAGGTTAGATTTGACTTTTCTGTCAACAGTAGCATGCTAGCTAACGTTAGCGTCAGGGGCTACCGTTGTTGGACAGCACCAGCGCGGAAAGTGCCGATGTAATCATCCAGATTAAAATTGACAACAAACAACAAAGACAACCCTCCAAAATATCCAAAAGTCTTACTACACAACAATTAAAATAATTCCTGCCAATCTGATATATTCATAAAACGACTGACACATGGGATGATCTTTACATTTATCTCTTTACAATAATGTCTAATCGTGTATTTCAGTTTTTTAGTGCTACTTCTCAGATTAAAAGGTGCATATTCTGAGGTCAGACACAGGAAACGTAAAGGTCCAGCCTCTTGGAACAGTCCCTTGTTGTTTGTTTGACACTGAGGGAACCAAAAGCAGCAGAGCAAAAGCTTCCTCTGGGGTACGGAAACACCGTTCAGCAAAACCAGTGATTTAAAATGTAAATTGTTATTTAATAAATCTGGCCAGCGTAATCACATCTGTGCATAAATCCTTTCATTATGTAATTTATATTAAAAATGAGTATATTGATATGATAATGACGCTAATTCCTTCAGCTAATCCTATTTCCATTTGTTCAGATTAAAATTTTACGTCCACTATAGCATCATCATCTTCAACAGCTACTACTAGATACTCTGAGCAGTGTTATAACAGTTTAATACAACTGATCAGGAAATAAATCAGAGTGTCTTCTGATCATGTCTCTTTCTCTGACTCACATTCAAATTGTATTCAGCTCACAAATAAATGATTAACTCTGCTTTTTATCAGACAGAAATGGAAGAGGTTGGTGTACGTGTCACATCTGTACTCGACTAAAATACTCCTCTGTGCCTCTGGGAGTTCCTCCAAAAAAGGTCTTTAAATGTTTCCATTACGTCTTCTGTTGCACCAATAACAATCTCACATATGATATTCTTCATCTCAGCAACAACAACAAGAACAACGTAACACGTGAACGTCAAACGAACAAACAGTAAATGTTTGATTTCATCTCTTTGTCTGTCTCTCACAGAGCAGCAGACGAAGCCCAGACATCACAGAGACACGGCATATAACAGCTGACACATGTCTGAGTCATCACCACGGGCGACCTACAGAGGGCACACACACACACACACACACACACACACACACAGCTGTGTGCTGTTTCTAATTTGATGCTGTCAGAGTGTTCAGCGGCAGGAAATCCTCCCTGACATCCACAGAAGTCGACCTGTTTGTGTGTCCATGTGTATCCGTGTGTGTGTGCAAACATACCGACAGCCAGGTTGGCGATGAAGAAGTTGGTGACGGTGCGGAGCGTCTTGAAGCGGTAGATGACGTAGATGACCAGAGAATTACCCAGAACCCCCAGCACGATGATGGTGCTGTAGGCCAGGATCAACACCACCTGCAGACGTCAGCAGACACACAGAGGATGTCATGTTTTCACTGTGATCCGAAGGGAAAATCAAGTGTAGAGCTGAACAAGTGATGACAGCTGTAGTGGAGGACAGGTCTGTATGTGAGACAGGCTACAATTAGAGATATCACATGTTTTATTCCCTGTTTTATACTGTGGATGGATTTGACAAGTTCACTGCCTTAGTTCACACGCTCACTGAAGACTTAGTCGAGCAGCTTATTTGCCAATTAGCACTGAACACAGAATAGAGTGAATCTAAAGGAATCTCATTTCAGCTGGTAATTGGTCATAAATAAGTACTGGACATTTGCAGATTTGGACCTAATGATGGCACTGGAGGAAAAAACATGATTCAATTACTAAGACTCATCCTGTGAGGCAGCTGTTCAGACTTTTCTCATAAAACCACAACTTCAAGAAGGTGCTTCAGGGAAAATCAGGGATTGATCAAAATGGTAACCATGAAAAACATTTTCATGACAATCCAGCCAAAAGACGATATCAAATCTTGTGCCACACACAAGCATGACTATAAAGAAATAACTTCATGTCAAGAACTGCTGTAGAAATAAAGGTTATATACATTTATTATTTTAACCAGGCCTTCTAGTTGGCTTTTATTGCCGAGAATACTTTTATTGTAAAATTCTATAAAGAAATATTGAGTTTCATGAACAGTTGCTTGACATCAAGACAGTCTCTCGGTCTATTTTCTTTTTTTTTATGCCGATAAGATGACCAAAACGTTGAGTCTAATCTATTGATACATGCAATATGTTACATAAATATTCATGTAGGTTTCCATGACTATAGCAGTCCATGAATGTTCCACATACTGCTGACGTCCCACAGGTAGGCAGGTGGGTGCTAAAAGGTCATGTCAATGGAAATAATGCTATGCACATACCAAACTCACCACACCACATAAACACAAAGACTATGATACATTAGTGCCCCTACATTTTCTGCAAACATCAAGCAAACTCGTCACATCACGAGTTGCATTAGCTTTGATTTATTCGTGGTGTTTTACATCCAGTTCACAGAATATGAAACCTCTACCTGAACACTCAGCAGTCTGATGGGGTCCTCTGGAAAGTTGACCGCCTCGAACAACGTGGGCAGTGCCGGGGGGTTCGCGCTGGCACGTGGGTCATAGTCTTGGTAGGCAAGGTTGCCGGGGTCACCGTCAAGCAGGGGGAAGAGGCCCTCGGTGGCGTTTCCTGCGCTGACGGCGTCCATGTCCGATCACGCGTGTTCAGCCAGCAGCGGCATTTCACACACACACACACACACACTCACTCACACACTCATAGCCTGTAGAACGACAAAGACACACAGACACAACGGTTATAAGAACCCACATGTTATTAAAAGCAAATTGTGTCTGGACATCTGCAATTCACATGTAAAACTTCACATGCAATTGTTTCTCATATGTAAAAAAAATACCAATTCACTTGTGAAATTATTTTCTTTTCACAAGTTCCAATTTTGTGATTTTGTGATTTTCACATATGGAAAGGCAAATTATTATGATCAGAGTAACCCCGCGACACGCTGACAAAGACACCACAAAAACAAATTATGACCTTGTAAAGCTGTAACAGCAAACATGTTAGAAAGCAGTTTTCTATTTAATGTGTCTTAAAGTATACTTGCATAAAAGTAAAACTATTTCATCAAAATATCAAGTTGGGAAAAGCTAAAACTGATATTAGATGTACTATAGTATCAAAGTAATAGAAAATCATAGATATATTTACATGCATACTTTATCATATGGACTGACTGATCATCAGATACAATATTCAGCATTTTTTGTTGTTTTCAACCGATTGCAAATAAAATGAAAATAATTTAAAATTGCACAACAAGACATTTTTACAATATTTGCCTCCAAATTCAAGTGAAGTGGAAGAATAAAGTAGCAGAGAATATTCAAGTACAGTACAAGTAAATGTGCTTAGTCACATTCCAAGTCCAATATTCTCTTCCTTTTTGCTCTGTTTTTGGTCTCCACCACCTCCTTAGTGGAAATATCAGGCTCTTTAGCTGCTGAACGTTGCACTATGTTAACCAGATGGTCTCTAATTTTGTCGACTACAGAATCATTTTGCCAGGAGGAACATCGTTGTACGTGTCAAGCGTGTAGTTTGAATTGTTTCAGAACTTCGTTTCAGACTTTGTTTCTGTGCAAACAAACAGCAGATTACTCGGTATAATCGGGCTAAAGCAGGAAGTTGTGTTACGCGAGGCTGATTGCTCTAAATCTGCAGCGTATTGTTTTCGCCTCCATGCTGAACAAAGATGGAGTTTCTGCTCTCCCTCATATTGTTTCACTCACAAATCAGGTGCAATCTTGGCTTTACATCTGATAATCCCCAACAGCAGCATGTCTTTCATTCCCCGTCCTTTTCCAAACTCAGCGGGAACACTTTGTTTCAAAGAGGTTTTTTGCAGCCAAATATTCAGGTCACGCAATCAGAAATGTCCGGGTTATTCTCACCCGTAATCTGCAATGAAACCTGGATTATGAGTATAAATGAGATCAGATTACTGCTGAGAGTAGATCATCAGATAATCTCCAGTGCCTGTAAGCGCACCAGATAACTCTGGACGACATTTCACTGATAAACCAGGGGCTGCTGTTGGCTTTGTGTTGTAGATTATTGGCTAAACAACAGAGGTGTTAAACTGAAGATAATCACAAGTGTAGCTTGTTTCTACACGACTGAGAGTAGATGAAATAATGGATTTGTTTGGTGTTAGAGGAAAAATAAAACTCGCCAACTCTCCAAAAGAAAAACTGAGCAATTTAGTTCACATTAATATAGATATTACTGTTTACGCTGATTTCACCATTTACACGACACTTCCTGAAAGAACACAACATTTTATCGATGATAAACATGTTCACATTTTACAAATTCATATTATAAACTTTGTGAAACGCGGTCTTTTACAAATTCTTCATTATCTGGGCCTTCAGCAAACGTTCTACGTGACTTTCTTTCTCCGTGTGAAAAAAAAAAGAAAGAATTGTCTCCATATGTCCCAGTTCTGTTTATTTGCATACAGAGCGGGAGAGTGAGATCTGCTCTCAAGTGGCCATTCAAGAGGCATGTATAAACAGCCTCATAATTTATAATAATGCACAGACATTTCATAGAGAAAACAGGCATAAATAATGCAAGTCTGCCTGTTTGTCACTGTTAACAGAGACTCCTTCCTGCTGCAGCCATGTTGTCTTTGTGGTATTTTTGAACAGCAGAAAGAGGACTGTCGTATATAAAAGTTAGAGCCTAGCACGTCATCCTCAAGACACCGACTCTGGTGAAGTCTGAATAGTTCAGACACCAGCAATCAGAGAGGATTTAAAGATCAGCCATGACTTTTTGTTGCCAGCTCACATTATTAACTTAGATTAGCTTCAGCAGAGTACATTTGAATGCAGCGGATGTCGTCGGAGTTGTTTAATAAGCAGTCAACAACCTCCTACAGCTTAAGACAATGTGATTTATGCAGCCCACGTGACGCCAAGGAGCAGATGGTGGTTGTGCTGGGCAGCTCCCAGTGGCCTCCCTTCCTCAGGCTGCTAATAATCATACAGGCACTAAGAGAAAACCTGGGAAGTGAAGGTTTGAGCGCCGGCAAAGTTTTTGTATCTCAGCTGACGAAAGTTTCCTCGTATCACCCCGTCTTTTTGATATCTGTGACCACAAACAGCAGACACGGTGCAGCAAAAATCACCTGAAGCTCACCGTCAGCAGAGCCAGAGGAACTCTCAGTGACAGGGCGACACCTCGGGATGGGTCCCGCTTTGAAAAGACATTTATGGCTGAAGTATCCAGCTGTAGACTCACACTGGAAGTCTGTGGTTCACAGTTTGGAGAATGTCACACCAGCTGTGTCGTGGCTCCTTCACACACACAGCTGTGAGCTCTCTGTTTCACAGCTCTGTGATGCAGCCAGTCGCCTGGCCTCGGGGGAAACTTCAACACACACACACACACTCATATACTACACAAGAATACTGACAGGCAACGCAGAGGGAGAAACAAACGCACTCACAAACAATCCAACTGCAATCTCTAAGTCACACACTCCAGTGGGCTGATTCACTGAGCACGGTGCCCGAGGCGTTCAGCTCCCTGCTGCTCTCGCTCGCTCGCTGCTGACACGGTCAGTGACGGCGCCGACAGAAGAGACACAACGCAGCCAGACAGTGTTCTGCACTCACCTCACAAAAGGTCTAAGGTCCTAGTCGGCACCATCTTTTCCATATTTACACCTCCGCAAACAGACAGAGGCGACAGAAATATGAAATTACTATTCAAACATAATCCTCTCCCACATGGCTTCAAGATGAGGCTCAAGTAGTAAGTACGAAAAGCATTTCCTACAGAAAATGCAGTGGGAATACTGACAGCTGAAATGCAAACTGTCTTGCATTGCACTGCCGACCAGTCAGGACTCAAACAGTCAAACCTTCAGACCTCAGGAAGTGTGTGGATTTATACAATATGTGCTGATGATTCTTCCACTGAGCAGCACAGCAACATCTGTGTTCACTTCAACATTTGTGTTTTAAGTTGAATAAAAGCCATAATGTATGAAGGATATCTTTATGGTAAAACTTTGGTGAAAAAACGTAACATTTCAAACAGTAAAAGAAGGAGAAATAAAAAACAATCAGTGTCATAATGATAAAGAAGAGAAGTACTCCAGTACAAACAGTTGTTGAAGTTCACAGACTGATGCTGCTGTAAACACCACCAGCGTGAGTTTAAAATGAATGAGAACCGACGCTGAAAAAATTAACATCAAAGTAATAAACACAAAATAATGAATGAGCGATGTGGAGCTTCAAACAGGCAGTCATCAAACCGCTGCCAGACCTCCAGCTTCTCTCACAGATGTGATGTGATGAGTTCACTTCCAAAATTAGGCGCCACCGTTTGTAAAAAGCTGACACCTGCTCCCTGCTCCACATAATGACTGATGACCTAAAAATAAACTCCATCGACTACTTTTTAAAGCAACACTTCCAAACGAATGCCTGGAAACAATGGTGACTCATTTAAAAACATGCATTAGATAAGACAGTTTGTCAAGTCTCCACAGTCGTCACATTTCCTCCAACATGTCCTCTGGACCACAGAACAAGAAGCTCATTTGTGGCAGTTCTGACTTCCTGCCTCTGGAGTCACAGGTTCACAGAACATTAGAGGGTATCTGCCTTTTCGCTTTGGCTGCAGGCATTAATTTTGCATGTGCACCGGGGAACAGCTTGACAAAGGCTTCTCACGCTGCAGTTTCAGCTCAATGTCAACTTTTAGCGTCTTTCTTGTTGAGACAAACCACTCGTGGGCGGCTGTTTCCCAGACCTCTGTCAAAGGAAATTGTAGCTTGTTTGAACTTTCTTGTAGAACCACAGGGGCTTGGCTGACTGTAAAAGACCGTCAGAGGTCTGATAATGACACTAAACTGGCATGTTGACTCACTGGCATGCTGTTTGTGTTAGTTCTTGGCCAGGAACAAACCGCCCAATGCCATCATTTAACACGGTACGTGGGCTGGATGAGGGTAAATGGTAAATCTGGCTATCTGGGAAAGGTCAGAAAAGTTATTTAACTTAGTTAGAAAATAGAAAGAGTCTTGGCCAGATCCAGCCCACCGCAACAGAGCAATAAAACATGAGCTGTGGGCCCAGATTTTGGCTAGATCTGGTTTATTTGGTTTGCTCTTGGCTGACATGAGGCAGACCGTCCAAGTGCTACCATTCCACACGGTGTCTGGCTTTCCTGTCGCTGTTTTTATCAATGCTAGCAGTAGCTTTTATAAAGAAAGTGCTCACACCAGGCCCCCGCGAAGAGAGCCTGGCTGTGACGCCAACTTTCATAGCGGTGAAACCGTTTAATTACACCATCACATGATGCACTGCAGCCCTAACCCCAAAAATACTTTTTCCCATGAGCTTATGTTGCGAAAGAAGCGGCTGTGAGTAATTCGTCTGAGCTTCACAAGCCCGTGAAATTACTTGTTCAACTCACAATTTGAGCCATTTGGTCCAAAAAGATTCTGAAAGTCTGGAAGAGACTTCATCATTTTATCTCTATTCAAGTTAGCCAGCTCGGTCAGCGGAAGTTTCTACTGCACACGAGCAGAAAATCTTGGCATTTATATCTCCAGGAAGTCGGGTTCTTTTGGCCTCATGTGCCACTGAGCAGCTTTAATAGGAATGAATGGGGCACCATCTCCAACACTGTATCCCGATTTTAATTGTTAGATCCATGGCCTCGGGCTTGCTCGAGAGTGATCCCAGGGTCAGCTGTTAGCCGAGAGCTATACCTGTGCAGTTGCAGCTATACATAAAAGGTTAAACGACCTTTTGAAAAAACAGCTCCTGGTTGGAAAACGGTGCACAAAACCACAGGTTGAGAATGTGAACTGTCAAACACTTCAATCTGTATTTACTTATGTACTTGGTGTGATACTGTGAGTGTGAACTGGGCCTCTCAAGACCAGCTGCACATTATCGCGCTCTCTCTAATCTTTTCTTTGTTGTCGTACCTGTTCTGACCGTCTTAAAATCAAATCCTATTAACTTGTTTCTCCTCCTAATCCTCAGCTTCCACCCTGTGTTGTTTACACTGTACGGATATCACGTCTGACTTAACTTCTATCCAGTCAGTCATTTTCCTTTTAATGGTCTAATTTTAACAAACATCCTGTTAGCTTGTAAAACTAGTTTTTAAAGGAATCAACTGATTTGCTCACACTAACATTCTGCAGCTGTACAACAAAAATACGCTGTGAGCAAAGAGCACTTTGATTTCATTTAATTTATTTTCCAAGTGGCCTCATTGACATTCAGCGGACGACTGGAATCTTGCTGGATCTCTCTCCGAGGACGACTGTTGATTGTTTATTCTCACAAGCCGGCCCGAGTGATAAGCCGGGTCAATCAAACAGAAAGAGACGCAATTATTAGAAAACATCAAGAGGCCCGACAAGGAAACGCACACAGGATGAAGTATCCGCGGCAGAGCAAGCCGAGTGTGCTAAACTCTGTAATTTAATCATACAACGGTTCTCAGAGGTGTATGCAAAGAATTAAGTGACCCAAACTGAAGCCAAGGTTAATAAAGCTCTCCTGACTCTTTTATCAGTTCTCACTGTTTTCTTTTGAAGCACAACTCTTGTCCTTTGGGATCAGGCAGCGCTGCAGTTTGACTGTTTCTAGAACAAAGAGGCAAAGCAGAGCCGAGCAGGAAGGTGATCAGAGAGTTCACCGCGAGAATTCTTTTAGTTCCTCTGATCCTGCAGTTTTTAAAGTTAAACAGTCTGTCTTCATTTACATTCTAATGCAGGGGTTTTTAAAAGTCTAACGCTGTGGGCTGCCTACAAGAAGTATAAGTTGTTGTTGCTGTAGGCTACTTGAGTACCACTGGCAACATTAACTTTAATCCTACCAACTGGGGTACTTGTTTCCATTAAGTATTAAGAACTTTAGTTGAAACCACTCACATCTTAACTAAAACCATCAACAGAATGTGAAGACAGAACAGTTTGGTGTTATGACTTTTATGTATCATGTTGAAGAGATATCTACTGAAGTTAGCATGCTAATCAGCTAGCCGGGGCCAGTCAAAAGCTCACATGCAAGCGGCGTAAGCACCAAAAGTCCGGACCCCTAGCTGCAAGGCTAACTAAGCTAACAAGCTAGCACATGCAATATTTAGCATCAATTAGCGTTTTCTGGAGTGGAGCCAAAGTTTAGTTTAGTGTTCTTCATCTGTTGTATTTAACGGTTTTATCATGTTCGCTTGCAGCTAATTGAGTCATGTTAAGTTACATTTCGTGATTAAGCTGCTTCATCAGAAAAGATTTTAATAACTAAATAACAGCGGAAACTATATGAAAATAAACATGTTTGTCACCAAATTAGCAGAGCTTTGGTAGATGCTATTCTTTGAAAATACTGCTAGGTTAAAGAGTATTTACAGCCGCTACATTTGACCGCTACACAAGACAAGCACACCATCAGTTAAAGGCACACTTTCAAGCAGGAATCCCTGTTGTAATGCAAATGCAAATCCCTGCCACGTTTGGTGACGTACCGAGTCAAACTTTGTCAAGCCAAGCCAAGACGTGTATAGAAAAGCCCCAGCTATCCTCTCTGTTTGGATTCGATAGGTTGCTAATTCTAATTCTGCGCAGTTTGAAATGAGCATTCTGAATAGAAGTTCTCAACAGATCTCAAGCTGAACAGAGTCAGCAAAGTTATACAGAATAGTGTCATCTGCATAAAGATGGATATTACATTCAGTTAGAGAGAAGACAATAGTATTATTATGACTTGTAAACAGGACAGGAGCCAGAACTGATCATTATGGAACACCTTCTTTTACTGATAAAAACTCATCATATTTACACTCCAAATGTCTGGTTAGATAAAATAAAGCCTGCTGAATGCTTCAAATGTTATTAATGTTGTCAAAAGGTCGTAGTGTGGTTACATTTATGCAAAATAAACTACTTGGTTAGGTTATTAGGAAATTCTTCGGGTTAAAATAACACACATCACATTATGTATGACATCCTAAGGTTACATAAATTAAAACAAATCACTCTGGAGGGAAAGTCTTATTATATAGAGAGGTAACAACAGCGTCAAACTTTTAAACTGTGATTGTATGTTTCTAGCTTTGGAACATTCCCCAGTGAATCCAGGATTTGTTGCCAGACAAGACAGTTTGGATATCGGCCCAAAAAAAGGGAAAGCATCCATAATGACAAGTCTTCTTTACAGCAGTATTGCATGATGTTGGTGTAAACGAGGCTTTTGTTTCACAGCTCTTTCCCTCCCAAAGGAGGTGTTCAACACAGTTTGAAAACTGGTCTAATGTGACTGAAAGGCTGCAGATAAACCCTGAAAACTCCTCTGTTCAGTGCCTAATTAACTGACCAAATGACTCTATAACTCAATGGTTAATTAAATGTCTAATTAACTGGCTTATTGACTCAGACTGTTGCACTTGAAGGGGGAAGTTCTGTCCACATAGGCTGCCTTCCCCTTAGTGGTTTGTAATGGAGTGTAAACCCAGCTGACCAGGCTTCAAATCTTTCATACATCTTCATCAAGTTCATTAGATCTCAAATCTATCTAAAGTGGCTTTTAAAGGATGTGGGTTAAACAAGTTCAAGATGTGTATAATTTAAAGGGTTTGAAGTATAATAGCTGACAGGAGCAGGAAGAAGGCCTCATAATTCATAATAATGATGCAATGATATACTTTCATTATACAGCTGGATGTGATGCAACACTGCATACCAATGAAAGTCATAAAAAAACCAGTGACGTGCAATTACATGGGAGATTAAATACTTTCAAAACAAACTTTTTCTGTGCCCTGGGAAACATTTTAAAATAACTTTTCACATTTTAAAGCAACAGTTCACCCAAAAATGTAAATTCAGTCAATATCTCCCCCCCATAATGGAAAGTCAGGTCAAATTTTATAGTCCACAAAACATTTCTCCACAAAACAACAAAAGGTCTTTTTAAATTAGTTTGGGATCTCGGGGCTTCTGGAGACTTTGATGCCAGACAAGCTGTATGGAGCCATTTGATGTTTTTGGGGGGTTGTTTAATAGGTTTTAAATCAAGTCTCCAGCTACTTCAGTTGTTTAGCAGAATGCTGCAACACTGTTTTATTGCGAAGCTCCAGAAATGTTTTGTGGACTATGAAAACTGACTGAATTTCATTTTGGGGTGAATTGTTTCTTTGAGATGATTTTTTCTGGTACTGTCCACCACAGGGACCAGAGTCTAAGTAAAGTTCCTCTGGCACAGCTCCTGTCAGCGTGGAGTTGTAGTGCTGACTGTCCCTGGTTGGTAAGACAAAAACCTTGCGGCTGCTGCAGCTTCATTCCCTCAGTAAGCACTTAGTGCCACTAGTATCAATATTAGGCTGAACAGGGACATTTTGTGATGTTTACTGACTGTGAAAACTAATTTAAAGTGAGAGATAGCGGCAGTGTATGACTGAAACAAAAGTTAATTTTCTGAGTTACGCTCCAAAGTACAAATGAATAACAAACCCTCAGCAGTTTACACACTGTGACTTGAGTCACACTACAGCTAATAGAAAAGAAGTAAAGGGATGCCTCAAGTGAGAAAATAGTGCCACTGTTTGTTTTTTAATTTGTGATTTGTGATATCAGAAACTTGCTTCTTCATGTAGAAAATCTGGCTTTTTAAATCAACACAGCCTTCATTGTGCTTACTTAAGAAAGGTTTACTTTACATTACAGATTGTTATTGACCATGTCCAATTACGAAGGGAAGAGATAAGTATGTTCTTTCACATTTACCGTCCACACCCTCACTCCTCGAGGTTTTAATCAAGAGTATGACAAGGAACGAAGATTCTGTAGTTTTCAGGTCATAAATGGATGTATTGTCTGTATTTTAGAGGATTTGATAGTGTTAAAAGGTTAGTCCATTGTCTCTGAGATGTAAACAAACATTGTCCTGTGCTGCTCTGTTCGGCGTCACAATGAGCTCTCAGTTCTGGACATCAGCAGGAAGCGTCAGCCTGCAGCACCTCATCAGATGAGCCTGATTCGTCTGCAGCCTGGTGGAACAGGACAGGAACTGGAGCAAGGAGAAAAGAGTCGCAGGGAGGCGATAACAGCTCTGTCATCCTGAGGCCCACGGCGCTTTAACAGGAAGTCACACCACACGGGGGAACGGCCATTTACTTTGCTGCCGAGTGGGAAATGGAACGGTCCGAGGCTAATCAAAAGTCCAGGCCAACCTCATCTGTAAGGTCAGTTTGTCTAAACGTTATCTGTGGAGAGATGACTGAGCAGCTCTGGGTCGAGTTGAATACCTCAGAGCTCTACTGTAACATACAGATGTCTCCAAAGGCCAATCAGAAGCAGAGAGGCCCATCCAAGGTTGTGTGGGTGAGAGCCGTCTTTACTTCACCTTTTGTCCTCGCTGTTTTTAGTGAGAATCAATCGCAGCAGTGAAACAATGAGCACGTCTGAGATCTGCACATGAAAAGTCGATTTAATGAGATCACATCATCGTGGACTCGTCCTCGGGCTGCTGGAGACCAGATGTCCACTTCAGTGCACTTCATTCTGTGAAGAGGTTCACAGCAGGCAGAGATGAAAGAGTAGAAGGAGATGAAGAAGTGGTTTCATCACCACGACTGTTTTCATATTCTTTTTGACGATATTTGTATATTAAACTAACATGTTTCTGTTTTCATTAATGTTGTCTTCTGTTTCTGATCTCTGAAGGACTACATGTGTAACCCTGAGTAGTATTTATAATTAATCCTTATGAGTCCAGGACTACTTTGACTACTTTTGTATAGTTTTTGTTTTGCCTCCATATACCACTATATATATCATCTGTTTCAGCACAACATTCCCTATATGACATGACAATTGTATTTATGTATATTTAAGTATAGCATATCAACATATTGGACCCATTGGAACATTTCAAAGCTTGACAACAAAAACACAGGTTCCAAAATGTGACTACACAAAGGTAAAATGGGGATAAAAGAAATGACCAACAATGATGCAATGTTACAGAAAGTGAGAAAAAGTTCAAATATCTATCCTGTTTTCCAGATCTACAACAAAGGTTAATAACCAACCAGCAATCCATCCAACAAACCAACCAACCAACCAACCACCTTGAATCTCCGATGATATTTCAAATTGGACCAGTGTGATGGACCAACATTTCCATCTATAGATACTTTGCACATGATTGAAGATTGTGTAGCCTTTGAGTTTGGAGCTTTTGAGTGCTTTCATTGGATTGAGACTAAGGAAAGTTCAATATTTATCCTTTGATTTGGCAAAAAAAATTAAAACAAACATCTTCCTTGTTCTCAGCTGTCATCTCTGTATAGTAAATTAGGAAATCTTGTCTTCTTCAGATGAGTTCTGTTGCTTTATCAAAGACTTTAAAAGACTGGGAACACTGTCATTAGTCATTGTCATTGTGTTGAAGGGTAAATCCTGAATAAATCTGCAGTGAACTCTGACACATATGATAATATCTCCTTTACCTTGAGGACGACACTGACCTCTGACTGCCCAGCCAGTAAATCTGTCTCAGAGCAACACGACTGAAAACAAAACACGACGACCTCTTCAGCATCTCGTGTGTGTTAAATGTCGGTAATATTCCATCTTTGCTGATCTTCCGTGACCAACGTGAGAAGTAAAGTGCATCGAGGAGAGAGAGGTGAGGGGCAGAGGGAACAATGTGCTGTAAATTTAATCAGAGGGAAGAGCATAGGACCTTGAAGGCAGCACGCCAACAGTCTCTGAATCACATTTTTACTGGAATAACTAATGAAAGCCTGTCCTGAAGAGCTGACTGTGAGAAAACTGATTTTAAACCTTGAGATGTGAATTAAATCATCAACTCGACCCTTAATTTCACTTGACTGATTCAGTCGTCAAGAAAAAAACAACACGTGCAGCCAAAAAGACTTCTGTGTTTCTGAAACCTTCTTAGCAGCTCACTCACACTCAGCATTTTAATTATTAAGACAAATCAGGGAGTCGAGAGACTAAGAGATAAAATATTTAAAATACTGTGAAGTTCACCAACACATTGATGCTATAGCTTCTTCGGATCATCTCTGTCAGTGAAAATGCTGAAGTCTGTGGGTCCACCTAACATAATAATCGACTCTGAGTCAGTCAAAACTGAGAACATGTTCTGCAGATGGTCGATAACCTCCCACCTGAACAGCAAAATCTGGTCTACTGGAATATTGGACACAAACACAACAGGGGATAATAATAGTGTTAGGTTTGCCATTGACTCCTCAGACAATACATATGACCCATGGAAAGTATTATATTCATGGAAAACTGTTTCGTTGTTTATTGTGTAATCCTGCAGACAAACCAACAAACCAATAAAACATCCAATCAACTAACCAACACACCAACCAGATTGCTTTGTGAATCTGTTCCAGTAAAAGAGAACACATTAGTTAAAAGAAAACTGAGAAGAAATGTGCTGGAGACAAGACTGAAAAGATGTGGTGAGCAGGGGGATGTAAAACCAACAAGAAGACATTGTATGTTCATACAACTCTTGAGAAGTGGAGCAAACCCCAGCAGCCCATTAAACTTTGAAAAGTGACATTACTGTGCTGATTAAAAATGGATCGTAAATGAGATTTCACATTTCTCATTACTCTGTCAGCAGGAATTACAGCTTGAAACCCTCGTAATCAAAAGGCAAAATGTTGGTTTAATTACAAAAAAGTGTTTTCTTCTAATTTCAGATTTGTAACTTCAAGTTTTTCTGATGCCTCATAACCCGAGGAGGATTAATAGATTTTAACATGTACAATCATCTTCTCAGTATCCATGGTTTAAAATGTCAGCATTGTTTAAATGTCAGAATGCAGCTGCAGGTGAAATTAAACTAATCATCTCTGACATTTTCAAGCCAGTGAATGAATTAACCTTTTTTTCCCCCCTAGATTAGCTGTTTATTACACTCAGGTGACTGACAGCACCTTCTCAAAAACAAAAAGAAAGTTTTTTTTTTTTATGTATTTATATATTTATTTTTTACAGGTTTGTTTAGAACAAACAATAACTGATTTGATCTTTAACATTAATGTAAACGATTAAGGGAATCAAAGCAGTAAAACAAAATAACAGCTACTGTAGAAGTAGTTATTGATTCAAAAAGTTACCGTGAATAATGATGTATTATGCTCAGAAATTCAAACTTTTGTATTAAAGGGATAAATGGTGAAATAGTTATTTGCATAAAAGACAACAAACAGATTAGTGGAAGTTCATTTTCAGGATTAATGTCTGGGGGTCTGTAGTGGGCCAGAAACTTTTCACTGTGTGCATTATCAGTATTTGTGAAATATCAAAAAGTTTCACTCGTTTGCAGATGATACACTGCTTTTCTGTTCAAGTTATTTTCATAATTTATTCTTATCATTCAATTTGTGTAAAACACAACTTCATATTCTTTTAGTGATAAAAAATGTGAAGAAGTCACAATGGATGTAGAGAGAGTTAATATTGAAAGGGTGTCCATTATTTCATCTTTGAGTTTAGTGGTAGATCACACGCTTTCTTGGAAAGCTCACATCTTCAGAGAAAAATGTCCAGTAGTATTGTTGTTCTGAGTAAAGTAAAGTACATGTTGGACTGCCCAAAAAACAACAGAATCAATTCAATTTGTTTAATTTGGAGGACTACAGTGTGTGCCACTACATATACAACAGAGAAGAGTAATGAGTATTATAAATAAGGTGGATTCAGAAGAAACAGATCACGGATAGTAAAGCTGAATTTTGTAAAGGTTTTGTAAAGTTTTGTGCTGTAAATAGCCATTGCCTGAAATTTTGCAGGAGTTGTTTTAGTAAAGTGGTCATAGAGGGAAATTTCCTTTCAAAACTCACATAATACGTTTTTTTTCTGCTTTCTCTGCCGTTTTTAACCAGTCGAGTTTTTAAATAAATACTGAATTAATATTAGCTGCCACCTGAACAACAGAGCACCTGGGTCAGAAATCCAAACTACAGAATCACTGAATGAAATAAACATGAATTGCAATGACATGACAGCTGATCATTAGGAAACATGCGGAACATGACGGCAACAAGCTCTGAGCAACAGAGATACAAACTAGAAAGAATTAACACCTACAGACTGCTGATTGCTGCTCATAAACACCTTTTGAGACAGGAAGCTCATCAACAGACTGAACAGTATCCTCAGTTGGACAGTGTTCACCTTTAGCCCGGACAAAAATCACTCCTTGATTATGCAGAGGGAATAAAAAACAGTTTTTGGGACTGAGAATCTCTTCTGGACAATCTGAGCCTCACAGTATGAGGATTAGTGTCGTACTGATGATTACAGATGGACAGACAAGCTGCTGTCTGTCTGGCACACCAGAGCCTCCTTTATCTGCTCCGTCTCACACAAGCAGTGAAATTCATTTCACCTGTGAAAAATGAGCCTGATGGCTGAAAATAAAAGAGTCTCCCTGCATGGTGATTCCAGACGTACTCATTCAAACAGCTTGTCATTCACAGCTTTTGTCTCATCTGTCTAAAGAGGAAATGCAGATTTCTTTTTAGCAGAGACAGCTGGGATCTGCAGTGACGGACAAAACCTTTCAAGAGTCTACCAGATACTGGTCATAAACAAGAACTGTAAATAAATGCCAGGCTCAGAGGACTAATGATGACGAGCCGTGACAGCAAAGAGGGACCAGACTGACAAACAATCAGATCCAGCATCAGGTATCAAAGTGAGCATCAGAGGTATCCACAGCAATGCAATTTAATAAGAGTACACAACGTGAACAACAGCTCCTTTATCGCTGACTGTCAGTTCTGAGGACAACTTAACAACGTTGTAAAACAATTCCACACATGAATGAACAGCAGAACTGCAGTCCATCAGGGAAACTGCAGCACCTTGTGTTTTCACAATGGGTACAATTACCGTCAAATGTACATGTCACTGTATTCCTTGAAATCATTAAACCATTTCAACCCTAGTTTGGAACCAAGAAAGATCAGATTTTAGAAAAGTTCCTCAATACTATCAATTAAGAGGCCGTTATCACAGACTTGACCCAGGTTCCATGCTACTGTCAAAGGCTGGAGATGCTTCTGGACTTTGGAGGACCAAATACAGTTATTCTGGACTTGTTTTCATTTACCGGAAGACAGTTGTGGCATGTCCAATGCATAAATCGGTGTCATACGCCAAACAATGATAGGGACAGTTGTGGTGGTGACTATGTGATCTGGTAAAAGCATGTTAACAGAGAACAACAGGAGACCGAGGATAGAGCCTTGGGGGACACCACAGGTCAGTGGAGCTGCCAAAGATAAGGGTTGGGAACAAAATTAAATATCAAGATATATTTGATATCAATATTGTGCAGATGACTATTTGTACATTAATGAAATATTTAAAAAAATTCTCAGAATTTTTCACTTTTTTACAAATACTAATACTAACACTTACTAATTTTTAGAGAATTCAGAATTTTAAGTACAAAGTCAAAATTCTGAGGAAAAAAGTCAGAATCCCAGAAACATTATAGTGGTCCTTAGCCTCTTCCAGATGCATCAGCATCCTCGATTTAGACTCTCAGCTCTCTGTTCCCTTAAAGAGTAGTCGGCTGCCATTAGGACGGTTTGCTTGAGCAAATTTAAACTCCGTGTGGAAGGTCAGAGCAGTTCATCCAATGAAACTGAATCTGATCCAAAATTTGGCTTTGATGTCGGTGGATGCTTCACACGCTGTTAGCTTGCTGACGTAGACAACAGTTATTTCCAGTGATTTGAGGGGGAAATGACTTTGCTGTTATTTTCTCAGTGAGAACTTGAAGAGCTTCAATCTTCCAGACAGCTGGAGTTTGACAATTGATGTCTCCGTGCAGAAAGCGCTCAGTGAAGCATGTTTCAGCTCTGCCTCCTTCTGCTTCATCTCCCTGGGACGAGGATGAAAATAGAGGTGCTGCAACTGACAGGGTAGTGAGAAAATGGAGTGATGAATAAATCAGGGCATGGTGGTGCGTAGCTAAATGGAGGGAGAATGCATCAGAGAGACAAGCGAGCTTCAGAGAGAGTGACTGAGTATCTGTGTGCGAGTGGATGCCGGTAAATACAACAGCTTGTCTAACATTTCAGAGGCTTAGTCGAGCTGAACTGACTCAGGACCTTTGGGTTTTTGTTAAATGTATGAAAGAGAAGCACAAGTATTCAGCCGAGTCACGCCCTGTTGTCTGGTGGAGCTCCTGACGATGACCTAAAAAGTTCTCGGTACACAAAAAACAGACAATCAGAACTTTAAAGCTCCTGTTGGGCCAGTTTTTTCATGGATAATCTGATTTAAAAGGCAGTCATCCATTAATATTTGTACATGTTCAAAGAACAGTTGGACATTTTAGGACAGAGAGAATAGGAAGATGATTAGATGGGTCATGCACAGTCTATTATCTTCATATAACCGAGTGCAAAATTAAATTTTAAGCATAAAATGCTGGAGCTGGCAGGCAACCACACGATGATATGACAGTCAGTTTTCATTGATCTCCAAGTGAAGCCAACGAGCAGGCGGTCAATCCGTCAACCAAACTGAGATCACATCTCTAAGCAGTCCTGATTAAACTGAATGTGGAAATGAAATCCAGTCTGGCCGCACATCGAGGGGATTTAGGGAGCTGGATGTTGTCCAGCTTCAGCTCTCTGTAAATAAACCTGCTGAATCTTCCCTCAGTCGCTCAGAAAGTCAAACTTTGCGTTACAGTGAGAGAGCAGCAGCAGATTCGCTGTCTCAGATGGAATAATTGAGTCAAAGTGAAGCTGGAAGTCACGGTCAGTGAGCAGCGAGGTGATTGAACACCGCAGGAGACAAAACGGTGTAATACCCAGAGGTGAGAGGTGAGGCATACCTGCGCAGGTGCTCCCGCTCGTTCTGGCTGATTAATCTTCAGCTCGCAGGTCTACAAACCTAAGAACTAACGAGAGCGATGAAGGTGGAGGTTTCTCCGCCTGACTGCACAGAAAACATGTGGGACCAAAGGTCGGTACACGCCTACACGGGTCAGGTGAAGTAAGACACCTGGTGGGTGGACTGAATCTTAAACAGTGAATACAGTGTTCCTGCTGCAGATGGACATGAGCTGCTGCTGCTGCTGGACTTTAAGTCTTTGAGGGGAAATATTGGAATAAAAAGGAGAGACACACAAAACTTGAAACACAAGAGGTGGAAAACAATGTCTCTGGAGGAGCAGACTGATGAGAGTGAGTCAGGTAGAAGTGGAGGAGTGATACGAGTGTTTTAAAGAAATTAGAGGAACAGAAACAGACAGGAAGGAAAAGAGACGGAAAGAAAGAGGGAGACAAACAAGGAAAGACAGAAGTGTTATAAGCTGTTTGTTAAGGGAGGAGAAACACGACGAATACAAGACTGATTACAGGACAGGAAGTAGGAGAGGAGGGAGGAGAGGGAAGAAGGAGGAAGAAGGAAGTGAGGAGAGAGGAAGGAAGCAAGGACGGAAGAGGGGAAAAGAGAGACAAGGAGGGGAGGAAGAGCAAAAAGGAAGAAAGGAAGAGCGAGGAGAGAAGGAGAAGGAAGCAAGGTGGGAAGGAAGGAGAGAGGGAGGAAAGAGACACAAGAAAGGAAGGACAGAACAGGAAGAGAGGGGAGGAAGAAGGAAAGGAGAGGGGAAGAAATAAAGTAAGGAGGGAAGAATGAGGAGAAAAGAAGCTAGGAAGGAACGAGGAAAAGGAAAGACAAGGAGTAAAGAAGAGAACGGAGGACGATAAGGAGATGAGGAAGAGGAGAGTGGACAGTGGAAGACATGACTGGAGAGAAAAGAGAAAGTAAGAAGGGGAGTAGGAAGAAAGAAGTGAACGAAGGAAAGGAGGAAGAGAAAGCTTGTCTCATTGTCTCACAGTGTGAGTTAGTTCCTGTCTGTCTCTAACCTGTCTCCCCTCCAGGCCACCTGTCTGACAGTCAGTGTGATCAGGATTTATCAGGGCAATAAAGCTGAGATGACCGAAGTGAAACTAAACCGAGAGGAGAGGAGAGGAGAGGAGAGGAGAGGAGAGGAGAGGAGAGGAGAGGAGAGGAGAGGAGAGAGGTTTGGTTTTCAAAGTCCCTTTATTGACACTTGAATCACAAACAGTTCAGGTCACATCTTCACTTGATTCCTAAAAAAGAAACGAAACATAGCAGATTATTTTCTCTTATCAGAAACTCAGAATTAACTCCCTGTCCGTCCCCACAGAGCATAAAACACCTCCAACAGCCCACATCTGACTGAAGGCTTCCAAGTTGTCCATTAAATGAAAATAAGAGTGTTCCACTCTCAGTCGGGCCTTCAGCAGCCCCTCCAGAACTTGCACAGGCTCCAAACTGCCGGCACCTTGAGCCCGGTTCCTGCGAGTCAGCCAAATGGCTAACTTAGCAGAACCAGATATGCAATTAACCAACCTATGCACAGTCTTTCTTTTAACACAGTATTTTGGACCGAGAACAAACAAACCAAAAGAAAAATCCTCTCCAAAATCCTGAAACCACCTTCTTAAAAGGTCAAACAGTGGTGTCAGCCGAGGACACTGGATGAATAGATGTACCAGGGTCTCAGTCTGGGAACAGAACAAACATTCCTCCCCTATCTCAGGATCCATGTGCGCTCTGTATCTGTTTGTAGCTATTGCCCCATGCACAACCCTCCACTGGAGGTCTGCTGTCCGCTTTTCAATGGGCAGCTTGTACAGGGACCGCCAGCTGCCTTTCAGGGAAATATCTGGACCAAGAAACTCAGTCCACCTCGACTCCTGCACCGATGACAAAGAGCACATATTCAGGACTTTAACACAGGTCTGGTAAAGTGTCTTTTTCCCTGCATCCTGAAATTTATCCAGATGTGGGGTGGCAAAAACCAACAGCTGTCCCTCCCCTTCCTGCCAGTCCCCCACAACCGGGGTGATCGAGAGAGCGGGGAAGCAGTACTCGTAGCCTCGACTCCACTGGTCACACAGAGTAATGTTAGTGATGAATTCTCTTTGGGATGATGGTAAAGCAGCACAGACTTCCTCCACCACCCTGTTTATCAGTCTGATAGAGGTGATATTGCTGCTCTCCCTCAGAGCGTCGACAGATGTTGTGGTCGCTTTTATCAAGTGGCCCAGTTTGGTACAGCCGGCCTCCCTGAAGTTTGCTCGCAGGCTGGCAGACTGAAGTGTTTGAGCGGTTATGAGGCTGTTGAAGAACAGCGGTTCCTCAAACAACCACATGCCAGGAGTTTCATTTTTAATCCGTTCAAACTTGAAGACCTGCCAGGCCTGCGGCACCGAGCTGTAAAAAGGTACAAGTCCGGTAAGGTCCACATTCCCAGCCTGTTGGAGGAAGAGCTGTTTGTCATATCCCAAACGCCCAGCCTTCCTCAACAGCAAACGAGCCGTTTCAAGCCAGGTTGAGCCGCAGCCGTACAGCAGTCTCTGTGCAGTTTGAAGCCGAAAAGAGGCTATTTTTGACTGGATGTTAATCAGTCCTTGTCCCCCTTCCACCACGGGCAGGTAGAGTGCTGCCGCTCGAATCCAGTGCTTACCAGACCAGAAAAAATCCACAATGGCTCTCTGAACATCATCAATTAGGCCTCTGGGTGGTGTTAGAGCGATAAGCCTGTGCCAAAGAGTCGAGGCGACCAAATTATTGGCTACCAGAACTCTTCCCCTATACAACAGATGGGGTAGCAACCATTTCCATTTAGACAGCTTCGCGCACACTTTCTCCTTAATTCCTCCCAGTTCTTTAGTTGGAACTGCTCTGTCCCCAAAAAGACACCGAGCACCTTCAGCCCTTCTTTGCCCCATTTAAGTCCCCCTGGCAGACTAGGCACCACCTGATGCCTCCACTGCCCGACCAACAAGGCCTCACTTTTCGTCCAGTTCACCAGTGCAGAAGAGGCCTTCTCATACAGGGACAGGGTGTCCTGCAAACGCTGAACCTCCTCCTGGTATGTGACAAAGATGTTTACATCATCTGCATAAGCAGAAACAGTAGGAGGACGATCAGCGCTTGAGGACCCAGGCAGTGAAATCCCACTGAGCCGACTTCTTAATCTGCACAGCAAGGGCTCAATAGCCAGGCTGTACAGTTGTCCAGAAATTGGGCAACCTTGTCTTATCCCTCGCTGTACAGAGATCGGTCGGCTCAGCCCTGCCCCCATCCTCACCATACACTGTGCCCCTCTGTACAACAAACCAACCCAAGCCACAAACCCATCACCAATACCAAACGCTCTGAGTGCTAAAGACAAATAAGATTGATCCACCCGGTCAAAGGCCTTCTCTTGATCTAAAGAGACAATTCCACAGTCCACATTATAACATTTGCACAAGTCAATTACATCTCTGACCAGGAAAATGTTATTTCCTGTCCATAATTGTCCTGTCAGGCACACAATAACTTTGATCAGGGTGAACAATCATTTCTAAAGAGTCTTTTAGTCTGTTTGACAAGGCTCTGGAAAGAACCTTGTAATCTGTACATAGAAGAGCAACTGGCCTCCAGTTTTTTAATAGGGCCAGGTCTCCTTTCTTAGGGAGCAGAGAGAGGACTGCTCTCTGGCAGGAAACAGGAAGGGATCCAGATCTGTAGCATTCTACAAGAACGCTGTGCAAATCTGAACCAAGAGTGTTCCAAAACTCTTAAAGAAGTCTGTTGTTAAACCATCGATTCCTGGTGCCCGCCCTGATGTCATCTGATTAATAGCAGTCGTCAGCTCCTCCAAAGATAGCTCGCAGTCCAGAGCAGCCCTCTCCTCCAGGTTCAATTGAGGGAGCCCTTCTAAAAGCTCCTCATGACAATTCATGCTACACGGCTCTGCCCCAAAGAGGTCAGTGTAGAAAGATATAGCATGTCTCCTCATCTCTCCTGGATCCGTGGTGACTCTTCCCTCCGAAAGTTCGAGGCAGGTCATCACCTTCCTTTGAGCCACCGACTTCTCCAGGTTAAAGAAAAAGGAGCTTGGAGCATCCATGTCCTTCAGGTGAAGAAAGCGAGCTCTCACCAGAGCTCCCGTCACCCTCTCCTGCAGGAAGAAGCTCAATTCCTGCCTCTTCTCACTCAGCTGTTGGCCCACAGAAGGTTCAGAGTCTCTGTTCAAAACTCCTTCTATATTTCTTATACTATTTTCAAGTTCTTTCACTTTTGTTTCAATTTTTTTGGTAGACTGACCTGTGTATTGTTGACAGAAAATATGAATTTGTGTCTTGCTGACCTCCCACCACAGTTTCAAAGAAGTAAAATCTGATTTTTTAACTTTCCATTGGTGCCAGAAGCATTCAAAGGTCTGGCAGAATGTTTTGTCTTGTAGTAACTTATTGTTAAAACACCAGTAGGACTTACTCCTTTGACTTGGTACTGCATTTATGATTATCACCACCAAGTGATGGTCAGTGAAGCCAACTGGGCTGATATCTGCAGATAACAATCTATTTCTCATATTTTTGGAAATGTAAAACCTGTCCAATCTCGCTGCACTCACCCGGTTATCTCTGACCCTCACCCATGTGTACTGCCTTGTCTGTGGATGTTTAATCCTCCATGCATCTATTAAATCATGGTATGTATGACATTATTTAGGCTCTGAGATGACTGTGGATGAGGTTCTTCATTTATCCTGTCTATGGTGAAATCTAATGTGCAGTTAAAATCCCCCCAAACTATCAGCTGGTCTTGATATGAACTCCTGAGCTCATTACTGAGCAGGGTGAAAAGATCTGCCATCTCTGTTCCTTGGTTTGGGGTGTAAATATTAACAAAACAGAAAACAGAGCCCTCTATTTCTGCCCTGACAATTAACAAACGCCCCTTGACTACCTTTAAAAAGGACAGCTACACCTGCACTGAGGGTGACCATGACTGAAACAAACCTGACCCTCCCACCATAAATTCCAATCCACTTCATCTGCCTGACTAGAATGAGTCTCTTGTAGAAACAGAACATCTATTCTTTTCTGAGACGAGACTTCAGCGATTAGCGCTCTCTTCTGTCTGTCTCTCCCACCATTGATGTTTAAAGACCCTACTTTAAGGCTCTGCATGAAGAGGTCAGAGAAGAGAGAGAGAACAGATGAAGCGAACAGGAACCAGTAAAAGGAGGAAGGCACCATGTGAGACATGATCATTTATTTTCTAGACTTTTTTTGCAGTTTTACCCTTTCCTGAGAGTTGTCATATGTTTTTTAAGGCGGAAGCGTTTTTTCTCGTCCAGGAGATCAAAACCTACCAGCCTGTTCAGCACGCCTACTGATCAGATGAATTTATCGGTATCTTTGAAATAATCAGTTACTTTTATAGATTTCTTATATGTTTCATCAAGGAACTGATTGATTTCCTTTAAGGAGTACAGATCTGGACTCTTCAACGACATCTCACCAACAGATACAGAGTCAAACTCCATGTCTTCAGCATCGACTGACATCTGGCTGTTCAGCACACCTTCATCACTGAACACAGTGTGATCTTTCCCTGCGGCACTGGTGGAAGCTGTTTCGTCATCATCAACTGCAGACTGTGACTGAACTTCACAGGTGTTCAGGCTCTCTGCAGGTACACAGGTCTGTTGTTTCTCAACCTTTCCCTCTTGATTTAATTTAATGTTCTCAGGGTGAGGATCAGTGATATCACCACCAGTAGTGGTGATAGCCTCGGCGCCCGGCGCATCGGCCGCCACCTCGTCTCGAGCGGGGCCGCCCGCCTCATCGTCGGGGTGAACCGCTTGCTGTATGTGTGGACAGGCATAGCGTTTGTGTCCCACATCTCCACACTCGAAACATTTGAGTTGCCCCGTGGTGGCGTACACCATATAGGAGCCATCACTGTGTTTCACTCTGAAGGAAATCTCTAAAGTTTGAGCAGGTGAGTCCAGAAACATGAACACCTGCCTCCTCAGAGACTGCACATGCTTCAGCTTGGGATCTTTGCATCCCAGACTCACAGTTTTGAATCCACTAGCAAACTTTCCAAATCTACGAAGCTCATTGTGTAACGCCTTGTTAGGTATGAACGGTGGAACACCGGATACGGTGATCCGCGTAAAGGGAACTGACAGCAGGGAGACCTGCACAAAAGAGTCCCTGATGAACACGCCACTTTGGATCAGCTGATGAACATGAGGCTCGTCTGCTAGAAACACAACCACCGCTTTATTCATCCTTGAAGCAAAGCACAGTTTCTCATGTCCGACCTGTTCACTGACAGCCAACAGAAGCTCCTCCACAGTAACATTACACAGGAGGTGGCGTCTCGGAGGACGCCATTCCTCCAACAAACACCGAACAAACCACTGATGACAACAACACTCAATAAAGAATACAGAAAGCTTACCTGATCATGTACAGAGACAGATGGACAATACAGAACAGTCCAAAACAATGCTCGGAAAACCAGCTCAAACTCTGCGCCACTCAGACTCACTGGAAATGGAAACGAGGAGAGGAAAGGGGAGAGAGGAGATCCTGGCAGCAGGATGTAAACGTCAGTTCAAATCCTTCAAACTGAGTCGAGACTGAAGATTCAAAGAATAAATCGAAACTATCTGCTGATGGAGCTCTGATGCATCGCTGCCATGTCAGCACAAACTGTCCTCTGGATCCACTTCAGACATTTAACTGAGTTTCTACGCCCGTCCTGCAACCTACAACAGCAAACGAGTGATCATGTAGATAAACCACCCACTCTCTCTCCTGGACCAATCACACGCCAGCCTCCGGATGACTCATGCATCATGCAGCCAATGAGATTTCAGATCCAGTAATATATAGTTTATATCAGTTTTAAAGGCCTAAATGTGGAAATAATGTAAGTTTATGTAGTTTTATGTCTGTTGCTCTTTGATCAGTCTGTTGGTCCACCTTGGTTTTGACTGTTGTATCTGTACAAAGTTGGTGTGAATAAGGAAATAAACAACTAGAATGAGTTTCTGCCTCTGTTACTGTCAGACAGGGGGATTTCTTTTGCCAGGCGTCTGAATATTTCCTCATAAAAACATGTAATAAGTGTTTATATTCAGTTGTATTGTTATTCAATTTGAACCTGGACCATGTGAGACTATCTGATGTGGACCTGTTTTTATTTTCACATAAAAAAAGAAGATAAATCAACAGCATTTATGAACCTTTGTCATATTTTACTGTTTGTGTTTTTTGTAAATCAGTGAGTGATGGTGCGGAAAGAGAAACACAGACGCTGTAGGACAAAAAAACAAAAAAACAAACATAGTTCATGTCATCGATCTACGAGCACACACACACACACACACACACGATGCCTCACCTCTGAGAAACTCATTAAGCTTCAGCATCTGCCAGCGGGAAAATGTGTGTGTTGTGTTTGTTGGAGGGGTGTGTTGTGTGTTTGTGTGTGCAAATACAGTATATGTCTAAAAAAAAATAATGATGTGTGGGTTTCTTCTGCTCTTCTTCCAGTAAGCACCATAATGAGTCCATTTATTTGGACTTATGAAATACTGAAGGGAAGCCAGGGCCATATGGCTACCAGAGCACTGATAGCCCCTGTGTGTGTGTGTGTGTGTGTGTGTGTGTGTGTGTGTGTGTGTGTGTGTGTGTGTGTGTGTGTGTGAGTGTGAGTGTGTGTGTTAGCACAGCCTGTTGATAAGCAGATGAACACGGTATTTTATGGCTGAACGCTGGAGTCGGCTTTAACCTCGATAATAGCGTCAGGTTTAATTAATTCCCCCGATGATCGAGGAGAGGTAGAAGACAGAACGGCGGACGGGAGGATTTATAAAGAGGTTAAGAAGAGGACGAGATGAAGAGTGAGGAGAACGGTGAGAAGACGTGTAGAGGAACAAACATCATATATTAGGATTCACATGAGGAATCAATCAATGAATGGACACGGAGTTATTTGGCAATAGTTAAGATGAACACTCAATTATTTTTAGCTACCAAGCAAATACAGCAACTTAACTTTTCAAACACATTCCCCAAATGTTCATGTCCCCGTCATCTGCCGGATGTCCAAACCTTAACTACGTAGATATGTTCTCACTGTCCACAAGGTGTCCACAATCACATCCAATGCCGTTTTTCCACCGACAGTACCAGCTCGCCTCGCCTCGACTCAGCTCGCCTTTTTTGCGTTCCCATTACTGAAATCTGGTACCTGGTACCTGCTAAAGTGGTGCTTTTTTAGTATCACCTCCGTATAAGTTCCAACCGAGCTGAGCTGATACTTCTGTGTGACGTAAGCTGGCAGCCGGCCACTGATTGGACAGAGAGCGACGCCACTTGACGACTCATGACGAGCGCGACGTCCGAGCCTGACACCCGCTACCTTTAAAAACTAGCATCTGCGTTCAGTCAACATAGCGATTACATGGAGGGAACAACGCGCAGGAACACGGCGTGGACTGTGGCAGAGGTGGAGACGCTCCTGAGTGTTGTCGCTGAAGACGCATCCAGAAAGAGCTCGATGGTGCGACAAGAAATGAGAAGGTGTTCGTGTTTTGCGTAGCCCACAGCTAGCCCTGTTTATGTGTCGCGTGGATAAGTACGTACTGATGACGACCCGCCCACGCTGATGACGACCTGCCCACGTTGAAGACGACCCGCCCGCGTTGGTGACGACCCGCCCGCGTCGATGACGACCCGCCAACGTTGAAGACGACCCGCCCACGTCTGAAGACGACCCGCCCACGTTGATGACGACCCGCCCACGTTGAAGAGATACTAATTCTAGATGGAAACGCAACGCGTCTGAAACCAAACCAAGTAGAGCCACGCTGAGCCGAGTCGAGGCAAGTTGGTACTGTCGGTGGAAAAATGGCACAAGAGGCTTCTTCAGTTCTGACTAACTGGAGGAGGCTTCTAAACTCTGTGTGGGAGTGTTCTCACAGAGTCGCTGAGGAATCATTTGAGCTCCGAGTTTCAGAGTCGTTAGGACCACTTGTGGATCTTTGAAGGCCTGTTGGGTCAACGACCCACAAGTGTCCTTAACGACTCTGTAAGGACACTCCCACACAGAGTTTAAAAGCCTGCGACTCCCCTCCAGTTATTTAGAAGTGAAGAAGCCTCTTGGATGAGAGGTGAAACGTCCAGCTGACTACGATCCAGCACTTAGAATCACTTAGAATCACTTAGAATCACTCCCTGCCTGAGTTAAACTGTGTTACACACCAAACACCAGAGATGGAAAAGAGGAAATCACTGAAAATTGTCACTTCTAATAATAATAATAATAATAATGATAATGGTAATAAACGTTATTTATATAGCACCTTTAAAAACAGTCTACAATAAACACTCAGCAGACACAAAAAGTCAATATGTCGTTGTCGTTACAGATAAAAGAATAAAAGTGATATAACAGACAAAGTCACACAAAAATGAATACAAAAATAGAAATGGACGATAAGAGGACGACATCACATCAGATAAAAAGATTATGAGCAGTAAAAGGAATAAAGGACAATAAATAGATTAAAGATACCAAATAAAAGCAGGAGAGGACACTAAGAGAAAAGGAATAAAGACATCACGAGGGAGGAATCAACAACAGATCAACAGTCCGAGAGCAGGAACAGGAGTGAAAGATGAAATTCATTTAATATGAGCTGAGTGATGAAGCATCAGGAGAAATTCTTCCTGAGTATTGAGAGACTTCAAAGTGAGAGTTTGTTATTTCTGGCAGCCAGAAGTTAAACAGGACTGTGTGTTAAGTGAATATACGACCGACCACATTGTTTAACACTGTAAGGAAAAGCTCTCAGAGGTTTCCACTCCGGCCTCGGCTCAGAGTGCAGACGCTGAACGCTCAGATCCATTAAACCTATAGAGCTCACCTGGCTGATGTCAACAACTATCACAGGGCTGAACACTAATGTGTGTCAGAGCAGAAACCAGTTCAGGTTTGTGAGAAGAGAACAAACAGAGAGGAGGAGGATCAGAACGGAGAGCGAGTGGAACTAAATGTAGAACAAACGTTGTTTTTAGCCGTGCTAGCGCGATGCTACAGGGGCGGAAATACAGGTCAACGGGTGTCCACCTCCTCAGCCCACACAGAAATAACAACAAATTGGTTGTGGAGTCATGTTTCCCAGAGGATGAACCCTGCTGACCTCTGTAATATCCTGACTGTAACTGTAACACCACCAGCACATCTGGAACTTTGACCCAGACAGAAATATCTCAACTTTTTGATGAATGTATTGAGACATTGAGCTGCAGACATGAGATAAAACTGCACCAGACAAACATCAGAGTGTTTTATTCTGAAAATGAACCACATGTTTAAAGGTTGTTTTGGTGTCTGACTTCCTGTCTCGCTCAATCCGCTCTGCGCTGAATTGATGCTGCCGTGGGGGATCGGACACGGACCAGACACGGACCTGGTGACACCTGGGTGTTAAATGAAATGTAATCACTTCGGTGATCCCCTAACTTTTCATCAAGAGCATCGTCAGGTCAACATTTTCAATCTGTGCAATACTTTGATTCACCAAATTCCTGTTTTGCTCAAATTAGCAAATGTTAGCATGCTAAATATGGACTGAGAAGAGAAACAAAACACCCAGAACTGGCTCTAAATCCATCAGAATCGTTCACCTCAGGGCGAATCTATCCCCTTGTTTTCACTGCTGGCATGGTTCGCCTCTAAACCCCGGCAGGACTCGCGTCCCCTCTCATGAAACCTTTACGGTCCCCAGAGGGTCCGAGCCAGAATGGAAACCGTTGACGAACAGGGACATGAAGGCCACGTGTTGTCAGCCGTCAGAGGGCAGAAAAACAGAGAGAGAAGAAGAGAGGGATGGGGGAGGAGGATGGAGAGAGAGAGGGTGAGAGACACGATAACAGACTGTGTGAAGGAAGGATGGAATACTTTTCTTTCCTACATCTCCTTTCCTTCCCCACCTCCATTCCTCTAATCTCTTCTTCCCTTTCCTCATCACTCCTGTCATTTCCTACTCCTCCTTTCCTTCTTCCTCATTCCCTCTCCTTACCAACTCATATACCATCTCTTACTTCCTTTTCCTTTTCACTACCTCACACTTTCCTTTCCTGCTTTCTCATCACCCTTCCTACCTCCTCCTTCTCTTCCCTATCTACTCCTATCCTTTCCTATCTCCTTCTCTATCTCCCTACCCCTTCATTTCCTTGTCCTTTCCTTTCCTACCCCTCCTCTCCTTATCTGAATGCTTACATCTTTTAGCACTTTCTCATTTCCTTTCCTTCCCCACCTATCTTCCTTTCCTTCCCCACCTTTCATCCTCGCCCTCCTCCTTCTCCTCTATTTTCCTACTTCTTCCTTCCTCCCCTTCACTCCTTCAGTTCACTTCCTTCCTTCTCTTCTTCCCTTTCCTCACAGGAGACAAATAAGGAAACAGCACTTCATCGCCTGCCTCTTTAAAACACATGTGGTGCTGAACCCGGTCTGAACCTTCATGACTGGAGGCGGGCCCTCCGAATGATTGACAGGTGATTAAACATGACGGAGGGCGGGGCTAAAACTCAACGCTTCCTGTCCTGAGGAGAAAAGTTGTGTGTTGAAGCTCAGCAGCCACCAGATCAGCCTCCTTCTGTGTGTGTGTGTGTGTGTGTGTGTGTGTGTGTGAGTGTTCGTCTAATTGGCCAACATCTGTAGCCGCGGTACGCTCATTAGCAGAGCGAGAAAGTGAGACAATAGAAAACATGCTGAATGCTGAATCCTGGTGTGTGTGTGTGTGTGTGTGTGTGTGTGTGTGTGTGTGTGAATATCCAGCTACACACTCGGCTGCAGCGGGGGGCCATTAAACGGCGATTGGCAGCGCGGTCTCAGCGCAGCAGGACGGCGAGCTGCGGGCTTTTGTGATTACATAAGCATGTAAATGGATCGGCTCGTCTGCTGGGAGGAAACGGCCGCCGTCCTCTGATGCGGCGACGCCGTCCTGCCGTCTGATAGGTCAGCTTCTGGAGCCAAAACCCAGCTTTGGTAATCAGCAGGAGAAAATCTTGGTAATTCTGCTAAATGAAATGTATCAGAACAGAGCTTCTCGGGACGCCGCCTCGTCATTAGGAGACGTTAAGAAACCTCCGAGAGGAAAGTGATTCTAATTAAGATGTCTGCTAGCAGCTCTGCGAGCTTCTACCAGCCCGGTCACCAGAATAACATGTTGGCATGCATTTCCATGACAACAAGACGACCTGCACGAAGGCGTGTCGTGAACTGACGGCGTGCTGGAGGAGCGGCTGCAAACACTCGTCCTCCCGACGGCGGCATTGGAAAAAGCTCGCTCACAGAGCTTCATCATTTCGTTGGCAAACACACTTCATCTTCATCTTCACGATAAAACTTCTCTGTTATTTAGTTCTATCATGAAGAAGCACAATCAGGAAACGTTGTGTTTTCACCAGCAGTAACTGAACGACTCAGAAACGCTGGTGATGGAAATGCACAGCTCGGTTTGACTCGGCATCAGCCTGAAGAAGACCAAGAGGCTGGAGGAAACCGATGGAAACCAATCCGTCTCACAATTTTTGCCAGGTTTACACCAGACGTTCACACATCTCCTGTAAACTGAGACGGTTGGAAACGCTGCTGGCCCCATTCTAGTTTGAAAACGTTTGAACAGTAGCTTCAGTCATTCTGCTGTGAAATAACTGGTCTTCCTGAAAAGGGTCACGTGATATCGATGTGACAAACACGTCATGACTTATAAGACCCGGTCAGAAAGCAAACATGGGGTTCGTTTCCAACAGTCACAGTCAGCTGGTCTTCAATCTTTGAGTTTCAGTGAAACACGGACGCAAAACTGGGTTAACTTCATTGAAATACATAGAAATCTGTCTTGAGTCCGCTTCAGATTTGAACAGCGTCCCTGTAGAGAGGCCCGACCCTCATGTTGGTCATCACTGCACTGAAACACTGCTCAGTATTTATAATGTGATGATAACTTTCTACTGGGGAGTTTTTTCCACCACCGCCAGAGGATTTATATCTGGGATCAGCTGGTTATCAGGTTCAGCACACTTCACACACAACCGCAGGTTCAATCCCCAGATGTTTCCATCCCCACACACACACACACACACACAACCATCAATGGAAAACTCTTATCGCTGTGGAAAACACAGTGAGAACGTAGAGCCAAAGGTCACTCTTAATCTTAGAGAATAAAGAGTTTTTCAACCACAACTCTTTAATGTGACAACTTCACTTCTCTGTACAATCTAATCGGATTATTTGCAGGTTGGAGTCGAGAGTCGAGGTTAAAAACAAACGACTCGCACCAAACTGAATGCATAAAATCGCTTTTTTTTGTACAGGAGCACAAATCTGCACACACACACACACACACACACACACACACACACACACACACACACACACACACACACACACGCACACACAGCGCTCTGAGGAAACTCCAGACTCGAAAAGTGACATGATGAGTTTCTGGATAAACTGTAATATCATCCAACATCCAACAAATAATCCCGGCAGACGCTCGGAGTCACAGATTCAATTTCTAGGAACAGCAAGTGCAGCAATCGAAGGGTGAAGATATTAAAATCTGGTCCGAGTGATAAATCATTAGAAATGGGTCACCAGCTGTCGGCTCCGGGGGAAACATTACGCCTCATTACGCGTCTGATGTGATTTCTTTTTAAGATAAGAGCTCCAAAATCTGAATTGAATTTCCTGTCTGATCCTCGCTCTTCATTACGGGGCCACAAACAACAGGGTCACATCTGGACTTTGGGAAGTTTCTCCCTCGAGGGCTCAGACTTGTGTGAGCAGCATCGTCGCTGCAGGTATCAGAAGTTTGTCCGAGCTGATTGGACGCCGCCGCTCGCACACTGACACGGTTTAATGTTTAAACAGCGTCCTCTGGCTCTTCTTATCATAAAGAGGATAAGAGGAGCGCCGTCATTTCTGTGTGAATGTGTGTGCATGTTGCTTCTCGCTCATTAAACAGCAGCATGACACGGCCTGTGAATAACACCGATCTCCTAAATGTTAGTTTTTGAGCTCGGTTATGACTCCAGCCTGAAAATGAGACAGTCAGACTTTATAATAACCAAATAAAACGCTACATTTAGAGTTATTTCACTGTTAACAATGAAAAAAACAACAACATGTAGCTTAGTTAATGTTCATTTACCATTTATTAAAGTGGTTATTATATAAAGTCCAACAACACGCCAGTGAAGGAAGAAGTATTTATATATTTTACTTGAGTTAAACTAGTGAAACTACAGAGTAACAGTCCTCTATCTAAAGATATAATATGTGTTCATTCGGCAATAAAATGTCTAAAAACGACCCAAGTTTTGTTCGATATGTTGTGTCTTTCCATAATTTCACTTAAAGTAACAGTACGTTTCATTTGGTCGTCACCACCGCTTCCAGTAAGAGGAAGAGACGAAACTTAACGCAAATAAAACTATATTTGTTTACAGGTCACCTCCTGCTGCAGTCAGGCTGATAAACAGGAGTGAAGATAAATCCTGTTAACGTTTCTGCAAGTCACAGATACGACCGAGGTTGAAACATGTACCGCACGTGACAAACCACGTTAACATTACACGTTTATTACTATTATTTAGTGACAGGTGACAAGGCTGCCAAACGGTTTCAGTATTTGTAAGGGTGACACCACTGGATATCTCCAGCTGTATCTGTGGCAACCAAAACAGGTATTTTAAGCCAAACTGTGATGTTTTCCTCTAACCAGAGCATAAACACAGTGTCGAGAGAGAAACAGAAAACTCAACCTAAAGGAATGTAAAGTAATATAAAGAAACACTCAGTTTAAACTCAGCTGTGGTTTTGCAAAGACGTACTTTGGTTGCGTTTCAACATTTGTAAGGGTGACACTGTTGGATATTTCTGAGGCGATCTCTCCAGTCATGTTTGTGGCAAACAAAACAGGTTTTTTAAGTGAAAACATGATATTTCTCACCCTAAACATGTGGTAATTGTGCTTAAACCTCACCAGAGCATAAGCACAGTGTTGTGACGAGACAGAAATAGACACTTCAACCTTATCTGAGGTTTTGCAGAAACATTCTTAACTAAACATTTATTCTGGTGTTCGGGTCGTTTAGGCACCAAAACTACTCGCTTAGGTTTCAGAAAAGATCACGCTTTCATTTAAAATGACTGTGTGAGCTACATTAGTACGTCAATCAGGTGATGTAACGTTTATCCACGACACGTAAAAGCCGAGTGGAGGATGAGATCAGCGGAGGAGAGGTTTGTTTTCTCTTTTCTGGGGGGTGAGGTGAGGCGAGCTGAGGGAGGGAGAGGAGGTGGTGGACTTCTATATGGAAAAGGAGAAAAAGGAAAAAGAGGTGGAAACATAAAGTCGAGGAGGAGAAACAATGAGAGGTGGGAGGAAAGAGGGAGAAGAGAGAGAGGGTGACGAGGAGAAGAAACAAATTCCTCTTCCACTGTTGGTCAGAAAAGCAACACAGACTCTGTCTCAGGAGAGAAAGTCCAGCGTCTGACCATCCAGCCACCTAAACTCTGGACACTGTCGGGGTAACGACAGCGTGGAGCTCAGAGGCGTCGCTCAGCTGTGTTCCACACGCTGGGAAAGAGTACGGGCTTCATAAAAAATGTAAAAAGTGCTTTATGAATAAATTCTTCAGTTCTTCTCAGAGTGAAGAAACTTCCTGGAGTCCAGTCGCCTTCGTTTCAGACCTCGACACAGCAGATGAATCGTTACAGACATGAAGTGAACTACCTCAAAACTGTCCGTAAAGGAGCATCACGTAGTTTAGAGAACGACATTTTAATCAGAGGAGAGAAATCTTCACTGACTGACTCACAACACTGGTTTACACTTCTATACGTGGCGGACCCTGCCACCTCTCCATCTGTCCTGGGAGCTTGTTTTCCAACTGTAAATGTATATAGTTCACAGTGTCCTGAACTTTATTGACCCCTCACAGGAGAAGTTCAATAATGACATCATTATATTCCACAACTGCGACATGATCACAGTGTGTCAGAGATTTATTTATTGGTCTGTTCAGGTCCGTTTTATCATTTTATTTTATTTATTCATTTAAATATGAGAACTAAAAAAAAAAAAAACATTAAAGAATAAAAGAAATTAAATAAAAATCACCAGATTTGGAGATACGTGCTTTTCACCTTTTCACACTACTCGACTGTACATCGTCATCTAAAGTATGCACGTGTACATCCACGCAAGTGAGCACGCGCGGGTGTGTGCGTGTTTACCGCCGCCGCGTCCGTCCGTGCGTGTGCGCAGCTGCACATCCTATAGTAAGTGTGCGCTCGCGCGTGTGCGTGCGGGTGAGTGACACACTGACCTCTGCGCGTGTCTCCGGGTCCTCGCGGCGCTCACAGGTCGGAGTGGAGATGGAACGTGTGACGGTGCAGCTGCAGGGTTGCGAGTTTAAATCCCCATCCTCCGGGTCCTCCGGGTCCTCGCGCGTCCGCTCCTGCAGAACCGCGTCTGTCTGACACTCTGGTCTGAGCGGGACGGATGGTCAGACCGCCTCTTAGTTTTCAGGAATAAAATCTCACAATCCGCGTGAGAGCAGCTGACAGACGGACAGACTCCTCCTCTCACTCCGGCTCAGCGGAACCCGAACCCGTCTGTGGATCCGTCCATGTGTCCCGCGACTGAAGCGCTCCGAGGAGCCGACGAGCTTTAATGGAACATCAACCGTCCTCCTCTTCCTCTTCACCCGTCTCTCTCTCTCTCTCTCTCTCTCTCTCTCTCTCCTCTCTCTCTCTCTCTCTCTCTCTCTCTCTCTCTCTCTCTCTCTCTCCGTCAGTCCGTGCGCTCTGGACACGGACACCAGAGTGAAGCGCTTTACGCACGGCGCGTAAAAGCAGAGTGGAGGATCAGATCGAGGGGAGGAGAGGTTTGTTTTCTCTTTACTGGTGGGGGTGGAGGCGAGCTGAGGGGGGGAGGGAGGGGAGGAATGGGTGAGAGAGAGAGGGAAGAGGTGGCTGTTGGGGGAGGGGGAGTACAAAAAAGTGGAGGAGGTGGAAAAGGAGAGGAAGAGGAGGAGGAGAAAGTTGATTTGATAACAGCTGCAGACCAGAGGAAGGAGGAGAAATATTCAGATGTCAGAGTGTGTGTGTGTGTGTGTGTGTGTGTGTGTGTGTGTGTGTGTGTGTGTGTGTGTCAGGTCCAATGAATGTGTAAATGCGATGTGTTGGCTTCCCGCTGGCTGTCTCGTGGCGTGAGGCGGGAGGTGCGTCTGCAGCGAACAAACATCAGCCAGCAATTTTCAACATTACATGAATTACAGTCGTCACACTGAGCGCTGCCACGTCGCCGCCGCCGAGCAGCCAGCGTTCACTCTGCTGCTGATGGAGGAGGACAGTATCAGGTTTTATTACTGTCATCTCGATTAATCGATCAGTTGTTCGCTCGATGAACTGACGTCTTTAAAAGTCTTGTTCTGTCCAAAACCCAAAGATCTTCAGTTTACTGTCAGAGAGGAAAGAAACCAGGAGACATTCACATTTTCTTTATGTTCAGCGTTCAGTTGTATCTTGTGACGACACTGTGCTTCTGGTCTGGTGAACTCAAGGCTCAAGAACCAGCTGCTCAGGGTTTGCAAGAGCTAAACACACCTGAACATCGTCCTGATGTCTCATTAAACATATTCAGTTTCGAAATGTCCTGACGTCTTGTTTGAAAGATATGTTTTGTTACCACATTTGAGGCAATGTTGTCCTGATGTTTGAGGCAACAAAACCAGATATCGTCCTGATGTCTCATTAAAAATCTCCACAGGGCTCGAAATCACCCAACGTCTCGTCGTGGCAACAACACTGGATATTATTTGTGTTGTTGGCTCGAAATATTCTGATGTTTTGTTAAAAATATCCAGATTTGTTGCCCCAAATATGGCTGGGAAATGTCCTGACACATTCGTATTTGTGCTGGATAACTTCCGAACATCTTGTTAAAACCCCATCGTTAAGATATCTGGTTTCGTTGCCTCAGACGTGTCGTCTCACTGAGTCTGTGAATCTGAGTCTCTTTGTTAGAACAAACCAAAACCACGAACACAAGCTCTCGTCGTCTTGTCAAAAATATCTGGTCTTGATCCCACAAACACAGCTGAAAATCATCCAGATGTCTTGTTATGTAAAATATCCACATTTATGGCCACAAGCAGAGCTGGAAGTCATCCAGATGTTTCATTAAAAATATCCAGATTTGTGGCTGGAAAATGTTTTAACAAAGCAGGAAACTGTCCCGACGCCTCGTTAAAAACACCCAGAGGTTTCTTTAACTGGGTGTCTGCTGTAAAAGTGCCGTAGAAACAGCCGGCATCTCATCGCACGCTCGTCTTTTACAGCCGTTTATCTCAGTGAACAAAGACGACAGATGAAGATGAACATTTTCTTTTGCAGCTTTTTTGAAAATCTGGTTCAGATTTGCAGGACATTTGGATGGAAACCTCCACATACACACAGCTGACAGCGTTACAGTGAATTAAAGCCAGCGGTGACGACTCACTACAACAAGTCCTTCAGCTCATCGACAAGGCCGGCGTACAGGAATAATAACATGATTTGGACGTTCATGCCCCAGTTATTAATTCACCTCAGCAGCAGTCGAGCACACTCCAGTTGATACGACTCATGGGAACAAAATAAATCTTGTTTCCGCCCGGCAGGATGGATTGTTCTGTGCAGTAGAATAACTGTCAGTCATGCATGACGGTAATTTGTCCTCGTTCATCGCACAGAAAGCAGCAGATAGAGACACGGCAGCGAACAAAGTCATTTTCCTGACAGACTGAAGCGAACACAGAGCGTCGAGCTTACCAACAAGCTGTCAGTCACGTTCGACCGCCTCGGCACACCGACACCGACGCTACGACCCGGACAGGAAACATGTGGTGCAGAACAGCAGCGTTCTCAGCACGGATGGATCCAGTTCGTTCCTTCTCTCAGCACTCAATCAGGTCTGGAGCTGAAAGGAAGAGACCAGTGTTCACATCTTAGCAAAATGTGTTTTAATTACAGCCAACAAAGCTGCCAAACGGCCAAACGAGTTCGAGTCGCATGACTTGGTATTTTTAAGGACACCTCAGGATATTTCCATCCCGTTTTTGTCGCGACCAGAAGCAGCTGTGTTTCACAGGAGGCTGAGTTGAGAGGGAACAGCTCTGCAGCTGTATGTGAGTCTATTTCAGACCTCGGAGGTCATCGGTGCACACTGCATGTACCGAGAAGTGTGTCCGTGTGCCCAAAATGTGGAAAACGGGTTCAGAAGCAGGTGCAGTGTGGAGGACGGCGCTGTTGCCTCGGGGAGCCGTCAGCCGGAGAGCCTTCATCTCACCAGTCGGCCTCCACTCTGCTCATGAATGCACACACACCTGCTGCCACACAGCCAGCATGAAGCTCCACAGGTTTTATAAGAGTCGCCCAGCGCTGTATGTTTGGTCTCTGCTCGTCACACACTCAGGTCAACAGGAGACGACCTGTAGCTGAAGGCCGAATGTGCCGTAAACACAACGCTTACAAATGTGTTCACAGCGAGCGTGTCACAGCGAGCCAGCAGCAGGGTGACGTCCAGCAGGTTCTTTACATCCAGGAATCTGTCGGCTCGGACCAGTAAACACAACCCAAGATCCAAGGTGACTGGTTTTTCAAAACTCTGTTTAAGAACACAAACATACAAACAACATATAAACAGTCATTTAAACACAAATATATACAAATATATGTAAACATGGAGGGCTTTTATTCAAATTTTGTTGAGGTGTATGTAAACAGCAACAGCGAGATAATGAAGATAATGTGTTCGGTATCTTCATCAGGTAAACAGCGTCCATTCACTCTGTGTGGACACCAAGCATCAAGGCCGTAAACACAGAGTCCACCTCCCCTCCCCCGCTGCAGTCCCGTCCTCAGAGCCGTTTGGCCATTTCCCTTTCCTGCGACCAAACATCAGCCAGGAGCAGACTGAGATCGAGCTGGATTAGCACGGTTCCTGATCCGAACAGCAAGGTTGGATGCTCACAAGATGCCGCGGGCCGCAATCATCACGGGTAACACTTGTTTCAGCAATTAAGCCGAAGAAAATAAATGTTTAGAAACAAAAATATAGCAAAATCTGAAGGGCTGGCCGAGAGCAGACGTGCAAAATTTAAGAATCATTATTATAGACGGAAAAACTGACCATAAAAACAAACTAAAAAATATTGAAGGTAAGTTGAATATGTGAAACAAAGCTAGTACTACCTGCTGTTCTGTAATGTGAGGGGTTTACAGATCCAGTCTGAAGCTCACAGACTCATCGGGCTGCCTAGGATAATATCAAATGCTTGATATTTAAAATGTGGTTCTTTCCAAGCTCGAACACAACAACTGATGAGGGAGGCTGCCAAACGACAGAAAACATGGTAGCCACCTCATCCAGCTTACCACTGTTGACAGACTTAAAATGTCACCTCCTGTTGTCACTGAGGAATATAAAACCTGTGTTGAACTACAGCATGTTGTAGCTTATCTCCATTTTGTCTGCTTCCCCGTGAGATGACGTGAGAGGGATCAGGAACGTGTTACGAGTCCATATGGCACCACGTTGGACACTTTACTTCCGTAAGTCCTCAGCAACAAACCGTCCAAGTTTGAAGTAGATCGGATGAGCAGTTGTAGAGATAATGTGAGTAACACCCAGAGGGACGGACACGGACTCCTTGCTTTAAAGTTACAGGGGAACATTACACAAAGACTGACTTTGGTATTAATTCTATTTGGGAACCGAGCTCACCCAATAAAAAAGAAATGTCAAGGAGCTGATCACATTAAAATCTGGATAAAGGATTTCATCATCCTCAGGTAGCAGCTTCACTCCCTCCCACACTGCAGGCAGGATCTAAAATCCAACCTTGACTCTAACAACCGTATGATCACCAGCTGATATTCTGCCAGATTTCTGCTATCTGCTCAGGGATTTGAACCGGCATCCCCTCAGCCACTGCTCAGCTCACCAAGCACGTTCCCACCTATTATTCCTGCCGGCCCTCCCTATTATAGCGGCTAAACCCGGTCCTGACACATGCATAATGTACATACTGTAAAATAACCCCCCCGAAGCCACACTCATGTATATTGATGAGTGAGACTGAAGCGGCACTGCACTGCTCCTTCACAATAAAAGCGCCCTGAAGACCTGAATGATGAAAGTCAAAGTGACACTCGTCGAGGAATTTGAAGAAATCTGGAGTGGACCAGCTGCTGTGGGTCAACGTTTACATCAGCCAGTCATGTGTGAGTGCTGTCGGGAAGCCTGCTCCGTGTGTGTGTGTGTGCATGCGTGAATGTGTTGCATGCTGTGATGAGGTATCGCATGTCATCTTTGTGTGTAAGTGTTCAGTGCAGCGATGCATAAGTGTGTGTGCATGTGTGGTGTACGTAGGTGGTATGTGTGTGAGTGTGTGTGAGTCCGGAGGATTAGAGTCGGCGGCGCGTTCAGGATCGTCACAACAATGCAGGATCTCGGAGTCGTGACCTCTGGTTCCCTCAGAGAGCGAGTGCAGAGGATGATCTACATCTGTGAAGACGTTTGTTGATCAGGGACTGCTTCTGCAGCTCAGAGCAGAACAACAGCTTCCAGCTGGAGCCTGGAGGAGACACATGTAATCACCAGCAGCTTTAACCTATCCTGTGATCCGTCTCATCATGATGGTAATAATGATGTAATCTCTGTCAGGTATGTTCTTGCTATGTTGCACACGACCAGATAAACATGACGACATGATGCTTTGACATTACACACCCGCTGGCATTTCCCTCTAACGGCATGAGGAGGCTGGGAAGCTCAAAAGATGTACTGCAGTGTTTCAGGTCACAGATTGTAAAAATGACAAACCCCTTTTCATTTCACGGCGGCTCGATTGATCCACTAGTGAACAGACGGAATAAAGAAACTCTGAGGGACATTAGGGGACGTTTCAAGGTAAAACATAGCCACTGTTAACGACCTAAACAACGAACATTATCTGATCCATCCAAAAAGGTCTGTCAAATAATACAAACGGCTCAATTTCAGTGTACAGTCATGCCACATATCACTAGAAAGATTATAAGATAAAACCAAAATGGTGACAAAATGGAACTTTTTCATGCTTTTATCTGTAAAAAGACGACTCTCATGAGCAGATATGGGTTTATATGCCCATCCTAGAACCTGCAACAGCCAACGAGTGATCTCTCTTCTTTCACACACACACCAGCCTCCAGATAACTGAAGCATCATGAGATTTCAGATCCAGTAATATATAGTTTAAATCAGTTTTTAAGGCCCTAAACTTGAACTTTGTATGTGTTTTACTCTTTGATCAGGCTGTTTTTCCACCTCAGCACTATTTTTTGACTGTTTTATAAGCACAATGTTGGTGTAAATAAGGAAATAAAGAACTATAGAGAGTTTTTGCTCCTGTTACTCTCAGGCAGGGTTCTTCAAACGGTTCAACAACAATTGAATTTGATTTGGGCTTTTTAGGCATTTTAGGATAACTTTACATACATTTTCAGGAAACAGGCTAATCAATGAAAAGAAAAGTAGTTGCCAACTATTTAATGATTGAAAAATAATTACTAAAATTACCTGGTTACAGCCTCTTAAACATGAGAATTTGCTGGTGTTCTGAGGTTGTGGTTGGTATTTTTACGATTTTTAGAAGTTTTGTAGAATAAACAAACCAAAAAAGTGGCTGATTCCAAACGGTGTACTGAAAAAGGAACTAACTGGATGTTTAAGAATCAAAACAACGTTATAGGAGTTGAAAGGACTTGTTGCAGGAAACAAAAACAGGAGTGCAGCAGCTGAAAATAACAGTTTCAGCGGGGAATTAAAAGTAAAGAGAGCACCTCCCTGAAGGAACAGCTCGCCTAGAGAAGGACATACTCCATTAACTGCTGCTGGAAATGGCCCAGTTAATAAAGGCATGGGAAGACACAGACAAGGATAACCTTTTGGGACAATGATCACGTTGGACTAAATAGTGTGGCTCATTGATGTGTTTCGAGAATCAACAATGGAGCTCGATGGCACAAAAGACGAAGATGGATCATACTTGGTTTCCTTTGTTTTAATCCCCTGATTTTAAATTGCTTCTTTATTCGACTGCTGTGACACATTATCTGTCTACATTGAGAAAGAAGACCATGGTGGTAGAGGGCATCTATCTCAATACATTGCTCTGTAATAGATTTTTTAACAGCCCGGGAGTTGACCTCATTAAAATGCCTATTAAGAGCAGTAGCCTCTCTGTTGTTCAGATGAGCAGAGCCACTGTGGTTAATTAATCATGGTACACTGAAACATGCACAGTCTGAGGCACAGTTACCCCAATCGAAGCCTTTCTTCCTGTCCCGGGCGTCCACTGGTAGCTAAGTGGAGCTTTCACCCACAGCTCAGGAGGAACTTTTTATTTTCACTCTCGTTTCCATGAACCTGATGGCTCCGAAGCCATAACTGTTCACTCTTACTCTTCAACCGACGACTATGTTTTCAGAATCAGTCCGAGAGCGTGTTGGTGACTGAGCTAATGGAACCACACATGCTGCTAATTAGCAAGCTAGCCAGCTCGAAGCAGTAAATGAACCAGTCTAAAGGACATCAGAGAGATCTTGTGACCTAATAGTGTTAACATGTTTCCAGCTAACCAAACATCTAGCCTCAGGAGTAGCCACCATACTGCTAGGACCGCCTGTTTAATGTGGACGTATGTATGAATGACCTCTGCTGTGCTGCATCCTGATGTGACACAGTCAGCCTCTTTCATCTTTTTAGTAATACTAATTATACTTTTGAAAATCACTTTGACAATGATTCTTACTGCACTAGATGGTACATTTTATGGTTTTGGTCATGTTTTTTTTTTTTTTTATCACAAAGTTAATATAGTTTTTTTCCTTACTGAAGATTTATCCTGAATGTTCCCTTCAAGTTCAGACCTTAAAGACATTTCCAGGAAAATGTAGCTTTGCATGGTACTCAAATTCATCTGTGTATTTATGGTTTTCTTGATAGGTACAGATACGAACTTAAATAGCTGTCAAATGCAAGTGTCATAGTCAGACAGCAGATGTTAATGCTAAACTTTGACAGATAAATAGACAACTGTGTCATCAGCGTACATCTGAAGACCTACTGCATACCAGAGCATATTTTTTAAATAATACATCTACAGATTTTGCAGAAAGGTGCAAGAAAAAAGTATATCTTTTGCTTAAAAACATAATTATGATTGTGAATTAATCATTTTGAAATAATTGTTTTGTTGGGTCCCAGCTGCTAAAAACGTTGAGCTAGCAGTAAAAACTGTTGATATCTGTGTTTTGTCAGCATCAGCAGTCTTGGTAGTTGCCAGTTTAGGGGAAAAACATACTTAAAAAATTGCTGAGTTCTACAGGATGCAACCAGCATATTGTACTGGCAACGCTGATGTTTGCTAGCTAGCATTAGCAACATTAGCTAGAGCAACAAGCTGGCCATCACTCGAGGGGGCAGATGATTCATCAACAGCTCTTTTGACGTGAATGTGATTGAAAGGAGGAGATGGAATAACATATTTAGTGGCTGAATGTGATCAAAAACAGAGACATTCAGAGGTGCTGGATTCGTCCTGATGTTATCGAGTGTGTAGCATTAACATGATATCATTGTTTCATATTAAATATCACAGTTTTGTCAGTGTTGGTGTATTGCTACCTCCCTATTTCTGGGAGGTCGTTAATATTCAACCTGAAAGGATGTGACCTGAGACAGTTCATTGGGTGACTCCTTATCTAGAGTTTTACGATATTGTGATTTATGGTATCGAATGCCTTCTTCATAGCCAGGATAATTGCACCTACATTTCATTTATGAAGTGACGGTTTAATATTTTCTCGTTGTAAACTGGAAGCTGACGGTGTAGAATGGTTTTATTGGAGACTGAATGGTGGGAACACATCCAGATATCCTGCTTTAAACTGGGATACATTTGGCCAAAGAAGTCTAAGTGATAAAGTCTGTTGAATCTGTTGCAACCAGACATTTATATTGTTGCCTGTGTGACCAAAATGTACGTGTCACTTTGAATCAGTGTATTCTTTCACTATCAGAACACACATACATTTTTAAAACACGACCGCTGTGGTGACTGGTGCTGCAGAAAGTTGTGGGACTTCTCGGTGGCCTAGATCCTTTCTGTCCCGACAGAAGATGGATTACACTTGTCAGGACCACAAGCAGAGTGTGAAGAGCAGACATAAGGCTTCATCTACCCAACGCACACACACACACACACACACACACACACACTGAGAAGTTTTTGGACACTTTAATATCCATCATTCCGTCCGAGGGAATTTAATTTCTTATGGTTTTCATAAAACTCCTACACACAAACTCAATCTCTGTCTCCACACACACACATTTTAAACAGGCCGCATACAGAAAACCTCTCTGGTAGCGCTGCTGAAAACTTTGTAATGTGTCCGCGGTCTATATTTGTCACAGCGGCGTCAATTCTTTTCCTCGTCAGCGTTTGAAGCTCCGCTGTAATGAGCCTGCCAGTCACAGTGTCTAGGATTAAAAAACACAGAGGCGACGCACCACAGACGATGATGACAGCTGCCTGAGAGAGCGCAGAGGGAAGAAAGAGGAAAATACTCCTTTTCAAGAGCAACAATATGTAACTTCTTGCCTGGAGGCAGGGAGTTGTTGTGTCAGTCGAGTACTTCCTCCCACTGAGCTGAGAGAGAAGTCAAAGTGAAAGTGAGAGTGAGAGCATCCTGTCTGTCAGTGAAGGAAATACTGGATAACAAGTATCTTCAGGTAATTTCTCTCACTTTAGAACAATTTAGTTCTCATACTGGAGTATTTCTGTTTTCTCCTGAGATCATCAGGCTCCACTTTACACTGAAGGACTTGAATCAGCTTTCATGAAGGTGGACAGCTGAATCCTCAGCATGTTCACGGCCTGACCCTTCCCTCCAGAAGGAGGAGTAAACACGCCATAGGAGGAGTAAACCACTAAAAGGAGGAGTAAACCCCAAAGGAGGAGTAAACACCCCAAAAGGAGGAGTAAATGCCCCAAAGGAGGAGTAAATCCCCAAAGTAGGAGTAAACCCCCAAAGGAGGAGTAAACCTCCCAAAAGGAGGAGTAAACGCCCCAAAGGAGGAGTAAACCTCCCAAAAGAGGAGTAAACCCCCAAAGGAGGAGTAAACGCCCCAAAGGAGGCGTAAACCTCCCAAAAGAGAAGTAATCCCCCAAAGGAGGAGTAAACCTCCCAAAAGAGAAGTAATCCCCCAAAGGAAGAGTAAACCCCCAAAGGAGGAGTAAACGCCCCAAAGGAGGAGTAAACCCCAAAGGAGTAGCAAACCTCCCAAAGGAGTAGCAAACCTCCCAAAGGAGGAGTAAACCCCCAAAGGAGGAGGAAACGCCCCAAAGGAGCAGTAAACCACTAAAAGGAGGAGTAAACGCCCTCAAAGGAGGCGTAAACCCCCAAAGAAGAAGTAAACACCCCAAAGGAAGAGTAAATGCAACAAAGGAGGAGTAAACCTCCCAAAAGGTGGAGCAAACCCCCAAAGGAGGAGTAAATCACTAAAAGGAGGAGTAAACCTCCCAAAGGAGGAGTAAACCTCCCCAAAGGTGGAGCAAACCCTCAAAGGAGGAGTAAATGCCCAAACTTTTTGTGTTGTTTTGATTGACAGACTTCTAGTGGCAGAAATGACATATTGTCCGATTAATGTAAGTGAACTTATTTTAGCATTTAGCTCACAAATCCCTACGGTGCCTCCAGGTCCAGCCTCACAGAGCTGTGAACATGGCCGCTCCAAACACAGAACTAAGTAACTGTGAAATGTTTATCTGCATGATGCCAAAGAACTACTGAGTCAACTCTCCTTTAAAAGTAAGATGTAAAAAACTTAAATAACCTCGGTGTAAACTGACAACCATCCCACCCGTCACTGATGCTGTCATTTCGTGTCAGAGCTCTGCTCTAGACGTGAGCATTTGATGAGACCGTTTCCTTTTTAAATCAAGACAGCTCAATCTCTGCCTGTCTTGTGTTCAAACACATCGGATAGACGAGTTTAAACTCGCTGTCGTTTCCCTGCGGAAGCCTCACACACATCCTCCCTCATCTATTACATGCAAATATAAAGAAAGTGATATTGCTTTTACACGTGTAGGCTAACATCAGACAGCATCTTTGAATGAACATCCACCTACACTTTGATGTTCATCCTTTCCATAAAATAAAAGTGAAATACATTCAAACACTGTGGAGATGTATAGAGAAGCTGCATATTTGTGAGACGTGGGGCTTTTCCTCCGCTGCCGCTGTCGACACATGACAAAGTGGAGGATTAGCTTCATGTTGGTGAAGCCTGGCTCCACTGCAGGGCTCTCAGTGGTGCGCTCACATTGTGTGTCATGTTTCACTTTGTGTGTTGTGTTCACTGACAGTAAATCACTCCGCTAACGACGGTCGTGGCAAGTAGATCTGCCTTCCCCGCGGCTCTGTCAGTAGTCAATATTACTTTACCGCTGTTTCCTCATGTTTTACCACACAGAAGTACAAGTTCTACAGACCGATGGTTTGTGGGGACCGTGAGGACAGACAGTCCTCATGTATGATCAGAGCATTGTGGAGGCAGAAAGTTTTCTTTTAGCTGCAGAGAGCCAAGCTAGCTGTTTGTCCCTGATTCCAGACTTAATGCTAAGCCAGCTCTTTACTGTATATATAGTAAACGTTATACGAGTTAGTCTAACAAACGTGACATCAGTGACATCATTTATGTACGCCGACTGACTCACATAACTTAAAAACGAATCACTTTCTGTGAGTGTCTGCAGGATGAGAGACTTCTGTGTCGGTTCGTGTCTTAATTCACTTCTTCCTCTTTTCCCGGCTGAATGTTAAACGACTCAGACGTCAGGATAAAAGCATTAGCAGAGACTCCAGCTGTGAGTCATTCCTCCCCTGATAACCTCCGCAGGACATCAAACCTTTTAAAGCTCCATCACACTGACTTCGTGACCGGTCACTTTTTTTTATTAAATGACAGCTGCTAATGTTGCTGCCAACAACATCTCTGCCTCCCTGCAGGGTGGGAATGATTCTCAGTCAGGTCGGAGACGCTCGCTGCTTTTGGCTGCCGGCTTTCACATCAATATTGAGCCTCTTACAATTATTGATTTGGTTTTCCAGAGTCAAAGGTTCCCAAATCTCCAATTTTGAATCCCCCTTAGCCTTGAAATATGTTATTTTCAAATGAGACGCTGCAGCTCAGCAGCAACGTAATCCCTCATTTAAAAAGCTAATTTCAACCAAAAGTCAAACAGCTCGACTTCAAGCAAAATCTTTCCCTTTCTATCAGCCTGTTGGTCTCATCACTCCTCTAAATAATGCATCTCAGTAGAATAACTAAAATATGATGAATTTAGTGACTTTGAACTGACACTTCACGTCGGCCTGTCGCTGTTTGAACTGATACTCTGGTTTTCGTCTGTTCGCGTTTCTGCTTTAACTGGTTTGATTTTCATAGTTTGCTCGACAACTTGGCCTGTGCTCGGCATGATTCAAAGTCTCACTAATTGGATTCCCCGATTCTACAAGGTTTGACTTTCTTAAATAAGTGTCTGAGACAAGCTTTGAGGGGACGAGGAGTGAAATCGAACAGAGACTTTGGATTTGTCTGCAGTGTCGTAGAAAGTACACAATATTAAGATATCGTGTTAAATTATTACTCTGTCAAAGTCAAAGTCACCTGTATATGAATAATACATAAGTTTTTGATGTCAGTATCACTAATAAACTACTGTTTACCCGAGATAAAAACACCTGATAAAGACAGAAGCCACAGAGATGAAAAGGCAGAAAGAAGCAGGAAGTCGAGGATGTGAAAAATATCCCACGTTCACACCAGATTTCAGAGTCGTGCTCCTGGTTTAATGTGACAACATCAGCTGTGAGTCACTGTCCTTTTTCTTTTCTGTTTTCCAGGGTGGTTTCTGATGCTGCTGATTCCACACATGTGTCAGCAGCCCGGAGATGAAGGTTACGTGTAATTTTTATATGTCATTGGTAATTTCCCCCGGCAGACGAAATCTAAAGGCGGTGAAGGACGGGTAAATGGACAGAAGGACAGTAAGCATTACCATAATCATGGAGGGAGGACAGGGAGTGACGTGACAGGACGGACGGATGGAGTGTAATGTGATGGAGGAGACGAGAATGACAGGAATCAGAAACACCCAGAGAGGAGGAGGAGGTAACGGGAAGGAGGGCCGCAAATGATTGTGATCATCAGATCTGAACCAGATCAGGAAGTTCAGGACGGTGGGCTGCAGCTGAGCGGAAAAAGCAGAATAAAGAAAGCAGCTGTCCAGTGAAAAAGTTCTGAATGCAACTCCATGAAACAAAGTCTGTCGATGTGGCAGCTGACAACTGGTGAGCAGTTTAAAGGTGGGTTCATCTTTAAACTTGTACTTCATTCATCACTGACGCCACAACAGTGACTACTGGGATGTCTTTTTATAATCATTTAACAGTTTACAGCTCGACACCGCCTCACACACACACACACACACACTGTATTTTTTTTATCCTTCCTGTGACAAATTTAAGCCGGAAGACAAATTATCCTCCTCAGCCGGGAACACATTTTCATTTTGAATGCGACATGTGAGAAACATCAGCAGACGCAGGACCTCTTTACATTTATATTGGCTCTCAGCACTGAACATTCATTCTTTCAAACCTTTTCAGATATCAGCTCCGTCTGTCTGTTCTATTATCTTTTAATTGAAAAACCATATGATGGATGGAGCTCATGTTGAAGTTTTTGAGTGGAGTAATGCATCATAAACGATGATGAAAGGTAACTGAGTACATTTACTCGAGTACTGTCCTGAAACTTGCATTTCACTGGATTGCATTGCAGGAATAGTTCCTGCAGATCTGTGAAGAAAGATCGTGGTTCAGATGTCATCAGTGTGATGTCAAAATAAGATAATATATATATAGTTCTGTTTACATTATTGCATTTTAAATGGTATAACTGTAGAGCCTCATTCATTCAGAGGTTCTTCAGTAAAACTGAGCAGTGCAGAGGACGTGAGGCTCATATTTTAATTTTACGAGAACGAATGAGCAGAGAAGTTGAACCTCGAGCAGACTGAAGAGGTTTTCACACTGCTGCTGTTCACACAGGTGAGCTGTATCTCACTGTACAACCACTCTGTTGCCTGGCAACATATTGTGTGTGTGTGTGTGTGTGTGTGTGTGTGTGTGTGTGTGTGTGTGTGTGTGTGTGTTTACGCCTCTATGTTTACCTTCTTCTGTATATGTGGTCATTTTTGAGGGTTTCTTCCTGTTAGATCTGGCTGCACAGAGGGAGGTGGGCACATATTTAGAGCTGATCAGTTGCATGAATGAACCGTAATGTTGTCTTTACAGAAGAGGACTTTATTGTGACATTGAGGCTGCGTCATAAAGTCATTTTTGCAAACCCGTGTCAAAGAGACCAAATGGTTGTCAAACACAGTCTTTGAGTCGTCAGTGAGCTCTTTTCATTGAATGTGCAATTTGCAGCGAGGAGACCGTTTCCCTCCCGTCACCCGTGTTGACACGCTGCACTTATCTGATCAGAAGCAAACGGCATACTTGAAAATAGCCTGACAGCCCTGCAGGACTCTGACATGTATCTGCACTCACAGAGCATCTCATTACACCAGGAGCACTGGGTCCAGTTTTCTCTCTCAGCACTGACCGCGGCTCTGAAACAACAGCGAAGCAATCGTGATGTAAAATATGGATTTGTCTAATATTTTGTTTGATTTTAATATTTGCTTATTTTGCTAGTTTCAGTGTATAATTTCCCCAAAATAGGCCGACTGTACGAGACAAATATAACACCCAAACACATTTCCATAAAGAGAGAGAGCAGAAAGAAAGAATCTGTCCTCCAGTTGAAGACTAAAAACAGACTCTGGTGAAAGTAGAAGTACTGATACAGCTTCTTTACTCCAGTAGAAGTACTGATACAGCTTCTTTACTCCAGTAAAAGTACTGATACAGCTTCTTTACTCCAGTGGAAGGACTGATACAGCTTCTTTACTCTAGTAGAAGTACTGATACAGCTTCTTTACTCCAGTAGAAGTACTGATACAGCTTCTTTACTCCAGTAGAAGTACTGATACAGCTTCTTTACTCCAGTAGAAGTACTGATACAGCTTCTTCACTCCAGTAGAAGTACTGATACAGCTTCTTTACTCCAGTGGAAGTACTGATACAGCTTCTTTACTCCAGTAGAAGTACTGATACAGCTTCTTTACTCCAGTAGAAGTACTGATACAGCTTCTTTACTCCAGTAGAAGTACTGATACAGCTTCTTTACTCCAGTGGAAGGACTGATACAGCTTCTTTACTCCAGTAGAAGTACTGATACAGCTTCTTTACTCCAGTAGAAGTACTGATACAGCTTCTTTACTCCAGTAGAAGTACTGATACAGCTTCTTTACTCCAGTATAAGTACTGATACAGCTTCTTTACTCCAGTAGAAGTACTGATACAGCTTCTTTACTCCAGTAAAGTAATCGAGTACAGGCTCTGACATGTCCTCAGAGTATCAGAGTAAAAAGTCTCCCTCTGAAGGACATCTGTGGTCAAAGCTAACTGAAGCTCACGTCATATTAATATAACTCAAAGACTATTAAAGTTAAAGGTAGAATCAGTAGGATTTGTCCCAGCTGTTCCTGAACGCACCACAAAGACAGCTGATTGTTGAGTCTCATTCCCAGGACGTCACATAGACACATGTTGGGTTGTAAAGCGTCCCGAGCAGCAACAAAGAGAGAAAATCAGAAACTCTCTGCAGATACGAGACACTAACACGCCTTTTCTCCACATTCCAGCCTCCCTCTCTGTCTGCTCACGTCTTCTTGCGTCTTTTACGTCTTTGTCTCATCTCGTCATGACTGGACTTGATAAGCAGGCTGTTAATTTGTTCTCTTACATCCACCTCTTTCATATGTCTTATTGCACTTCTCTGCAAAGCAAAGGTTTTGTATGAGTCATGAAAGTGTTGGCCGACAGTACTCAAGATATTGACGAACAAAGAAACAGAACAGAATCTGAAGGCAAAAAATCTAAACTGTCCTCTGCTTTGTTCATCTGTTCTGACTCCCAGAAACTTTACTTGCTTTGATTCCTTTCACCCCTTATTTCCCTTTTCGGTCTTCTCTCATATTCTCCCTCTCTTACACGCCACTCTTGGTGCTGAGTAACCTGCATTTACCCAGAAGCCCTTTCATCACTTCAGACCAGCGGAGGGGTAATTTTGATGCGTGGGCATCATCTCAAACACAAAAAGGCATTTTCCCCCTAATCACAGAGAGGCTGACTCTTCCTCTTGATGTGAGGTTTGCAATTTTCTACCTCTTTCCTTTTTTTCTTTGTGATCTGCCCCCTTCATCTCCATGTAAGAGCAGATTGTGTCAGTGGATTAACAAAGACTCAGAGTCGATGGAGCTGAGTGAATCCTGAATGCTCTCAGCTGTGGAGGTACATGTGGAGGTCACACGCACAGATTATTAATACAACTACTGATAATAATAAAAACACAGCAGTGAGAATACTTAAACAATCATCTCAGTCTCTGTTTGACTTAAGTTCCTGTCCCTGCAGCTCTTGTCTCACCACCCACCATCTCATGCAAATGTATCAGTGTCTTTGCCTTTAGCATGCACATTTTAGCATAAACTTCCCAAACAAAAGGCTTTGTAGGGTTGTCTATTTCTGTTCTGTTTCAGGAACTTGTAATAATTTGTGTTCCTCCAAATTTCAGGGTTTATATGACGAGACATGACTGCAGTGAAGATGTATCTTGTTCTGTATGTTGTCCTCTGTTGCTTTGCGTTCTCCTTTCTGGCCACAAAGACTTCATTTTCAGAATCAAACACTCTATCCTGACTCCTGATCGTTAAGAACAGGGGAAAAAGAAACCTTAACTAAGTCTAGGCCTATTTACCCATGGTAGATACACAAAAGTCGGCGAACCATGCCTGATGGCATCAAACAATAAGAGTCATGCTAGCAGCTCTGAGAGGCTGAACTTTGAGCTACATACCAACATGATGCTCACAATGAGCTAAATCATACCTTGTTTACCATTTAGTTACTGTAAGTGTGTTGGGGTGATGACATTTGCTATTTAGCACAAAACACAAAGTCCATCTGAGGCTGATGGGAGTGTCATTAGTTCTGCAGGTATTTAGTCATATGATGATGGCGCTGGATGAAAAGTCAGAGGATCAGAGTCATTAAGGTTCAACCTGAAGGAAACTTGAGTGTCTGGCGATCCATGTCCATCTTATCTCCAGCCCCAAAGATACGCCGCTTCAGGACTCAACTGACGGACCATCCGACCAGCAGAACAACCATCCTGAGCACCACTGGCATGGCTAAAAAAAATCTTTGCATGTCGGTGGAGTCTTTATGTGTGTCGAGTCTGAGACTTGCTGAAGCAGTGCATAAATCACATGAAATGATCAGTGAACACGGAGCAGCTGTGACTTGTGCAGCAGAACCTGTGGGCGACAGAAACTGTTCAGATCTTCACAGCATGTAAAGACACAGATTAATGACATGCATATATAAACAGGAGCGCACATATTCTCTTTCCCTCCTGCACAAATACAACCGTATGCCAGAGGATTGAGCAGGCTTTCACCTGATCTGCTTCCAGAGTACATACTGTATGTTTGTCAGCTCATGCGTCAGCGAGTCAGCTGCTTACTGAGCGTCTGCAGATGAATGATAGTACGGATGGATGATTCTGCTGCTCAGGGCCTCGCCGTCAGAAGATTTAGGAAGCTCAGGGTTTTGTGTTCGTCAGGCTGACGGTGGCATGATGGAAACACTGATATATTTCTGAGTCGCTGTTGCTGATTAGGTTCTGATCAAGACAAATACCCGGCATCTTTCTGCCCATCGAGCTTATTGTATTTCACAGTTATATATGGTGGCTGGGTCACTGATTTCTGAGGGAGGTCATAAGCTTCTCGCTGATGATGCAAAATGTGTCAGATACGATAGAATTTGTCCAACTCTGACGGGAACGTAATGCACCTGATAAAAGAGATTCAGCTCATTCTTCTTCTTCTTCTCTGAGTGAGCACATCAACTGGAAACGTAGATTAAATGTAAATGCATGGTCGGATGCTCGTGTAGCTTTATGTTCAGATGAGTTGAAGAAAAGCAGCTTAGTTAGGATGCAGTCATGGATGATGTTGTGCTCAGCGTTTAGGTTTCTTGTCAAATGTATGTAGATTTAAGATGGCTTTCACCAGAAAATGCAGAGGGGATTAAAGGCGATAAAATATGAAAAATTTTGTATCATTTCAGTAATCTGAGTGATTCGTCCTCTTTGGAACATTTTTAAATCAGAAACATTAAGTGTATGTAAAGCTGGAAAAGGCATTTATTATACTTAAAGCTAAGCAGCAAGAGGAGGAAGCGATTATGTAAGTTTTAACAGGACGAGTCCAGGATGCAAAATAGCATCGAGGGAAATAGTGTTACATGAGAGAAGGTGAGCCCTGGCATCAAAATACTAAAACGAAAAGTCGCAGCTGCTTGTTTAGGTTCAGACTGACCCGTTAGTTACCAGGTTAGAATTAGAGTAGCTTGACATTGTCAGTGCGCAGGTGGCTAACTCTGAGGTTGTTGTTTCCCGCAGACAGGTAAAAACAGTAACACATAGATTGTGGAAATGAGGAGAATAAAGACTGAGATAGGCACCAAACAGAAGGCTTATACCTGCAGTTGAATCAGACTAGATCGATGCTAGCAGCTCTGTTAGACTGTGGGCGGCACCACCTTCCGAAATAATCTTCAGCCAATGTAATCATCATAATCTAAACTTCATTTTCAGTTTTACTACAGTTCTGTGTGTGGTTTGCCCAGGTGGTGTTGCCGTACCTAACTGGCCAAGATGGCAGATGCACATATACTACTCATATTGGGTAGTGACTGTGCTCACAATAACAATGCTAATTATGTTTAGCAGATGTTCACCATTTTTGTTATGTTTTGATCTGCTGGTGGTGCTAGACACAAAGTCAAAGAATCACTATAAAGTATTTAGTTTTCAGCCTCTTGGGATCATGATCACCTCTGCCAAATTTCACACCAATTCATCCAACAGCTGTTGAGATATTTCACTCTTAAACCAAACCGGTGTAGCAACCAAACTACGACACCACAGCCTGTTTTTATCTGAAAGACACAGAGGAGGTAAATTGCACAGAGCATGTTTACCGTGCTGTGAGGTTTGATAAGCCACAAATGCAAAATAACCAAAGGAAAGAGAGTAAAAACAACACTACAAGTACAGAGTCTGGTATATTTCATTTGACGTGTCACTTTATATCATGGAGCTTAAAGTGACGCATGTAACAGACACCAGTATCACCACTTTATTCTGTTATTCTTTCAGAAGAACTGTTTCAAAGACTACGTTTCAAAAGCTGCCCTGTTTTTTTTTTTTGGTTTTTTTTGCATTTTCAGCTCAGAGATCACAAATTAGCTCTGCTTTTATTATTCAGTTTCAGAAACAGTCTGTTGAAGCTACAGGAGTGGAGTTTTCTTATGACACACTTGAAGTCAAAGACCGACGTTTGATTTTTAACAACAAAGAAGAACTCTGTGTGGTATGCTTTCAGAGGTCTTGCTATCACCCAGCTAGACAAATAACACAACTAGGTTAAACTTCGAGACTTAACAAGCTCCAAGACCAGATTTCCCCTCCAATTATCAGAAGTGGGAAACCCTCATAGTATGATTGCACCATTAGTGGTCCAACCATTCTCTCAGATCTCCCCTTTATTGCTTTTGGCGTTTGCTTGTTTCAACCTCGAGTAAGCTTTTTAGTCACTGGCCTGATCTCAGAGTTGTTTTTGTTTTTACTGAGCCTTAGGTCCACCCAAGATCCAGGATCCAGATCATTTCTGCCCCAAAACTATAGAATTCCCTTCCTCCTGTCATATATTATTAAAGTTTCAAGAGCCGACCTAAACACTTTCTTTGTTTATCTTTAGATGCAGGCTTTAACTATTTATAAAACCCGTCAGCTCCTGAATTTCTCCTGAGTCCTTGGTTCATTTTGATGTTTCCGAGTTATGTCTTTGTTCTGTTTCCCCTTTTCTATTTACTCATCGTAAATCACTTCAGATCAGTTGCATGGTGTTTAGGGCCAGAAACATGCAAGTATGCAAAAAACAACGCCTGGCCCTGCTGGCACAAACAGTCGTCCCCAGTGATTATACTCAATGTACACGCTTATGATCCAGTGGCGGTAACAAATGTGAGTGTTCAAATGGTGATGGATGATGTAGAGCTAATCAGAGCATCACCATGACCGCAGCAGTAAACAAACATGATGTCTGTGGAGGAATGTGAACTGCTGTATCTACTGCACAAATACAGAAATAAAAGAACCTGACTAGTAGACAAGACGTGATGTGCCTTTAAATATGCCGATGCATGTGGACATGTTGGGCTAGAGCTTCCTTAGACTGGTAAGCCCAAGTGAACCAAACAGATGGGGTCAGGGGGGCTGCAACACTCAGCCTGTAGCTACGATTTCCAGGTGACACGTTCCAAAACACAACAACTTTTAAAACAATCTTCTTCAAGTACATATACATGTAAGTATATGTATAATTTACTCTTACTTGTACGTATAATACTTTAACTTTTGCTCAAGTACTTTTCATAAGGGTAAACTTCACTTTTACTGAAATACTACTAGCACAGTATCTACTCAAGTATTCGTTATCTCAGAGATCATGATCATAAAATGTGACTTTATATAACACTATGAACAACTTTCTGCCTGCATGAACTCCCACAAGGTTCCACTGGATTCAATATAGAGTATTTGGCAAATACTGAAAAGGACAGGTGTGAAGCCGCCAAGTAAACACCTGGGTTAAGTTTGTTTAAAAAAATTAATTAATTAAAAAAAAGAATGTGACTGAAAGCTCAAAGTCAAACTTTTTGGCTTCATTAACAGGTGTTTGTGTCTGCGTTCAAACAAAAGAAGCATGAATCATGTTGGCAGCATCAGAGTTTGGAGCTGCTTTACTGCCTCAGGACCTGGCTGGCTCCCCAACTCTGGGAAAACAAAAACATAAGTTGGAGGAGACAGTGTCTGGGGTTCACTGACTCAACCATTCCAAGATCAAGACTTTCTTCTTTTTTCTTCAGACCTAACTCAAGTAGAAATGCTGTGGAGGGTCAACAACATTTTCTCACCAAAAGTTGTAAGAATCATTTGATATAATTCTCAAAGGGTTCAAGGTTGCTACTGAAAGACTAATGCACAACAATCAATAACAATTCAAAAATATGTGTTTTTGAGTTGACTTGGGTTCTTATTTCAGTTGACTTACATGAAGATCTGATAATGTTTTAGCTCTAACGATGCCGACACATTAAATTCAATAGGATGAGCATGGTACAACAAGATTAGAAGAGCTGTATAGATGGTTGTGGGTGAGTCCCACAATGTTAACTTTTGATAGTTGATAGCTACAGTGAAGGCTAGTTAACATGTTTGTTGACCAAGCTCACACTGCCTTATACTTATACTTATAAATTCATGTTTTATGTACAAATAATGGTTGCAGAAATATTTGACTCTCAAGTCATTATCTTCATAAAATGGCAGTTGAGCTAGCTATGCTAACTGACTAGCTATAGTTGCTATAAGCCATTCTAGCACTTCTGGATGAAACCGTGCGGTGTTCTAACCCAATCTGCAGAATTAAATGTTGGCATTGTCTGTTTCAGCAACCATGAATATGTTTGAATCCAACATTCAATTTCATGTTGTGACAACATTGTGGTTATGGTCTGGTTTGGTTTAGGTGCAAAAGGTGCTTTAGGAAAAGACAATGGTTTTGCTTAAAATACCTGGTTCTGTCATCACAAAGACGGACGTTTTGTTGGATAAAACGGGATGACATCGGTGGTCTTCAACTGTGATCTCGCCGAACTGGCAAGCCACCACCACCCCCTCCTGCTGCTGAAAGAATAGAATAAGGTCACAGATGTATTCTCAGTGTAATAATGTATATATTGTAGAAATGTATCCATAGTTTGCAGAAACATAAAATGCCAACATTATATTCTGGTGATTAGGCGACCTATAACCACACCTAACAGTCAAAACAGTAAAAGTGGACGATGATGAACCAGCTGTGAAAGCAGAGCGACTTCTGTCTGCAAGTCGATACATTTAGTTTAGCAGTCGGGGTGAATGAATGGTGCTTCTTTAATACTTGGTAACTAACAAAAGAAAACAAGATATTAAACCAGCAGATGGTGGATAAGTAAATAAAGTTGAAAACTTTCCTCTGCAGGGGTCTTTTGTGGCTGCTGAGCTGATCAATGTGGAGTGCAATGGAATATTGATTCTGTTCACGGTTTCAGAGAGCAGTAAAAACAGTTTAGTCATTCCTCTATTGATATTTATACAAGGCCAGCCCTCCATTTTCTCAGTTTTCTCTCCCTTTTTGTGAGGCAGCTGGTCATGAGAGTGTTCAGGGTTGAACATGCCCATGGAATGAATTAATGAGTCCATAGGGAAGCTTTATAAGGTGCTATTTCATCCTTAACGCCCTCTCTCGACCCGGCAGAATGAGAGGAAAGAGAACAAAGCAGAAAAAGTCAAGGAGTCGAATCGTTTGGTTAATGAGGGCGAAACAAAAAGCATTTCAGCATCACAAGAAGGCAAAGGAGAAGAAAACAAGAGGTTGATGCAGAGGCAGAACACTGTGCCACCATCCATCACTGAGTGTGTGTGTGTGTTATGCTTGTGTCACAAATATGTGGATTTTCTTGCTGAAATCTCAGAAGGAAGAAGCAGCTGTCATACACTGGACGGTATTTATATTCATTTATATTTCCTGACACATTCTCCAACAGTCAGTGTCGGAGCATGTTGCTGTGTGGTGGACAAGTTTCTCGGTTTTATAATAAACAAGCTGGTTGCATGCCACCAGCTGTGTGTGTGTGTGTGTGTTTAGACATGTGTGGGGGCTTTAATTTCCATTTGAAAGCGTTGTTGTGTGTCCTATTTGTACATGTTGGCACACTTGCTTCCCTTATGTAACTGCCTCTGTGGTGCTGAGAGAAAGGAACTTCAGTCTGGCCATGAGCTGCAGAGGAAACAAAGAAATATGAGATGTTTTACAAGATGTTGTCTGTGCTGCAAGTTCACTTGTCATTGTTTATTGTTATTTCATTTAGTTGTGTTTCTTCAGAGTGGACCTTGATCATGGTTATAAATACTGCTGAAGTCATTCTGAAGTAATTGCCTGTAATTAGTGCCTCTAATTAGTTTTAGTTCAGTCACTTCTGTGAAATGGTTGCAAACACATCTGGACCAGCATCCATGTGTCTACAATATATGAAGCATTTACTCATGGATTACAAACATTTTTAACATAATTATAATAATTTCAAGAAAACATCAGCCATTCTGGCTCATAGCTCATTTTATAAAGCTCTTTATAAAGATTTTTTTTATATCAACAAAACCAACAAACAACCTGGTTACAGCTGTACAAACCAAAATACAACCTGGTTACAAACCAATGAACAACCTTGTTACAGCATATGAACCAAAAAACAACCTGGTTACAGCCATACAAACCAACAGACAACCTGGTTACAGCGGTATAAACCAACTAACAACCTGGTTAGAGTAGTATAAACCCACACAACCTAGTTACAGCAGTATCAACCAATAAACAAACTGGTTACAGTCGTATAAACCAACACAACCTAGTTACAGCTGTATAAACCAACACAACCTGGTTACAGCAGTATAAACCAACAAACAACCTGGTTACAGCAGTATAAACCAACAAACAACCTGGTTACAGCAGTATAAACCAACAAACAACCTGGTTACAGCAGTATAAACCAACAAACAACATGGTTACAGCAGTATAAACCAACAAACAACCTGGTTACAACGGTATAAACCAACACAACCTGGTTAGAGAAGTATAAACCAACACAACCTGGTTACAGCAGTATAAACCAACAAACAACCTGGTTACAGCAGTATAAACCAACACAACCTGGTTACAGCAGTATAAACCAACATAAACCAGTTATAGCAGTATAAACCAACAAAAACAACCTGGTAATAGCAGTACAAACCAACAAACAACCTGGTTACAGCAGTATAAACCAACAAACAACCTGGTTACAGCCGTATAAAACAACACAACCTGGTTACAGCAGTATAAACCAACAAACAACCTGGTTACAGCAGTATAAACCAACAAACAACATGGTTACAGCAGTACAAACCAACAAACAACCTGGTTACAGCAGTACAAACCAACAAACAACCTGGTTACAGCGGTATAAACCAACACAACCTGGTTACAGCGGTATAAACCAACACAACCTGGTTACAGCAGTATAAACCAACAAACAACATGGTTACAGCGGTATAAACCAACAAACAACATGGTTACAGCAGTACAAACCAACAAACAACCTGGTTAAAGCAGTACAAACCAACAAACAACCTGGTTGCAGCGGTATAAACCAACACAACTTGGTTACAGCGGTATAAACCAACACAACCTGGTTACAGCAGTATAAACCAACAAACAACATGGTTACAGCAGTACAAACCAACAAACAACCTGGTTACAGCGGTATAAACCAACACAACCTGGTTACAGCAGTACAAACCAACAAACAACCTGGTTACAACGGTATAAACCAACACAACCTGGTTACAGCAGTATAAACCAACACAACCTGGTTACAACGTATAAACCAACACAACCTGGTTACAGCAGTATAAACCAACACAACCTGGTAACAGCGGTATAAACCAACAAACAACATGGTTACAATGGTATAAACCAACACAACCTGGTTACAGCAGTATAAACCAACACAACCTGGTAACAGCGGTATCTATGTAGTAGTAGCTATGTATTTGAAGTAACAGACAGCAAAGGTTCTCCCAAGGATAAAAAAAACCCACAGAATCCTGCACCATTGGAACATTCCATCATTCATCATTTGCCATCCCCCCTTTGGTTGTGATTGCAGAAACATACTGTATATGTGGTGGGACAGCATGTGGAACATACGAAGCTGGCTAACAGGCCGTCTTTTCCTCTGTGACTGATGATGAACAGAAGGTGCAGCCAAATGCTGTTGGCTTCTCCACAGCACTGACATCCAAAGCCCAACAAATGTCCTCTAGGGTGCGCTGGCTGTCAGCCCGGGATGCTGTGACAGCTTCTCTGTGGAACTATTAACTCTGCTCTTATGTTCTAGTGTGCTGACGAAAAATAATTTAGTCACACACACACATACATTGAGTCAGCCAATACAAAGCGTGTAAATCAATGTTCATACAGCCTTAAAATAAAAGTAGCAAAAAAAAAACAGACCATGAACACAATTTAGTTTTTCCATAAACAACATTTAGAATACCACAAAATGCTAAATGCCCTTTATGAAAAGCAAAATCAATCAGAGTAGGGCTGAAACTTTCATTGTTGCTTTAACCTGGTGACTATCTGCAGGATTAATTGATCAATCTTTTAGTCTATCAGATTGGATTTCTGGTTGGAAAAAATAAGCAAAATGGCCATGAAAAGCAGAAAATCCTCACATTTAGGAAACTGGAATCATAAAATGTTTGGTATATTTGCCTGAAAGAAAATAATCAATTAATGGGATGTGGACCTCCATTTCTACAGCGCTACTCAAGACACTTTACATCACTGTCACCCATGCAGAGGCTGCCATGCAAGGTGCCAGCTGCTCATCAGGAGCAATTTGGGGTTCAGTATTTTGCTCAAGGAGACTCCAACATGCTTCTACCTCCTGAGCTACAGCCGCCTCCATCCCAATTGTTGGCATTCATTTTCTTTCAACCAGTCTTTGCAGCTTCTTCAGTAACATTCAATCAGTTCATGCTCTGGCCGAACTGAATAATAGTTGCCTGCTCCTTGTGTGATATTTTTATTATAAAATATTCTCTTTCACTTTCACACAAAGTCTGGAGACGCTGAATAATTTAATAATGTTGGAGATTCATATTTATGAAGCCATGAATAATACAAGTATTTCATTGTCCTTCACATGAATGAAGACTCCAGTCAGAAAAGCAAACACCAGGGGCAAAAACAATAACAATGAAACTGATCTAAAATCCCAAAGGGATTGATTCAAGTTACTAAGCTCGACAAAGCACAACATCCGATTTCACCCTACAGCAACTGAATCTTAAGCTGTCCGATTGGATGTTTCTCAACAAAGTGCTTTCTGTTAGGCTATAAACAACTTTCGGACAGAAGTGAACCACAAACAAGTCCAGTTGCCAACGATACAGCACCTAGATTTTACCATGACCTGGATGACTGAGAACCTTCATCAACAACTGCAGTAATGTTTTCCTTTTGTTCTGCACCTTTCTACGGGCTCTGTAGATGTATTATTTCTTTTAAAATGATTAGTCTACAGAAAGATTTTATCAAATACGACCTGTTTTGTTGTTGTCGGTTATTTTATTATGAAAAATGTGGGCGTTAAGTTGCTCTTTAATATCATTTCTTGGTTGTCTTTTGAAGGAAAACTACAAACACTTAACCGCATTAATGGTCCCAGAACTGTCCTCCATAAGCACAGACTCCCTTCATTGTGGACCAAGAAATCAACAGATGGACCCGCTGCTGGAGTCAGCTATAAACACTCTATCTTCATCTGTTGTTCCACCCTCACCACACTCGTCTCCAGCATCCATTGCCACGCTTGAGTTCTTATGATTGCTTTACATCATGTTTACACTTGAAAAGAGCAGCGTGACCTCAGAGCATCCGACAGTTGGGGGTCAAGGGCCTCATAGCTTATTCATGTTGGCCTGGATATCACCAGCTCCCGCCCGTGTTCAAGATGTAGAGAAGCCTCTTGACACATTCAGCACTCAATGAGCTGTTTCAAGTCGGGAGCAGGCAGATGAATTAACACAATCTAAAACCTCCTTTTAAGTAGAATTCACCTAAACAGCACAATATCATCAAAATTCTCTCAATTTATAAAGTAAAACGGATCCTAGTGCTAATTGATGATTAAATGTCATACTTTTGCAGTACAGCTACTGAGGCGTTTCACTGCGGATACCCAGAATGCTTTTCTACATCCCAGTGGGCTTGAACTTGTGTTCATGGGTGAGTTGTACACGTGGGTGGAGAGCACGTTGTTGTCGGTGTAGCTAAAACCCTTCCAGATGGTGATTGGTGCCAGAAATCAGGTTTTAAGTTCAACCAGGAATAAAAATACTCCACCAGCCAGCCAATCCAAGGTAATAAGGAACTGTTTTATAACTGTGTCAAAGTGCTCAGGTTTAACTTTTCCTGCATGCCTGTTAATAACACAGGAGATAGAAGTTCTTATCCTGTTAGATCCGCAGATCAGGGAGTCCCAGAGGGAGAAAATGCTCGGCTTCATTACAAGAGAAAATGTATAGCTTTGTGGAACAGTGGGGATGTGTAATAGGCAGAACGTGGAGCTTATACAATGTGGAGTAGCGTGCTCACCCGAGCGTGGAGCCCACAGGAGAGAACGAAGTGCGTTCCCCCTTCGAGCACATAAACGCAGTGTAAAGACGCTGCTCCTCCTCGACGGGAAGCGCAAATCCAACACGCCTCTGGAACGCTTCCTGACCCACATTGACTTATCTGCACCGAACAGATTATCTCTTAAAACACTCGCTGTGACTGTATGTGTATCTGCAGTGTGTATTGTGCATTAACATATACAGCGTGGCGTTCACAGCAGGAGGCAGTTTGACATTACAGGTCTGTGTGCTCTTAAAGTAAATGAGACAGAAACAGCTGCAAGATAGAAATCTGTGTGTGTATAAGACACAACAGCATTCCTCCTGTGCTTATGTTCAGATTAATGTTCTGTTAAATTGTTCTGTAATATGTAATGTCACTTTTAGAAAACAGTACATGTACGCTGTCCTTTATTTATCCGTGTGGATGTGCGTACAGGTAACACAGCTAATGAGCTAAATAAACTCCTGCAGGGCTACAAATTCAAACAACTCCACTTTATTCAATTGAAAGATCAGGTCGATGCGGGTCTGTGTTTCCTGTCAAACACCAGGTGCAATAAAACAAATACTCCTGAAATGTCACATTCAATTCCACTCCAAACCAAACAAAGCCTTTACATTAGCATATCAAACAAAATGGCAAATTGTGTTGAGGTTATTGTACTTGAGAGTCTTTTCTTTAGGATTGCTGATCAATCCAACCTCCTTCTTGCTCCTTCGATGTTTTCACATGTAACGTGGTGGCTTCAGGGTTCATTTTACCGCTCTAGACGCCTCAAGAGTGCCCGTCATCTTTAAAGCATTCCCCGTGAATCAAACCACACAAAATAACATCCGAACAAGTTGTCAGCAAAAACTGCAGATAGACATCGTAACACGACAACGGTGACTTTTTGTTTTGCAGGTTTCCAGCCGGTCTCAAAGTACTGAATCCGCCAGATAAATGTTATTAATCTCATGGATGCCGTAAGATTATGTTGTGAGAGAGATCCTGACCCACTACGCATCATGGAAGCTCTTTCCATGATGTGTAGTGGGTTGAGGGCAATGTCTTCACCAACTTGTGTAAAAATGAGCCAAATTGATTTTTGGGGGGAAAAACACCCCGGCCAGTACTCTCAAACTGAACTCAACATCATAAAGAGCTTATGATGTTGAGTTCAGTTTGAGAGTACTGGCCAGGTGTTTTTCCCCAAAAAATCAATTTGGCTCATTTTTACACAAGTTGGCGAAGACACTGCCCACAACAACACTACTACTGAGAGTGAAAAAGAAATTCTGAGTTCAAGTTTGTTGATTCAGTAAACAACAGGACAGCAGCTGGCTCTCAATCCCGGGGAGGAACGCCGTTTTCCTACAGCTCATCTCAGAGACTCGCACTCACATGGAGAGCGAGTCTCTCAAATTTTTACTGAAGTACAGTACTTGCATCGGAGGTCTCTGCGGTATTCATTGGCAGTTCATCAGGTACAGGAAGTATTGAAATACTGTGTTTTCCCTCAGGAGAGAAATATAAAGGGACTTGGTCGCCCGTTTGTCCCTCACAGGACTTGTCCTTCATTCCTCTCGGTTGTTTAGGACTGTCAGTTGTTTTTTTTTCACCATCGATCCTTCATGCTCCCGCTCCTCATTATTTCATGTTCCTTTCTTCATCCCTCGTCTTATTCCCAGCCTCTTGGCTTCCCTCTCCTCCTCTCTGACACTAGCGTTAGCCTGGTAGCTCATTAATGGACCTTAATATGCTGCAGGTAAACTGCACTGTGCTGCTGTTGCTTTGATGTCAAAGACTTTTTTTCCCTTGTATCTTCTACTAAGCAGTGAAGAAGAAAGTCCACGTGAGACTGCGACCGCTTCTGCAGAATTTTTTCCCCAGAAGCTACTCTGACATATCAGCTGTTGGCTAACGTAGGAATTATAAAACAAAAGTGGCTAATTAATGAGCTGCTAGCAGACGTTCTTTGTGTCCTTCACATTGAATGGAACATATGTAATTAATTAAATGATAGGAATTAATTAAAGTAATTGAATTCTTGAAGGGATTCTTTTATTACTGTGAAGGTTTGGTTTAAGGCAAATTTACTGGAAGCATCAGTCTGTATGTTTGCAGCAGGCCGTTAGAATTTATGAAACAAGCTCCGATAAACCGACCGCACATTTTTTATTCGGCTGCAAAGAGACGCAGTTGGAGATGAGCTGGTGAAGCTAAAGCCAGGTATTTCCCTGTTGTTGGAGTTGGTGGAGACCAAAAACAGAGCTAAAAGGAGGCGAGAATATGCAACTAAACCACTTTGTTAGGTGGGTGATTTTCAACTTGTTGGAAAAAGTGTATCGTGATCGTACATCGCAGCAGTCTGAGAACTTATTGTTCACCAATTTTTCAGGCTCAAAGCTCCTAATTATGGAGCCCGGGAGGTGACACGGACGTGGTGTTTTTTTAAAAAAAGATTCATTTATATTTCGTGCACCCATTTTATTAAATTGCACGTCTCAAACCAGGCGCTGCTGCAGGACAGTCTGGAGGTCATCCTCCATCTTTTACAAGAACGGTATATTAATAATCAGTCCATTGACGTGTTCGACAGAAGTTAATAAAGTGTTTTTAAACAATGGATGCATGTGCGAAGAGCATCACATCCATGTGAAAGTTGTGACAGAAAACGCACAACACATTCATTTTTCCAAGAGATTCTCATACAGGTGACACTCTCTCGGCACAAATTAGAAGTTTATAGACGTAACTTTCAGGAGTCGTGGTCGCTCCAGGAGAGACGGCAACAGCAGTTAGTGAATGTTTACATTTCAATTGAGTATTCATTATTATTTACATAGTCGGTATGGTCTCATGTCACACCTCACTGGGCTGGTTAAATGTATTACACGTACATGTCTCAGAATTCAAAATGGTTTCTCTGTTTCTGTATTCGTTGAACGACTCGGCTCAGTTAAACAAAACTGCCAATGCATATAAAGTATTTGGAAGGTAGCTTGTACGCCTTGCCATTATTTGAGGAAACAGTTTTTCTGCCCTTCCTATTTTACATTTTTACACTCCCTGTTTTTCTACAGTTATTCACTCTGTTTGCAATATATTAGTTTTCTACCAGTGTTACTCCCTTACCAATTTCCACCTGGGGAATCAATAAAGTGTTTCTGATTCGTTTTCTTCACCAGCCCCAAAAAACCTGCCACAGTTCAGCTCCAAATGTGAGGTGAATTATTTTTCTGATGTTCCTCTGAACCACCCAACGGCACTTTTAAATGTTTTCTTTTAAAACGAAGAACCAAAATCAGCTTGATACTGCTGCAACACCAGTTTTTGTCAGACTTTTACATTTGAAGATACTCCAAGAAATAATATTACTATGAGCAAAAAAACACTGGCCAATCACTTCTTGCACATTGCAGAGTTAAAAAATAAACCTTTGAAAAATCATGTGAGAAGACCAATGTCAGGAAAAGTGACCAAATTTAAGCTTAAATTAGTCACACAAATCACCCTTAATTTACCAAAATGAATAAATAAATAATATATAACAGTAAATGATGTACTCAGCACAACTGGGAAGCCATAAATGAGCTGAGAGCAACAGTCATGATGAAAACTCATTGCTTTACTATGATTTATGGCATTAAAACTGCACAAGAAGCTGCTCGACAGACTGTTTCCACAAGTAAACACCACGAGGAAAATGTTACAGGAGCAAAACACGGCTAGAAAACTACTTGGGGCTTTAGAGCATTAAAACATGTCTCAGTAAGAAGCATGTTCATGTATTTCTTCTCCTAATGGCCTTTTTTTTCTCCATGTTGAACTCAAATTGGAGCCGAGATGATGACTAATGGCCGTGCAGCCCTGACAGGCTGCGACCTTATGTGCGAGAACCAGTCCAGTACATAATGAGATCTCGTGGAGAATTCAGGCCTCTTAACAAACCATCATGGTGTTGTCTCCAGCTCATCGTTTTTTCACGACTTTTCATTACAGTTGAAATCTAATCAGCTTGAATCTAACATGCATGAAAATTGGCCAATTGAAGAGGTTTTTATTGAAGTTCTCGATTCTTTCCACGTTTAATCCATCATGAAGAGAAAAAACATCACACTGAAGAAAGAATCCACCCGACTCCTCCACCTGTTTTCTCTGCTTTCCATCCAGATGTGTCAGTCCTTCTCCTTCACTCTATCACTCCTCAATCTGCCTGTTATCAGAGCTTTACGTTGTTAGCCACTGAAATGGAGAGATAAGGGAAGCAAACATATGGCCACAAGCACAAGAGCTCACTCCCCAACCGGCTAACACACTCAACACAGATATGTACAATCAGCCTCGCTCTAAACGGCCTTTAATGGTGTTTGGCAGATACGGGCATCTGTCTCTCTGCTGCCTGATTGGTTTGCAGAAAAGCAGTTTAGATGAAAACAAGACGAGCAAAGGTCAAAACACAATGTAATAACAAATCTGAGTATGTAACACGCACATTTGTCAAAGATCCACTTGGAGAATGAGAAGATGGAGGAATATATTCATGTAATATTCACATTCCTGTTTTACTTTCAACGTGAACACTGTGAAGGAGGAAAAGATCGTGTTCTCACTTTACAAAAAGAGTAGAACAAGTAGGTACGTCCTTGGAAAAAATGGCCTTTTCAAAAAATGTCCTCAGTATTTAATTATCCTCACTTCATAATAAAATGTCCCCACTTTGTCTGGACGTCCTGACTTTACGAAATAACCTCACCGAGTAACAAAGTCCTCAGTTTGTAAATTGTACTTACCTCATTATTTATTTTTTCAATCAGAAATCACTTTTTAACAAGGACAAACTCACAATGACAGCAACCGTTGACATTTATAAAAATGGACAACGTGACAGCTGCTCAACAGTGAAGCCAAAACATCTGGTTCGCCCCCAGCTGGGACATGAGCCAATCAGAAACCTCAAATCTTTTTCCAAAAGATGTTTTTTGTCATTTCAGGTCGTCGTTATCACACTGATGTCTGCTGAAGTGTTCGTTTTACTGACAACTTTGACTTTAATTAGTCATTCAATGCAATAAAACGGGAAACACACATTCACACACGACAAATTTCAACGCCTCCATGTGCAGAAACTGAGGCCACCGGAGGGTGGTTACACATTTTTGTGGCCTGACCCAGTTCAACAGAGCTGCAGGTCAGAAAACATAAACTTCAGAAAGAATCCGTAAAGTTTGCTGCCCTCATCTTTTTAATAAACGTCCTCGCTTCTCAGTTCTCGGTGTGAAGGTCTAAAACTCAAACTGGTCCTCACAAAGATAGAAATACAGGGCAATGACATAATCTCTCTCTCACAGACACACAAACACACACACACACACACACACACACACACACACACACACAAACACACAAACACACACACCAGAGGGAGAGGAACTGTACTGTGCGGGTGTAAAGTAGAGCAGTGCTGACTGAGCGTGCTCAGTGAGTCCACCCTGAAGACACAGAGATTAGAGACAGACAGTGGACGCAGCGTTAACTACATTCAGACTCAGTACAAACCTGCTAGAAATGTGAATGTGATGCACTTTGAGTTTTACATCATTAAAAAATAAGAAATAAATGAACGTAATAACATACGATGAGTCAGTGATGCTCGGTGATCCAGAAGTTGTTTTTAAAGAGTCAAATGGAGTTTGTCCTCGAACCCTGCCGGCCTCGTCTGCCTCTGTTTTCCAAACTGATTTTCCTCAGTTACCTTGAAAGACTCCTGACTTTCTGCAGAACTGATTACAAAGTCTGACATTTACAATTTGATCTTTTGGATTTCTTTCCCGCCATCAATCTTCGCTGCAGCTGGGTTGAGTCACCCAGGTTTGGTCTACAGGAAGAAGAAAAACAGCTCGATTGTCTCAGGAATCTGTGATGCTTCAAGTTAACCGTTAAATGTGAGGCAAATTAAAGCCGACATGGCTCTGAACTCCTTAAAATATCTTGAACAAAATGTTGATTTCAACGTCTATAAGAGGACAATCCGTCCAAAATATGTGATTTTACATGTTGGCTTTTACATTTCTGTTGTTGTAGAGCTTAAACAAACAAGATTTTCTGTATTAATTAGTGAGCTTTAGAGTAGTTAAATTTAGCTAAGTGGCTGCTTTCTCAAAACCGCCAACCGTACCTCGTGTGGAATTCTAAATCTACATGTCAAAATGTCTTTAAAATCTTTTGTTAAAATGTGAAAATGTGGTAAAATAAGATATTTGCATGTGAACAAGCACATTTCATTTGATTCCATGTGTTCAGATGGTCAGATCACTTTTGAAAAATGTCCTTTTCACATGTGTCATTATTTTCTTTTCATCTATTAAAATGTTGTTCACGTGTGAAAAATGGCCAATGTCATGTAAAAATTTAGATTTTCAAGTGTGAAAAGTCAAATTCCACATGTGACATTTAAGTTATGGCGTCTGTACTTTCGTATTCAATGAATCATTTTGTTGAACAAAAGTCCAAAAATAGTGAAAACGTCTTTGTCTCCCAAAGATGTTAATTTTAAAATAATATAAAACAGACAAGAAACTGCTGGAACCACAGCGTGATTGGTGTTTTCCGTTCTCAGTTCACGGTTTCAGTACATAATGCCTTGCGAGTCTTCATCCCCAAATAAACCCAGAGCGAACTGAACCCCTCCTCCTCCTCTTCTGTAAACAGGAAAGCTCTGAGTCGACGTGGCCCAGTTAAATAAGGCTCTGAATACTTGGAGATGTCTCCATAATCTGCTTAGCGACTGGAAATGTCAGAGGGTTGACGGCCAAACATGAATCGCGCTGAGTTGGCCGAGAACGGATCGCCTGCTGGGGAACTCACGGGCTCTGAGTGAGTTTAATGTCGGGATCAGGGAGGGACAAAATGCTTCACTTGATTCTCTGACGCATCCTCTTGATAACAGCAGTGGGTTTTAAGCCGCCGGTGCTCTGCCGGCTCTTTTGCTGCCGTGCCTGCTGCCACGCCGCTCGCCTGAAGGCTATGTGATCACCCGCTGCTCCTGCTGTTCATACAGCGTTTGAAAAGCCCCTCCTCCACCCAAATATCCACCTGTAGGCTCTGAGTGTAGGTTCACCCTGAGGGGAAGAGATCACTGTCACTCCCCACTCCCTGCTGTGATGAGCTTAGTGTTTCCTTTTGGGGAGTGACGGCATCAACGCTGTGCAAAAAACACATATTTTATCACTCACCTGTGGTGTTGTATATCAGTCTAGATTGTTTTGGTTGTGAGCAAAGTCCAAAAAACATTTTCCATCAAAATACAAACGGCTTGTTTTGCACTATGCCTGTTCCTGCAAACCTCAAATGTGTTAAAAACTTTACATTACAAGCAGGCTGACGTCTCATTAAAAGAATCTGGTTTCTTTGCAGCAAAAATGGCTGCAAATTGTCCTGACAGTTCGTCTAAAACATCTTATTTTGCTGCCACAAACATGGCTGGAAAATATCCCAAGAACTCGTTAAATATTTCCAGTTTTGTTTCTACAAACACGGCCGACATTTTGTCAAAAATTATCCGAGACACAACTGGAAAATGTCTTGTTGTCTTGTCAACTATTTTGGTTTTGTTCCAAAAAATATGGCTGGAAAGTCTCATGATGTATCATTTATAAGCGTCCTGTTTTGTTACACACATAAACACAGCTAGAAATATTCCAATCTCTTCTAAGATATCTGGTTTCGTCCCCACAAACATTGCACAAAAAGCAATGTCTCTGTACTGAACTACACCCACCAACTGTTTAAGCTAAGCTAACTTATCTAGCAAACGTAATCGCTCAAGGTGAAGTCTTGCTCTGAAATCTCATGAGGTGAGTCGTTACAGTTTATTGTCAGTATCAGCCAAACATTCAGCCACTAAATTATCGCTAGCAGTTTCTCCAAACACGACTCTCAACCTCTGGGTGAGACTTCTCCTTGAGCGATAACGTTAGCTAGTTGAGTTGGCAAAGGGGATCTTATTACTCAACAAAAAGTTCCTTCTCCGTAGGACTTTTCTGTGATGTCACACAAAAACAAGCACTTCAAGTGGACGTAACTTTGACAGGTGTAGTTGCCCCAAAGGATTACATTGCAGCTGGACTGATACAAAAACTTTTGGTAACTATGAATCATTTGAAAACATGTAGATATAGGGCCACGGTTCAGAAATAGTAGAATTCCCCTATATAGTTGATTTTTTGAGCTTGCTAGCAACACATCCAGCAGGTACAGAGCAACATTCCCATTCATTTAACGCCTTATTTGTGTCCAATGTTCACTCTCGTAAGGAGGTTTCTACCTAGTTGTACAAAAACGTGTATTCTTAAAGTGGTACATAGGCAGAAGCTGATGACATTTCTCAGTCTGTCAAGAAAATCTCAACTGAACATCACGAGAAAGAAACTGGCTCTTCAGTCATCTACAACCAGACTTCAACTGGAGTACTGCCGGCCACCTCTCTAACGTTCCAACCACTGCTCAGACCACATGTTCGCCATCTGCCAGTGCTGCACCCACTCAAACTGCAATATGAGCATTGAGATTTGCCAACAGATGTAAATCTGAACGGAGGCATTTCAGATGTCGATTGAGTTTATGTCAAATCTTGTGGCGCTCATGCTCGTTTCTGGTGGGCTGTCACTAACGGTTTTGTCAGTGGCTGGTTTTGTAGTTTTGTGCTCAACTCGTTGTGGTTTACAGCCAGAAGATTTTTACTTATTTTTTTCATACATTTCTCTTGTTTGGTTTGCACGGATGCTTGAATGAAGCAGATGTCAGGGTCCATTATTGTAAAATCTGACAAGAATATGTTCCTGAGCTGGCGCTGATTTGATATTTTCTATAGTTTATCATGTTGACTTTGTTATAGAGATACAAAGAACACAGATTGCCCTATAATGCCTGTTGTGTCCTGTCAGGGTTTTGTCCGTTTCCTCACATGAGTCACGATCTTATCTTGCAGCTGTTGTCCACTCTCGGTGCTTGCAGCCATATTTTCTGACCACATTGTGATGTGACCTATGAACCCAATCCAACTCTGCCTCATTAAGCTATCTCTGAGCAGTATGTGTGTGGTAATGTGTATAATGTATGTTTGTGTGTGTACACTAGAGCCCGTCTTATCTCTAAAAGTACTATAGGATGACATGTGCGTGCCTGAAGGCTTGTATTTGTGTGTGACCAAACTCTAAATTGAGCGCCGCCTCGCTTCAAGGAACATAATGGATTTTTCTCACTCCTGCCTGTAAAATTTAATAATTTATGACAGAGGAATATGGAAAGGAGTGCTGGAGGATGAGAGGAAGAAGAGCAGAGGAGAGGCCAGAAGACAAAAAGCGTGACTACAGAGGGAAATACAGAAATGCACAACCTTTAATAAGCCCCTGAAGAACGACGCCGAAAGGTCTACAGTCTAAAGTCTTAAAGTCATAAGAAGAGACATTGTTGGTCTTTGCTTCTGAATCAACCAATCTGAGCAAAGACTGACAAACTGTTGATGTCATGTAACAGTTATTAATGTTACCTATCCACGAATCAATCCACCACCTCATCGCTCAACGAAAAATGGAATTCAAAACATACTGCGTGATTTGAACTGCAGCTTCCAACAACAAGGACATCTAAATGTTATCTTACAATAAATTCATGTGGTGTTTTCCATAATTTTACCAAACATGAAGCATGTAGAGGCCCGAGAATAGAGCCTTGTGGAACTCCGCCTCATTTTCGTTTGCTTTGAGTTGCCGCAAGTGTGATTTAGAGAGTTCAACCAGTCTGTTTGGCAACGCTGAGCTCTTATAATACCAAGACTGAAACTTCAAAACAGCTTTTTAAAGGTCATAGTGGTGTTAAACTGCCTTTTTCAGTGATTTCATGCTACAATTGGAGGTTTGATTTGGACTCGGAACAAAACGTTAGAGATGAAAGAAGAGGAAAGAAGAGAAGGAGGTGATGGACACTCCTTCAAGATCACAAATGATCATAACTATGCTAAACATGTTCTCCCGAAAGACTCCAGGGACTTATTGTGTCTTTTTTATTTTTTATTTAGGAAAGGAGGTCATGACGCACAGGATTAACAAACTCCGGTAATCCGATGTCTCCTGCATAAACAGCAGAATACCAAGTCGTAGTAAGCAGAGGTGTGTCTGTGGTGATTCTGCAGCAGCTTGAAGTTGTTTTCAGGTGATTTAATGAAGGCAAAGATGGTGGGCGGTCGAGTGAATGATACTGCACTCTGACTGCACATTCATCATCATATGAATCATGCGGTCTTCGGAAGGCTGCAGGAATTTAATGAACAGAGGAAGAGCATGAAACAGCTGTGGACAACAGTTTCTGCAACCATCGCTCATCATTTATAGACACGTGCCGGCTGATTGACTGACGCTCTGGCTCCAAGCACAGTAAATATTATTCATGATGTAGATTTAAAAGAAACTAATGGCTGAGGAGGAGGGTTAAATTATAATTGTGTTCTCGCTGTGCATTTTTCATTTGCACTGAGAATAAATGACTGGAGCAACGTCAGTCAGAGTTTCCATCAAGATACAGTTTGTTCCGTGCATCCACATTTGCAGAAAATCTCTTTTGTACACCATGTGCAATGTATTTTCTGCAAACCATGGGCATGTTGAAACTTAGCATTTTTCTGTATTGCAAAACAATTCAATCTTATGCTGTGAGAATGATGGAAAACATCCCGACGTCTTGCCAAACAGATCTGCTATCTTTGCTATGAAAATGTCAGGAAATTGTCCTGACATCTAATCTAAAATCTCTGGTTCTGTTGCCACAAAAACATCTGGAAAACATAAAACCTGTTAGTTATTATCGTTAAAAGCACAGCTGGAAAATGGCCCGACTTCTCATCAAAATTATCTGGTTTTGTTGCTAGAGACACAAATGCAAAACACCTTGATGTCTTGTGAAAACTATTTAGTTTTGTTCGACAGACACGGCTGGAGAATGTCCTGATGTCTGGTTAAAAGCATCATGATGTTAAGCTTGTATACATGTAATACAAACATGATATGAAACATACAAATGTTACTGTATCTGTGGTTTACAGAAACATAAAATACCAACATTTCTAATCTTTCCAGTGTCTGCCCCTAATCTCAAATGTTTCCCTTAATCTCACATGAAACGTTTTTTTCTTCATCTCTCATAAAAATCTCGTTATTAACTTTGTAAGAAAAAAACGATATCGACTTAACTGTAGTTCCCCAGATTATCTGCTCATTATATTGCCAGAAATTGCATCACAACGCGCTTCATGTGAGGCCAACATCACTGTGAAACGCTGTCAAGTACCAGCATCAGTCAACACGCTAATGTAGGACAGACTGAAGGCAGGAAAAATGTACGATGGGAGAATATTAGAGCAGTTGTGGTTAATATTTAGATGGCACTGTGATCCCCGCTGACTTGCAGACTGTTGTCTTGGCAGGATAAAATGAAAATAAAAATAGACATAAATTTGTCCCCTGATAGCAGGATGGGGGAGTTTTTACTCGCTTCTGCTCCATATTTTCCTTTTCCTTCACTCGCCTCGCCTCGCGGAGTAAAGCCTCACACAGAACATGGAGTGTGTGTGTGTGTGTGTTGGCATTAAGTGTGTGTGTTGGTGTTTGTTGGTAGCTGTCTTCCGTTCCGAGGAGAGACCGAATACAACTGTCATGTTAGCTTCTGTTTCATCGCACACACACGAGGTTGGTGAGTGCAGCGCCAGCCGCCTCGTCGTCTTCATGAATCTGTCTCTGCGCTCTGCTGTGGATTAACGGCCCCTATGGGCCTCACGCTATACCATGAAAAATGTCACCGTGTTCCTGTTCCCTCGTCTCTCTCTCTCTCTCTGACTCTTTATGTTTCTACCTCACATATACGACTGCTGTTTCTCTCTCTCCAGCCTTCCTCTTTGCCCTCTCTGTCATCTTTTATCACACAAGAAGCCGTCACAGCGCAGGGCCTCACAGTACGAGTGACAGGGAGGTGAATCGCATTAGGAAAGGTAGAACGACAGATTAAAATCTGACCGTTTCGTCACTGATCCATCTGAGTCATTCCGTGTTTGCATGTATTGCAGTTAGAGCTAATGGGCCGCTCATTAAACCAGTTAAAAACAGAAGCAAAATGGTTCATCTTTTGCCCTGAGTCCTCCAAAAAACATCATGATTCTGTTTCCTCTGTCCTGTCAAGTTTACAGCTTTTAGTTTTGCTGCTTAAATGTACCACGATATCTGCTGCAGTGACAAAACTGTGCACATGGAATAAAAATGGCTCCTTTCGGTCATTTTAAACTATTTAATTCAAGAAAACACTCTGTATATATTCATGAAAGGTTGTGTAAGGCTACATTTGTGCTTCTTAGGAGAGGAAAAAAGTCAAAGCCATCAAGTTTTGTGCATGTCACATCTGTAAACACCTGTTTCTACGTGCCTCCCCTGTCGATTTTGTTATTGTGAATGCTATGATGAATACATTCACTCCCAAAATGACATATATGACCGTTGGATGAGTACCAAATCTCAAATCGCCAGACGACACGTTTTACATGAATTTGGAGGATTTTTGCTGGGGGGCCCTGGAAAGAGGTTAACCATTGTTCAGTTGCATATACTACCAATTTTGAGATTATAAATCTGTAAAGTTCCTGTTCCAGAGGATTTGTTTTAGGAAATAGAGCCAACTCGACAGCTTGTGTAAGAGCAAAACTCCTGGTATCGGATTAGTGACTGGAATCTGTCGGTCCTTGTAATTAGATGCAAATGGCGTTAATTGCAGTTCTGACTCTGTTGGGTTCACCGTGTCACAGTTACCCCCACATGGAAACTAATGGATCTCATTAGAGCGTTACTAAGGAGCTCGACAGACACAACAAGCTCCCCCTGGTTTGCCTTTTGCTTACAGCCCAGCTGTTTATTCACACACAGCTGCTTCTCCATCAGGCCTGTTAGGTGACCTGTGAGACAACCACTAGAAAAACCCTCCATGGAACCAAGTGGATTCCGTCAGAACTGAATTAAATTGAGTGTGACAGACAATTCTCTACATAGTTAGACTGTCAAAGAAGGTAGAGTGAACGCTGGGTTTAGAGACTGAATAAGAGAAGACAGAGGCGGAGCAGTGGGAGGATAGAAGATGTAAATGTCAGAGAGGAGGAAGAAATGAGTGGGAGCAGGTAAAGACAGATGGAGGGATTAGGTGTGGGGTTAATTGAAGGGACGAACGTGAGGAGAGAGGTGGGCAGAGCATAATTAGACATGAGTGTGGAAAATGTGAAAGACGAGGAAGAAACGTACGATAAAAGTTGAAAATGTGTAGGAAAATGGAGATGCAGGTGAAGATGAATCATGAGTGGAGAGAGAGGGGAGTAAAGCTGCTGTCTGTCATCTCCGTAAGCCTCCGTCAATGATGGACCAATTATCCACAACACATAATCCAATCCTACACTTACATTTAAGTACCAGGACCACACGCGCACAGGCTGAATTACACCAAGCTGCCGTAAATGTCCAAAAGTGGACAATCTGAACAACACATACCGACAGAAACGCTGTGAAATCTGTGCTTCAGTCAGCCCTGAAGCAGCAGGAAGTGTTAATCGTATTCTGTTATTACAGATTATTATTAAAGTAACAAAGAAGAGAAGGTGCTGCAGGTCACAAGCAGCAGCGGTGCTACATGGAGTTTTATGCTAATGCAGGTTTTTCGTGTAGAGTAAATCAGAAATATTGTGCAGCCTCGGCTTGCTTGTTGTTGAATATCACAAACTGCAGTAAAGATATATTGATCAGCAGTGGAAGGACGAACGTTGATCATGTCGTTTAAATCTCATGTTCTGCTGGGAAACCTGCAACCTGGAATTTATGTGGACGCCATCTAAACCGTTTCACTGATAAATCCTTTGGCCAAGTCGCATAAAAGGACAAATTCAAAACATGCAGTACTGAGAAGAGGAAGATCGGGTCACAACAAAAGTGTTTTTGAGGAAGTGGATCAGATGAATCGTTTAGTTTTATGATTTTTTTTGTTTTTTGTAGTCGTGGCGATATAAAAGTCAGCTCTTTGCCTTTCTCCTCCTGACAAAAGGCCTAATAGGGCTCACAATTTAAAAAGGCCACGCATCACTTGCCTTCTTACCAGGGGGGCTCAGTAGTGCTGTGGTAAGTAAAGACATTTCCGAGGTAACAGTAACGTCACTTTGAACATCTTCATTTGATGTGGCAGAACGGAGTTAATTGGCGAAGGCTGTGAAACGGGTCAGTGAAACGATGAGACGACTGTCTGGAGATACAGCTCAGCAAATTTTGGAACATTGAGATCATGTACAGACACCCAGTGCCTGTGATTTCCATCAGGAACTGCATGGATTTACATAATTTCACTTGGGAGCTCAGACATATTCAGCCAACATGAATGCTCACTTGTTTTTTTGTCTAATTTGGCTTCTGGTTTATTTTGATTATCTTCTCCAGTGAAGGCAGTTTTCCATGGTCGGGTTGTTAGCCTTTGTTTTGCTTCCTTTTGCGGTGGGGATGAAATCACGGCACACACAAACACACAATTTCAGGCTCCATTAGCACGTCGGTAAGAGATCCAGGAAATGGAAATAAAAGCTCTGAAATAAACATGATCTCTCCCCATGAGAGAGAACAAAAGGAAGAGGAGTGGGGAAATGTTGAAGAAGTTGAAAAAGAAGACGAAATCTGAATTGGAAAGAGTCAAAAGATCATGAAATAAGACGATGAGGCTGTGGCGAGAGTTAAAGACGGTCGGACTGACGGGGAGAGATTGACAAGATGAAATGAAAAAGATGCAGAGAGATAACCAGCTGAGAGACGAGCGAGGAAACAGAATACAGAGCAGAAAGGGTGAGAAAGTTTAACTGAGCCGATTTCAATTACAAAGATAAAACTGGGTTCATTCAGTTATTTAAATGACATGTGGGCAGAGAGGAGGCTGTGTGGGCAGACAATCAGCTGGGGGAATGTGTGCATATATTAACAATCAGTCTACGTTCTGACCTGAAGATTTGAGCTGAATTGAGCTGCAACTGACATTTTCAAAGCTTTAAATTTGGAGCTGCATGTGTTGTTTTAGTCGAACGCTTCACCGTGAGGCTGTTTTATAACTTCAATCAGCCTCGTTTCATCTGAGCATCAAAAAAACAAGGCGAGGCGAGGAAAAGGGATTTTGTGTTGCATGTTTCATACTGAGAGGCAACCCAAAGTGTTTTTACAAAGGTAAAAGCACAAGAAAGAAATGATAAAAATGTAGTAAAAACAACGAATACATTTGATTTAAAAGCTGCCGCACACAGAACTGCCAGCAGTCTGTTCCCAGAGTTTCTCCAAATCAGGTTTTCAAATCAAGCCTCTGATTTTGGTGACATTTTTAAAGTGGAAGGAGGCTGATTTTGTTCTTGATTTAAGGTCCGAGTCCAGTCTTTGACCGTTGGCTTTTCCACAACCATGTGACAATGTGTTTACTCAAGCTAATGATGTGTTTCATGTGGTTGCCTGCTGCTACTTCCAGGATGGGGAAGTCGGCAAAGTACACAAAACACAAAACCTCATTGGAGAGATCTTCATCAGCTATGATGGTTGTTCATCTGGTGGAGAGTTTGACTGCAGAATAATTTGTGTTTATTCGTCCCAAACAGACAAATAACATTGCTGTACATCAGCCGTAAGCTAAAGGGTTCCACACACCGCCCAGACTCAAACCAACGGCCAACTGCCTTTATCCGACCACTCTGTTGCCTCTCGTCTGACCCGTTCAGCAGAAAAGTGGCATTGAAACACACCGCTTTGACTACTGCCAGCAGCGTGTACATTCTGCGCTTGCGCGAGTAGTAATAGAAAACAGGAAATGACCAGAGAGCAGACCATCGTCACTTCCGCCCCTCCCACACACCGCGCTGATTCGCTAGCACACCGCCAATCAGAATGGTCATTGAACAGCTAGCTAACAACCAATCAGAGTATCAGACGGCCAACTCTCTCAGACTTCACAAGTTGAATCGGACCAGACGCCGTCCGCACGCTTCCGAAAGCTTCCGACACAGCTGAACACACCAAACAGAGTTGTTCCCGAACTCCTCTGACTCTCTCCAAACGCTGCAGATGTCCGACGTTTGGGCCAGTATGTGCCGGCCTTAACATTAACAAGCAATAGTGCACACCAATTCAGGTGAGCCTCTGAGTGAAGTCAGCACTCAGCAGATACTCTGGCTCTGGTTCTGGTTCTGGTTCATTCATAAAGTAAAGTACGTTACTGCTCCAGTCAGCAGTCAACATTACAGAACATAAACACCTGACAGTGGAGGTCACCTCCGGATCACTGCTGCAGTCAGGCTGATCAACAGGAGTGAAGAGAAATCACCTTTTTAATCCCACAAGTTACAAAGTCGTCTCTGAGCTCTGCTCCCGTCGGTAAATGGCTCCGGATCAGAGCAGAATCCGATCCGGATCCTGGTGTTTATTCCTCCAGAAGGACTGGATCTGTTCTGTCCTCCCAAAACATCACTCGGCAAGTGTTTTTTGTTTTGATACAGAGACCTCTAGTGGCAGAAGTTACATATTACATGTTTAAGTAAAAGTATCCAAGTATTAACAGCAAAACTACTTATTGTGCAGTAAAATGTTCCAGAACAGATGACTGAATACAGAGAACAGGTTTCACTGTGTTGTACTGAGTGATGGTCGGACACATCTCCATGTACAACAATCCTTCGCTCACAGAAAATGCACATTTGGTCTCATTTCTGTCCGTCACATTATTTTCCACAATCTTCCCTTGAAATGCATATTCAATTAGCAGCAGGCTCTCAGGCAGAGCGCTGCTCCGAGGAGCAAACTGAGCTCCCAGATTCGCCCTGCTGTTGAATAAATGACACCCATGACCACGGGCAGCGAGACGCAGCGTGAACTCTTCAAAAATCTGACCAGCGCCTTTCAGAATTAAAAACTGTGGCTCTTAATTAGGCAGCCATTAGTAGGCCAGCGATGGCATCGGCCTTTCTACGAGTCAGGACCGCCACAGCAGGTTTCTAATGAGGTCTCTGCTTTGGCTTTTTGATTGATAAATCAGATCTGCAGCACATTGGAAGATTTGTGCATATTTTGTGAAAATGTCTATAAATCTATATAACTATAAACCAGGACATGGCCTTGGATTTCTCTCTTTTTTCTCCTGTCCCTTACCAAACAACACATTCAACACATTTTGAACTTCTTGAGCACTCTGGACTTTCTCTTCCTCTTCGACACAAAGTGTTGTTGTCGTTTAACTCCTCTCAACTTTGCAGAAGTTCATAAAAACACACCACTCGTACCCTCTTTTAAACAAATCAACTCAAGCACAATAAACCGAGCAGCTATAACGAGCAGAGCTTATATTGAATCCAGTCGAGCGCATCCTGTTCTGTTGATGTGAAGATATTGTATATTACTGCTGAGGCTGCTTTTGTTCCCACTGGTTTAAATCAAATAAAAAAGGTTCTGTGTGAAGCATTTAGCTTAAGCAAACTGCGTTATCAGCAGCGGCATCAGAATAACATGAGGCTCAAGTGACAGATGTCAGCTGCTGCTAAAAGATCTCATGTTGAAGCCTGTTGTGAGACCAAACAAACACTGTGTCAGGCCTCATGGAAACTTCTGATGGGAGACAAACAAAAGAGACGCAATCACAGAACGACAAAACCAACTGACAAAATCAGAGGCCGAAAGAAAGGATCAGGTTTTTTACATTACGGTTCTTTATGTCAATGATACGGGAGTTAAATACCGGAGGAGTCATCCGATTCTGATTTGACTCTGTTCCTTTTCCACCGAGTAGAAAGAGAAGAAAGACATGAAAAGGGAGACGGCGGAGGAGAGGAAATGAGAGGGGAGGAGAAGAGGAAGAAACTGGGGGAAGGGGGGAATGAAGAAGAAGAGCGAGGCAGCAGACGAGAGCGTAAATGATGATTTCTCTTCATTGCGTAACGGGATTATTGGTGGCGAAACACGGGAGGTGACAGTCATGATGAGCGGAGATCAGATCCTCTTTGATGCTGGGCGGCTGTGTGATGCACAGTGCAGCCGACACACAGCAGCCTCCTCCAGTGTCTCAGGCTGACAGCAGATCACAGAGCTGCACCACCTGAGGAGCTCCGACCGCTTTGTGTCTCTGCAGGGAAACTACATACTTCTACATATAAGGAGACGCTGTTTCACATAATCAGCTGAGGAGCCGCTCGTCTGATCCGACCGTCACAGTCAAGAGTATGACAGCCTGTGGTCATGTCCACCAATAGAAATCCAGATTATACCGGCCTCAAGTCTTTTTCACCAGGGAAAATCAAGATTATGTTGATATATTGTCATTTTCACCAATCAAAATTAAAAGATCATATTAATCATCTCTCGCATGTTTACGTTTCTTTATGTGGCATCTTTACGTTTCTTTATGTAGCATCTTTACGTTTCTTTATGTGGCATCTTTACGTTTCTTTATGTGGCATCTTTACATTTCTTTATGTAGCATCTTTACGTTTCTTTATGTGGCATCTTTACGTTTGTTTACGTGGCATCTTTACGTTTGTTTACGTAGCATCTTTACGTTTGTTTATGTAGCATCTTTACGTTTGTTTACGTGGCATCTTTACGTTTGTTTATGTAGCATCTTTACGTTTCTTTATGTAGCATCTTTACGTTTCTTTATGTAGCATCTTTACGTTTCTTTATGTAGCATCTTTACGTTTCTTTATGTAGCATCTTTACGTTTCTTTATGTAGCATCTTTACATTTCTTTATGTGGCATCTTTACGTTTCTTTATGTGGCATCTTTACGTTTCTTTATGTAGCATCTTTACGTTTCTTTATGTAGCATCTTTACGTTTCTTTATGTAGCATCTTTACGTTTCTTTATGTGGCATCTTTACGTTTCTTTATGTGGCATCTTTACATTTCTTTATGTGGCATCTTTACGTTTCTTTATGTAGCATCTTTACGTTTCTTTATGTAGCATCTTTACGTTTCTCTGTCACATCTTTACATTTCTCCATTAAATCTTTACGTTCCTTTACGCCCAAACACGTCTGGAAAGTGTTCTAATGTCTTGTGAGAAATATCCAGCAGTTCCACACTTACAAATATTAAAACGTTGTCTCAGACGGCGGTCTCGCCTTGCTGTCACTCGACCATTAATCCAATCTAGACCAATAATGTAGAAATGTTGTGCAGAAATGTAAACTACAAAGATCTGATGACATTTAGTCGTATTTAAATACCATGTATAAAAGGTTTGTCAGAGCTGACATCATTTAGCTGCAGGTCGTCTTCACCCACAGGGGGATGTCAGCTGACGTGGTGCAGGTGAATTTAGATAGAAGCCAAAAAACAATCAATACATTCGATTAATATGTTAATTTCCCCCTGAAACGTAAACTCCAGACGAGATTAAATTTTTTCGGAGCGCCTCCTTTTATTTTTCTCTCAAATATAAAAACAAGAGCGGAAAATTAAATCAAAATATACGTTCAATATTGATGCCCCGGCATGAAGATGGCGAAAACAATTTGCACATACAGCTCACACACACACACACACACACACACACACACACACACACACACACACACACTGAACTTGGCAGCTGGTTTCTCGCAGGGCAGGATTAAGAGTAGTTAGTATTCATGAGAGTAAAGGCATTCTTCACTACTGTCTTAATGTCACACCTCCCACTGGGTGTGTGTGTGTGTGTGTGTGTGTGTGTGTGTGTGTGTGTGTGTGTGTGTGTGCATGCGTGTGTGTGTGTGTGTGTGTGTGTGTGTGTGTGTGTGTGTGTGTGCCTTTATTTCATTTTAAAGGTGTGACCTCATAAATTGTAGCAGGATTGACTTTTGCCTTCAGGGCGGATGAGGAGCTTTAGACAGAATACAACCACACACATACAATAAATGCTAACACACACACACACACATAATATATGCAAACACACACACACACACACACACACACGGCAGAAGTGGTTTCTGCTCATCTCCTGTTCAAACATATGCACACACACACACTTTAAGCCTCAAAGCTGGGAGGAAGATGAGAATCGAGTCGAAACACAGCGACTGTGAGTTTATCAGGTAAATTAAAGGACCATGCTGGTGTTTTCTTTTTTGTGGGGTTTCATGTTTCAGCTCAGTAATAATCCCGAGGAAGGCGAGTGAAGATCCAGGATTTGCACACCTGCCCTTCATCTCCTCATGAAACCACACCTGACTTTCACACTGTCCTGAAAGATTACAAGTCAGAGGTGTTGGTGTTTGCAGGTGCTCGGTCCAGAGAGCAAACGTTGAGGTACAAGTCCTCCTGGTGGCACCGTGTTGTGTTTTAAGACAGGATGCAGAGTCGCCCGCTCATCGCTGACATAAAGGTGATTTCTAGCTACTTAATTGTGTTAATTTAATACAAAATAAAACAGTAAAAATAGTTTATTGTACATGTGTTGGTGTAGAATACGTCCTGTGATGATGGTGACATCGCGGCGCTGCTTCCTGCCGTCTCCGAGCTGCAGAACGGCCCGTGTGCAGCTTATCTTCTGATTTTCCAGTACATTAACATTTGAAAAGGTCAGCTCTGTTTACTTTAAATTCATCATCAGCTATCTCCATACGACACAGCGTGAAGTGTGATAAGTAAGGACAGAATTTACCATCCGTCCTAATCTGCCTCTTATTTATAGCCCATTATTATATAATCCAGGGCATCGCTCGGCTGTTTCAGCGCCGAGAGGAGCGACGTGAGCAGAGGAGGGAAAAAAATCAATCATGTGAAGCAGCGTGGGGAGATTAAAGAAGTCAGCTCACTTCAGTGTGTGTGTGTGTGTGTGTGTGTGTGTGTGTGTGTGTGTGTGTGTGTGTTATCATGACTCAGCACTGTTCAGTTTTTTGACGGCTAAAAAGTGGCCAGGTTGAGGACACGCTGAACCATCGCAGAGCAAATAGACACTCTCACTAATGATAGCACTCAGACATATGTAACTCTGTGTGTGTGTGTGTGTGTGTGTGTGTGTGTGTGTGTGTGTGTGCAGACAGGAGGCTATTGAAGCTAAACTGGGACAAATCGAAGCCTCTCAGTGCTGAGCTGGATGGAGGGTCCTCAAACACAACAACACAACACATTGTTAGTTTTCCTCTCAGCTGGACAGACTGCCAGGTGTGTGTGTGTGTGTGTGTGTGTGTGTGTGTGTGTGTGTGTGTGTGTGTGTTTATGAAATAACTGGCAGCTACTTTTCTTTCGATTAATTTGGACTCTTGTTATGTCACTAATCTGAAGGAGTTTTAACTCATTTTTCACAGAAATAATCCTGCAGATGAGCTGAAGCTGCTCCTGTTAGCTGGAAAACACATCGTATCGTCTCATATGGTCCAAGTTCACATTGAATCAAAAATATCACTGAATATAAACATATTCAGACACTTGGTAACAAAAAAGCCCCTCAACACACTCCTGCCTGAGAGTAACAGGAGCATTAAACTCACTGAAGTTCTTTATTTCTTTATTTACACTGACTTTGTGTAGATAAAGTTGTCAAAAACAAGTGTGAGGTGGACAAACAGCCTGATCAAAGACAACTACAACTACATAAACCTGCGTACTTTCTACGTTTAGGGCTTTAAAGACTGGTATAAACTATATATTACATTGGCTACATGGTGCATCAATCATCTGGAGGCTGGTGTGTGATTGGTTCAGGAGAGAGGAGGAAGAAGAGATCAGTCATTGGCTGTTGGAGGCTCTAGGGCGGGCGTAGAAGCTAAATTCTGTCACTATTTAATCATGTAAGACCGTAAATACTGTAAAATACTGGAATTCTGTGTTTTTGGACTAAATATGTGACTGAGATGGATCGAGTGGACGTCTGGTGATAAGAGAAGACAGTTTCTGTTGGACTTGACGCTCCACTGAAACACAGAGACACTTCAGCTGTTGGGTTTATCTTGAAATGTTTGCATGAACAGAAGAACAAGAATCTGAAGCTTTACGACACTGTGGGCGACGTCTCGGTCCCTCGGAACATTATATTTACAGTTCAAATGCAGCTCATCACACACAGCGACAACTTTCAGTGATTCTGGTGACACTGGATCATATTTTATGCAGGACATGTTTCCCTCAGGTGTCCTCCAGCTGCACAGTTTCACTTTCTGCAAGTTACAAGTTAGCTCTGCTAGCTGAACCTGCTCGCAGCACTGCAGCAGCAGTGGACCGCCGGGAGGAGACGGAGGTTTTCAACTCCTGGGCTGTAATGGGCACCAGAACCGGGCTCAGCAGCATCTACAGACATCATGACAGAGGTAAGAGCCTCATGTTTGTGTCAGAACTTGCCAGTTATGTTTGTAGTTGGCGCGAAACATGCCATCTGACAAACTGTCACAGGAACCTTGGATTTGTATTTACAGCAGCTGTTTTGCACTGGAGGGGGACTAACCTGCACAAAATACAAATCGTACATCAGGTTACTAAAATTCCTGGAATCTAACGAACCGACAGACGTGAGCTGGTCTGAGTTCACTGGCTGAGACCGTCAGATCCAATTCTAAACTAATAAAACATTAACAGCACTAAAGCAGCGAGATGAAGCATCACATCATCAACTTTATGGCAGGAAGTTAATTTAATCCGTCTAATAAGCTCCTTTTTAATTTTGAGTGAAGAAAACAAATCAGAACATAAAAAACAATTATCTGAAGACAAAATGATCCTGATCCCTGAAGAGCGTTATCATGTTCCTGTGCTTCAGTTTCACAGCCTGAAGCTGAATAAAACGTCTTCTGTTCGTCGTGAATCAAACAGAAAACAAACCTCAGCGCTACAAACCAGATTTTTATCTGCCGACGGGCAAAACTACGCTTATTTCACGACGACCCAATCTAGGAGCAGAAACCAATTACCAGAATGTTCGTAGAATCTCGTTAAAGTGGCAAAGAAACGCCATGAAACAAGTTCATTCAGTCGTCTGCGTACAGAACAACTTGATGGAGGTCAGAGTGACTCAGCAGCCTGTTGAGATGCTCGACACGTGGACCCGGGTACTCGCACCGCCGGGCGGAACCGAACCACAGCCCTCTTGGGAAACGGGATGCTTTTACTTTGGCGGTCAAAATGTCACAACAATAAAAGGCCTGTTCACTTTCTGAATGAAATAATGCAGAGGAGAGCTCAGAGAGACGACTGGGTCCTGTAATAAACATGGATCACAACAGCAGTGAGTCAGGTGACAAACAGGGAGGAGACGGGAATGAATACAGATTGTTCTTTCCATTTCCTTGAATCCCTTCTGCCTCACGGAGTTTGAGAGGAGGACATAAAGTTTATAGTCTCATCTCTCTCTATAAACACTTTCTGTTGCTCTCCAGCTGCCAAAATCCAGATTAAAGAAGCTCTGAACTGATAAAAGAAGCTGAAAATCATTTAGGGAGAGCTTATTTATCAGCAGGCATCTGTAGCCGAGGCTCCAGGGAAGGACGGGAAGGATCCTGGTCAGGTTTACCGAGAAAAACCAGTCGGACAGCCAGGTGTGGTTACGGCCCGCTTAGAGGAAAAAGTTCTGGACACAGTAGATGTTTCTGACTCCCTCATCGTCTGTAAATGACTCAATCTAACAGTAACACTGACACGATGACATCACATCAGATAGACCAATCAACTTTACTCTTCCAAAGTATAAAAACTACCTTCAGACAAACATCCTTTTATTAAACATGTCGCGTTTTAACAATATTCAACACGAAATATCGCTCATGTCCATCAACTACTCTCCACACTCCGACAGCACACAGTGTGCAAAAATGTACAACAACTGCATCAAAACACACATCCTACATGAAACATGTCGAGCTCTGAACGTTAATCAGCACAAAATCAAGAAAAGTGAGGCGTGACAAGTGGATTTAGACGAAAACTGAGCTGAGCTCCGACAGCACAAAGCACGCAGAAGTGAAATGAAATGATAGTCAAGGTAACATATCAAAAGTCCGTCACGCAGCCTTCAGATTATTACTTCATTAAACACACATCCAACATTAAATATGTAACAACACAAAGCACCGTGAGAAGGTCGCCCTCTGATCTTTGGGTCTGTTGTTCTGTATCGCACCAGATGCTTAAAATGATCGAACGCGAGTCAGAACCATGAACACAAATGTGTGTAAATATTACAGAACACTCATTTATCACATCCATCATCATGTCCTACACCGAGCATGACTGACCTGAGATCCAGACTGGACTCAAACAAGACAACTAGCTTCACACACATCAATCAGACGGCAAGATTATCACGCAAATAATCACCACACATCTGCAGCTACACAACAGATGAAAGTGTGATTTGCCAGCTAATCAGAACACACAACCATCATTAGCTTCAAAAAGTCCAGCGTTTTCTTTTAGCAACATGGAAGAGGCAAAAAAAAAATCCTCCAGATTCAGTGAGAAGGAAATGAAACAGAGTCTCTGGCCTCAGTTTGCTCTGTTTTTACATGAGCGGGTTCGTTCAGTACGCTGAAGAGTCAAAAGGCTAAAAGTGCTGCCATTTCAGCCTCCAGCCGCAGGCGAGGTGGAGATCTGACCTGAGCATCAGGAAGTGGAACAAGAGTCGGAGAGGAGCAGCATTCATTTTATGATATAGATTATTTATTCAGCGGCTGGAAGAAGCCCAGATTTATTTGCCTGAGTCCTGAGGAACTGAATTATACATAATCATGACAAAGAGCGAGATTCCAAAGAAAAACAAAAAGCGGTCGGAGGCAGGAATGAAACAGAATCAACATTAAAAGCGGATGAGGCACCTGGAATAAAACATGACGCGCTCCGACATCAAACACTCGTCGGCCCAACTGTTCTCCGTCCAGCAGCCACACAGAGAAAGTCTTCCATCAAACTCTGACGCAGAGATCTCCAACAGCTGCAGAGGAACACGCTCAATAATCACTGAAACACTTTCATTTCACAAACACGCTGCTGAAACACATCACAATTTATTTGAGGCAGCGTTCTGGACTCCTGTGAGTATTTCTGTGCTGGGAACCTTTTTTGCTTTGACGTCTCATTTTGCAGTAAATACAGATGTCACGGCAGAACCTCTGTCGAGAAATGACTCCATCCAACGATGGACTGACCTCACGTTTACTATGATATGATAGTAATGACACCGCGGGATGGATTTTTCTTGGAAAAATAAGGTCATATTACGTCTGCCACTGCACAACCAGAGCTGGAGGATGCATCATATTCCCCGGTCACTATCCCCTGGTAACAGTGGAACAACTGTAGAAGAAGAAGCCAGCTGATGGAGGCGACAAAGAAGGTGAAGTGGGAGAGTGATGAGATGAAACAAGGTAAACGGACGGACATTTGCTAAATGGAGATGCTCGGGTGCTGCATCAACGTCAGTTCCCCTGTTGATGTGTGTTTCCTCTTAACATCGAGACCTGAGACGTTTTAAAACCGGCATCCTTTTCTACAAATTGTGCTACTTATTATTGCAACAGACTCTGTTTCCAAACACTCAGATCAAATTCAGATTCTGACCTTTGCTTCTTTGCTTCGGGCAGTAACACCACGGGGAAACACTCCTGGTAGGGAAGCTGAAAAGTTAAAATCTCTCTTCTTTGCTGTGAAGGCAGGTGGAGGATGTCCTGAAGGTTGTTAAACTGATCCAGCTCTGTCAGTCGAGGTGGTCTCAGATAGAGTCCTGGCACTCAGATCAGGGCTTGCAGCTCAAACTGGGATTCTTATGGTTGGTTTGTGCTTCGGACAGCAGCCAGGCTGCTAACAACAGTAGCACCACGGGGAAACACTCCTGGGAGGGAAGCTGAAAAGTTAAAATATCTCTTCTTTGCTGTGAGGACAGTTGGAGGATGTCCTGAAGGTTGTTGCTCTGTCAGTCGAGGTGGTCTCAAATCGAGACCTGGCAGCCGTTCACACCTCCGTCATCCCTCCTTCACTCTGCCTCCTCACTGCACTCAGATCAGGGTTTGTAGATCAAACTGGGATTCTTATGGTTGGTTTGTGCTTCGGACAGTAGCTAGGATGCTAACGGTGTAGCCATCTTGCTAATGCTGTCTTAGTGCTTCTTACACCAGGGGTTAAAGAACGATTGAAAGTATCCTAAAAACGGTCGATACATCAGCAGCTTCTCTGAGCACATTGTTCCTCAGAGAAGGTGACAGCACATCAACACAAACCCAAACAGCAGATGTCAGCAGACAGCGAGCAGCAGGTGCAGACGTCAGACTGACAGAACACTCGTTAACAAGCCGAGACAAATGTCAGACGACACAATGAACAAAAGCCGGGAGGAGCAACACGACGCTTTCAAGTCAAACAGCAGTCAACATCATCAAGAGAAGCTCGCTCGGCTTCACTGCTGGACTCCAGCAAGACAGGAACAACTCCAGGCCTCCTGCTGTGTGGAGATCCGTCACAGCAGGACCGGAGAGGCCCGGCCCAGACGCAAAGCAAACAAATATGAGAGGAAATGAGAAATGAAGGCAGCAACCGATGGAGAAACATCGGGTTCAGTAAACTGTGACGACGCGGCAAAACAAACCGAAGACGAGCCGACACAGCGGGAAAATAAAGATTTGGGATTCCTGTCAGTCTCAGATATCGACGGCATTAACATTCATGTATTCTGACTGTTTGGAGTAAACATTTACTCACACATGTAGGTACACTTTCAGCCCTGAACCGCAACCAAGAGCCAATTCAACGTCAAAACAGAGTCGAAACAGGAGGAGCTGGAGATATCGATGTAATCAAACAGAAAACAGAAACCATCCATTCAGACCGGCTTTACAATTACAGGGTTTAGTATTTATATATATTCTACTTATATTCTATTGTTTTAATATCATTTTAAGGCTTCACTTGTTTTTCTACATTTTCGTTGATTTCTTGGAATAATGACATTATATAAAAACATCTGGTGTGTTGTGAGCGAGTTCATTCTGATGTGGATCCAAATAAAAATGAGGATCTAGGAGAATAAAATGTGTTTTAATGATACTGGATCAGACGTACCTCCCCGAGAGTTCGACGTAAGAACATACATCACTTTACGGAAGACAGAAATGCTACTGCTAACATGAAAGAGAAGCTAATTTGCTGTGTTTTTGTTTGCTAAATGAGCAGCATCAGGACCAGAACAGGACCAGTGACAGCAGCAGATCAGTGAGGAGGCCGGCCCGACTGATGATGAGCCACAGATGTGATGCATTCAGACTGTATGTTACGAGGCCAGCATGCTAAATCTCCCACATCCAATCCTCTAAGTAGTGTGTGTGTGTGTGTGTGTGTGTGTGTGTGTGTGTGTGTGTGTGTGTGTGTGTGTGTGTAAAGAGATAAAAACTAAAAACCTATTAAGTCGAGTCCGATTATCATCCCAGTCTAACCTCTGTGCGCTGTGGGTCATATTTTCATATTTTCATCTTTTCTTTTCACACACACACACACACACACACACAATTAATTATATGACTACCCTCCCCACTGAGTCGGCTCCATCGTATATCGTTCTGTGTGTGGAGTGACTGTGAATACGCCTCAATATTCAAGTTTAAATTACTTTTTTATTATGAAACTTAAAACTCTCAAGAGTGGAATACATCAGTATTGTACGTTATATAATATATATAACATTTGACCACAATTCATTAAAATATAAAAACGATTCAATTTTCATTCATCGTTAAAAGCTATTGAACACGTCTCAACTCCTCGTCTGTTATGAGATGCAATTAAATCCACGTATAGATAGAAAACTGATTAATTATCAAATTCATTTTATAACAGAAACTCAAAATGATGGAACTTGTTGTGATAGAATTTGATCCGTTCATGTCAGTAAAACTTCATCAAAGATCTGATCTGATGTACTTTTCTTCGCCTCCACCTGCCTCGTCTGTTTCTCAATCAATGTTAACTTCCCTCGTTTAGCTCGGCGAGCACCAGCATGTCTGGATTCATGTGTCGGTGCAGATAAACACCAGCTGGTGTGTTTCGTGTGGAAACCAGCTGAAGGTGAGTGAACTGCTTCTGGTCTCTGTCTGTTGTTTCAGACAGAAAAACAACAAAAACTATTTGAAATGAATCTGTAGAAGAAAGAGAAACAACTATTCATACAACAGCTGTACGACTGATCACTGCTGCAGTCAGGTCGATTAACAGGAGTGAAGATAAATACACTTTTTAAACCCAAAAGTTCTGAAGTCATCTCTGAGCTCTGCTCCGTTTGTAGGAATCTGACGTGACCGCACATCAGATACTCCGACCGAGTTGGCAAACACTCAGCGAAAAGCTTTTGTTTTGTCTTGACAGAGCCCCCTGGTGGCAGAAATAACATACTGTACCTCTAAACTGCCCATCATGGCTCTGATGTCATCTTCTAAACTAATTTGTAGTTTTTAGTTTAGTTTTCGTTGTCAAACCTGACCAGGACAACAATCTCTCCCAAACTTGAATGATACTAAAGCTGCTTTATATGGACAGATAATAACAATAATAATAATAATTAATCGTTGACTGTGAGAGTTTGTAATAAAGCTGTTTTGGGTTCTGGAGGACTTTTCTTTTCTTTCCTCTCACGTGCATTTCATTTATTTTTGTACATCTCTGACAAGCTGAATTGCGCTAATTAAAAAAACCAAATCAGTCGATCAGATGATTTGCTCTTTTGTCTTTGTTGAAATCTCTTTTGTTTTTTCCTTTTTGTGTCGCCAGCCGTGATTTATTCGTCTTTCAGGAGATTTAGATCCTTAAAAACTGCTGGAACTGTACATGATGGTGAGTAGAAGAGAAATAATGGACAGTCATTGATTTCAAAGAATCTGTAGAACTGCTTCTGTGTCAGGTTCAGGATCCATCCGACCTGCTGCCAGCGCCTCTCATCTTCCTCTTCATCATCCCTAATTCTGCCGCTCCATCTCTCTTTCATCTCTCTGAACCAGGTCACATGTAATTACAACTCCAATTTGAATTTCTGACTCTGCTCATCTCTCACTCTCTGACATCACATTGAAGGCCGAATGATTAACCGACACCGGTCCTTTCACATTCTCTCCACCTCTAAATCTTCCTCTGCTCGCTCCATAATGAGCTGAACTATTGAGTATCCCATAGATCAGCTGGCTTTATTGATCGCACCGATGTTCTGACAGCTGTTAAAGCGTGGCCAGGTCGAGAGAGTGATGATCTGCTTGTAGCTATCAATGCAGGAAGTAGATCATACAAAGGCAGAAAGGATAATGAAGATGAATAATTAAGATGAGAGAACATCTGTGGCTGGAAAAGTAGGTCCAGAAAGAAGCAAACTAACATACAAAGTTTACATATACTTTAGTTTTGTTTAGGTGTGGGGGGCGGGTTTGGTTGTTTTTGGTTGTTTTTTTTAAAGTAGCACTACAAACAAAGTTACGTTTCGAGTTCTCAGGATAATCAATCCGAAGAAATCTTTCAAAAGTAAAAGGAAACTGAAAAAGAGAGGTGGATACTGAAATGATAAATTGATATGAAACTTTAAATTTTAAATCCTGAAATCAAAACTTGAAAAGCTGAAATGTAAAAGTTTAAATGAAACGTCTAGTAAAACAATCTTAAAAGGCATTATATGTGATTTCCATTGTCGGGTGTTTCTGTTCTGTAACGTTACGTTCATGTAGTAAAGTACATTTCCCTACAGCTCCAGAGAGGCGAGGGGAAGAAGAAGAGCTCTTCTTTATATATTTAGTTGTAATGGAATTGTCGTCTGTATCAAGCAACAGCTGATCAGAATATAATCCGTTTTCTGTGGGTGTTACTGAGCAAACACAATCTAAAGAATAAAAGGTGACCTTTAACTGAACCTAATTGAGCATCACGCTCAGAAAGACGCTATGTGTTTTGAAATGTATACAAGAACATCCAAATGTCAGATCTTTTGTCCTTTGATCGCATTTTCAAAGGAGTGTAATCAGCTCTATGAATCAGACTGTTTCTTCTCATCAGACGCGGTTCAATTCTCTTGACATAATTGTTAATAAGTAAAATAAAAGACTTGTCTGTTTGACGCACAGTGTTTCTGTGTGTTGTGTTGAATAACTGTGATGCCCCATCTGATCTGAAATAGAGACAGTCTCAGCTAACATTAGAAGAAATGATTAGACTTTTATTAAGATATACAGCTTAATTGCCAGAATAAAATCCAGACACGTTTAACACTAGACACTACGGCTGTTTGACAACGTTAACAGTCAGAAAGTCATAATGTTATAACATGTTAAATGTTGACCAACAAGCTTTATTTTGAAAGTCTGACTGGACGTTACATGTTACGTTTCTTTACCACAGAGTCCTTCACATGGAAAACTGATGCTACAAGTCGAGGTTAAGTGTCATAGTTTGAAGCTTCCGTCAGCCTGCTTCATTTCTTTTTTCCCCCAAAGTTGTGGCATTTTTTTGTCTACAAGAGAAATTGTATTTTAATGAATGATTATCAGTAATGTGGCAGGTCTGTTTATCTATCATAAAAGGGGGAAATGTCTGCTTTTGAAGTAACTTTATTCAGCATTTACTTTTAATGATGTGTGTTAAGATGATTTCCTGTCACAAACACTAGAGTGTCATCAGCAAAAAAAGAAGCACAGAAGTGTCTCTGCTGCTTGACTTTGATCAACACTGCAGAGACAGATGTTACAGTTTTCAAAATGTTTCTGAGAAAGTATGGTAAAATATAAATATGAAATAACAGAAAATGCTGTAGCAAAATGCGGTACAGAGATGATATGATGAATTATGTCCACAGATGTCAGTCAGTTCAGTACATCTCCGCTCCACAGATCTCCGATCCTCGAGGCCTGTGGTTTGAAGCCCAGTTTGGCTCTCATTCTCAGTCCCACTATTCCCATGACAACAGCCCTGATTCCTCCTCATGATCCTCAGCCAGAGGGAGCAGAAATAAATTGATCAGATCACAGGCGGGAAAGTGCTTCAAGAACCCCCGGCTGTATTTAAGCTCCTCCACCATGCATTCGCTGAAAGAAAACCACCTCAAGGCCTGTGTTTTTTCTTTCATATTCACAAACTTTCAAGGATTTCAGGCGGCCTGGTAGTCCCGCCGGGCAGGAGGTCTGAGTCTGAAGGGTTTGGATTATTCAAATCCCCTTTTAGATCTGTGTAGTATGGTAGCATGTTGAGTTTATCCTGCAGCTGCTTTGCTGTACTACAGCTGACACTGGCTGAGCCCCAGCTTCACAGTGTATAGATTGTGCTCACTGAAGTGTTCAAAGACATCACAAGGACCAAATCCCCACAATGCAATGCACAAAAGAAAATCAAGAAGTTCCACACAGCAGGCAAACAACTCAATGTTGTTCAGGCATCTTGAGATCTTTGAAAACAAAACATGACCGTTAATTCCAGAATATAAACTCAAATTAAATTCCACTCATCACAAAGTCAGCACAAGACATCTGCACACGTGTGCCACAGGAACGAGTCCTAACAGTTGGAAACCAGTTAGCATCTTTGCGCTTCACTGGTCTCAAAATCAATGGGTTTTTCCTGTTTGATCCCTAAATAAGCTTCAGATATTTTCAGCTGTTGGTCCATGATTAGGTCACGTGGCAGGTATTGCTACTGCGAGACTAAAAAACAAAACTCTATTACTCAACTACAACTCCACCTCAGCCCACCCCTTTAAAATCCCAATCCTCCTGCCAATCCACCACATTTCCCCGATGTGGTCTTTGTCAGTAGCTCACCCACTAGGAAGCACAAACAACAATTTTACACAAGACATTTTCAATTCAAGTCACAGGTGCTTCCCTGGACAGTTGCGTAGTGTCAGAATTCAATAATATCCCTCCTCTGTCTGCACACTGTCTCGCTACGCTCACGTACTCTTCTTCTACAAACTGTATCACCTTTCAGGTGATTTGCAGTCACAACATATTTCTAGAGGGAGTCTGGAAATTAATCCAAGGCCGGCTGCTGGAACCTGATATCAGAGTGCACAGTGATCAATCTGTACACTGCAAGGTGGATTTCATCACAGCCCATTATTTATAGTGGGAGAGTTGACCAAGTGTGAAGACATTTTCTCAGTCCTGCCAGGCTTCATATTTGTACACCTCATCGACACAGAGGAGTTCTCAAAGTTCAGCAAAAGTTTCTACAGTATTTTAAGGTCGTCTGCTGTTCTGCTTCTGTTCTCTTTCTTCATGGGAATATTCTCACAGCTTCCTTCGCCATTTAGGGTGAATTTAAAAAATGACAATGTTATGAGACAAGCAGTTTGCTGAACGAAGGTGAAGGACAGCAAATTAGATGCCGTTTCAGACTTTACACATAAACTCAGTTAAGAAGCAGTTTATTTTCTCAAGTGAAGGAGTAAAGAGTGGAATACTTTATAGACACTCCATTTGTATAACTGAGTCTCCTGCCACGGCTCTTTGTAGCGAGCCAGATCATTTGACTCAGCTCAGAATAAAGAACCGGATCTTTCAGCTCTTCCTTCAGTGTCACTTTTGTCTTTTCAAATTCAGCCATATTAAGCAAGATTTACACATATGATGGGTTTGTGTACTTATATATCAATTAAATTAATCAATGGTATACTAAACCTTATAATTTTGAGAATACTGGAATTCTGCAGTATGATTGGTGTAAAAACCTTAAATAATGACAAAACATCAAATATGTTAATTGAACGCTTTTGTTTATAATAAATTGATTATAATGTTTGTTGCAGGAAAATCCCGAATGGTTCTGTCGAGTGCCTGATGGATTCAGTATGTTCATTTTTCAATTTGGCCCAAGCTTTGGAGTATGAAGTCACAACGCACCACAGAGTAGCTTACTTAGGCTGCTTTTGTTGAATATATATATTTATGAAAGACATTTTAATACAGCCGACTAAATGCAGAATTCACATGTATGCAGATAACACTGCCCTTTACCATCCAACAAGAAAGACAGAAAAGACAGCAGACAATAACAGAAAATGTGGTTTTGCTTCTCTTTTCCAATCTGCTCAGATTGTTTCAACTCTTTGTTTGTTATTTAACACCTCTGCTGCCTGTCAACCATTTAGACTGCCAGTGTTTCGCGCTAATGGGCTTGAATAATTCCTTGGCTACTGGTGGTGTTACACAAAATTGAAGTTGTTTTTTTATGAAAGCCAAAAATATATTAGATATAAATATGTAGCTATTTACCTTATTATTATTTTAAAAGGCAGCCAAAAGAAGAAAAACTACAAATCTATAAAGAAAAGGCCACGATCACACCCTTGTTTAGCAAATCAACAAAGTGGTGCATCACTCTGGAAACAAACATCAGCAAAGAGAGGTGAAAATGGTACAACTCTATAACAAGTATTTGATATGAGAGCACCGGGGACTACGCTGGTTCACTAATGACAACTGAAAAGGCGGGATATGTAGCCCTCAGCTTAATGAACTGAGCAAGAGAACGGTGCATCACAAAGACAAACCTGTAATGATGCAGGCTTCAAGGGAGCAAGATGTCTGACTGAACAGTTATGTAAAAAGAATCATCAAACACACAACGAAGCCGAACGTTAGAAACCCTCACTCAGACAATCAGCGGAGGACACTGGTAGTATTTTTCAGAGACATTACAGAGACTCATAAATTCATCCACTGCTGCTGGGTGAAATGAAGCATTTGAGTTCATTAGAGCTGCCATCAGTGCAACAGACTGAGTGAAATCCTCCCAACAGCCATTACTGCAGAGAAAACAGAGGAGGCAATTTGTAGGTTAAAAGCCAATAAATCTGTTTGTGGTGATGACTTCCCATCAGCGCTACGGAAACCTTAAGGGAGGAGCCAAGGTCTTTAGTCCCATCATCCTCGCTCAAACACGTAGAGAGAGCAGATTCAAGCCGTTATGGAGAGAGGACTCATCTGGACCACATTTATCATGAGGAAGCCTGGTATATAGGACCATACCACCAGATGTGTATGTTTGAGATCATTTAACTTCATAATGTGTATATTTTACATCACTACAGATGATTTCCCAAACCAAACCATCCGTTTTAAGATTCATTACACCTTGCATGAGTTTCCTTCAGGTGCATTCTTTTTTTCTTTTTTTTATTTGGTGGTTACTAATCCTGCAATCAGTCAGTAATTCTCGATTTAATGTACACCAAGGTACTTACATCCCATTTGCTTGAAACTGCATAAAAGTCACCACTTCAGGCTGGGAGATTTGTGCAGGAAAAAGGTCCCCTGACTGTGGGTGACGACGACAGTCTCCTGATTTTGGATGATGATGAAGGTCTCCCAACTCTGATGACGACAAAGGTCTTCTGACTATGGACTGCTGCAGCTGATAGTCAAATATGTTGTTTTTTGGGCGTCACTGCAATCAACGTATCAAGTCCTTTTGGTGTGAGGATGTGTTCGGGAAAACAACAACACATTCTGTTCAGTGCTGTGTTCTGCTTCTGTTTTTGTATTCTGGTGAATCCTTTTCCTGTCACATCTTTTCTAATGCAAAGTCAGCTTTTCACACATTTATCAGCTTCATTAGTGGCCTTCCTATGGGCTTCCTGTAGATTTGCATGGATGTGTGCATGTCTGTATGCTTCATTACATTATTTTTTGCAGACTTTGCACTTAAAGCTGCAGAGGGAATAGCACTCATTTGGCAGGTAGGAACAGAACCTCGAGGTGTGTTTATCTGTTTCACCGCAGCAGTTATAAGAATATGAAATGTGTTCCCTTTTTGACTATTAAAGTTTTACTTCATAGGAAACATGTCCGCCTCATGGGGCTACCGAAACATCAACACCAAAACCACAAAACCCATAAAAACAATCATGATGCCCTGACTCTCTTGTAGATAAAAGGCTATTAAGCTTCTGATGTTGTTACCAGGCCGAGTTCTGTGCTGAAGTGAATGACTCAGCACAGTGATTAATAATTATTTCAGTACGACTCCACCTATTTGTCCTGAGTCCTGGACCTCAAGAACACTTGATATTTCTCCACCTTTAGATCAATAAAGTGTTATCTGGTCCCATCCTTTCTCAGACGCTGTAATCTGCTGCTTGACTGGAGCGTCTGGAGGCTCCACAGTCCATCGTTCAGGGGCAGCAGAGTGAAGTAGAGCTTCAGTAACGAGCCTGTGATCAACACATGTGTTCAGTCTATGGTTCCTAAATGTGTAACATTTAAATAAAGACCAGACATGAAGACACTGAGGACGAGTTGTCATCAGTCACAGGATCAATACTGGGGAATGTGGGGGAGATGAGTCTCATTAATATTGATGACCTCTCTCATCTGACAGTGGACTAAAAGTATTGATTACAAACTGAAGTGTTGTAATGGACAGTTGGATATTGGCAGTTAGATCCATCAATCCGTCACTGATCCTCGTTTGAAAGGTATTTACCACTTCATTTACCAAAGCTGAACAATGTGTGTGGAAACATGATCCCAATTCCAGTTGACTTTCAGATTATATTACAAGAGAATCCTTTTGGGATTCCCATAAATGTCTAAAAATCCTACAGGAATTCTATCATAAAAAGTTATTTCTCTATTGGAAATCTGTTTTTTTATTAGTTCTAGGGGTGTAGCAATATCGCAATACTCACAATAACAGTGATATTAAACACTTAAAGATACTGATATATTGTTAATAATACACTATTGCTTATATTGTCTGAATAATTCAGCAAAGATGTTCTTGTGGTTGCCTTTTCAATCTTACTTGATAGTATCTTTCTTACAGTTATGATTACAGACTCTCTCAACCTCATGTGCCAAATTCTTATTTGTTTTGGAATACTTTTATCAATTTTTATAAGAATTACCAGTTGGACTCTTAAATAAAAATCAACGTAACTATGGTATGTTCTTGGGATGCTTAAGTTATGTGGCGCTAGAGGGATAAGGTCCCACCGGACTGGTTCAAAATCAAGTCGTATTTTTCACTGGAAATTCCTTCTGGAGTCCTGCAGGACATTTTGAGTGGTGGCTGCTCAGAGCCGTGAAATTGGTGTTTTTTTATTTTAATTTAAGAGTTGTGTCTTGCATTAGTTGACTCGACACATTTGCTGCCGTGTTTCTCCATTTGTTCTTTGTTGTTTTTGTTCGTTTGTTAACTTTTATGTTTTGAGTCTCAAAAATAAGGTGTTGCATCTCAAGACGTTCCCCCTCTAAGTTAATTTTGAAATCAAATAAATGCATAAAGTCGTTGGTATGTGGTTTTCCAGAAAAGCTCTTTCCAGTCTGCATGCTAAGCTAAGCTAACCGGCTGCTGTAGTTTTACATGAGAGACATTATGCAAGAGGTGTTAATCTTCTTATGTAACTCTGAGCAAGACATCGATGAGGAATATTTGCTGAGGGTTGAATCATCGTCTACCTCACACAGGTTGGCTTTACTGCAGCATTTCATCACCTTGTCAGGTGTTCCTATTATTTTGTCCGGCCCACTGGAGATTAATTAACACTCTGCATGTACACAAATGTAAATACAAACAAAACTCACATGGGTGCATTAAAGTCTTGTAACACAGCAATATTTCCACGACTACAGTCACCCTCATGAATATGTACGAGCATAAACATCCTCATTAATATTCATGAGCAGTGATGAATATGCATCAACGAGCAACATCTACAGAAGCAAAACAAGAGACGCTGACCTGATCACAGCAGCTCTGTGTGTGTGTGTGTGTGTGTGTGTGTGTGTGTGTGTGTGTGTGTGTGTGTGTGTGTGTGTGTGTGTGTGAGACAAACGCAGTCGCCATGGCACCCAATCATTGTCCCCAGTGACGATCTGTAGCTAATTGCCATTCGATTTCAAATGACCTTTGGTTGATGGGATGTTTACATACTCAAACACACACACACACACACACACACACACACACACACACACACACACACACACACACACACACACACACACACACACACACACACACACACACACACACACACTGAACACACCAACATGTATGAAGCGGATTAATGTTATTATGGAATGTTTGAAAAGGGAATGTGAAGGACACATTGACCTGAACCAGAAGATGCTAATTGGTCGGTTCTGTCCATCTCAGGAGGAAGCAGAGGGAGACACAACAAGGACATCTGTGTGATCTTTGACCTGCTCATGTTTTAATACATTTCTCGTCTCTTTGGAGACGTTAACTTCAGCTCTGCAGTAACTGCTGCTGTCCTCTTTCAAAATAAAACACACGAGTGCTTCTCCCACCAACGATCAATGCGACAATAACAACTTTACAGTTTTGGCTCACTAACAGCGCTCTCATGGCGTACAAAGTTAGAGACTAGCTGGTGAACAAAGTGGAGCGTTTGGAGCTGAAGAGACAGATAATTCCCTCAGGAGCGGGTGGAGACCAAAAACTGAGCTAAAAGAGCTAGAAAATTTGACTTTTCGTTCAACAAGTGACCCTAAACACGACTCCAAATGAATGTGTAGATAAGCAAGTTTGACAGAAAGTCTGATATGTCAACAAAAAAGATCTTGTCAGCAGCCATGTTTTCCATCTAATTGTTGAGTGAATTTGATTGCACTTCAATCAACTTGATTGGGAGTCAGACATTTGCAGTACAAGCATAAACAGAGTAGAATTAGAGACTGCGAACCTGAAACAACCACCATCTGCCACTAAACCTCAAAGGACAAGAAGCAGGAGAAGGAACAAAACCAGTCACCATGATCATCTTTGAGAAAAAGTATGAGGTCTTCTAGAACATAACACAGCTGATCAGGCATCTAAGTGAAATATTCGCTACACCCAAACTTATTCAGAAAAGGTGTTTCCACTTCAATAACTTCACACATCTTACAATACCTGTTATATTACAGTCAGATTATAGATGACAGGGGTGGCTGGAGCAAGTGGACTAGTGACTGGAAGGTCACTGGTTCGAATCCCGGCTCCCTTGGGCGGAGTTGAGCTATATGTCGAAGTATCCTTGAGCAAGATACTGAAGTCCAAATTGCTGCTGATGTGCAGTGGGCACCTCTGCTGAGCTGGGGACAGCTGGCTCCAGTTACCTCTGCAATCCCTTGTAAAAATGGATAAAGCAGCTGTGGACCCCGCGGCCCGACTCCGGATAAGCAGTTGACAATGAATGAATGAATTATAGATGACTCTCTTATGGAGGATGGGATGGTGGTGCTGTGATAGCCAGGCCACTATCTGAGACAACCTCAACTGACAGAAACGGGTCATTTTAGCAACCTGCGGGACATCGTCCAACTTCCTTTGCGGAAAAAAAGAGATATTTTAAAGTGGAGCCAGTCTATACATGGATGATGTCATTTTTCTACCGTGGAAGTTGTCGATTGCCGGACTCTTCTGTAGACTGTAGATCACAAAGGATATCTGATGTGTGATGAGAACATGAAGAGTAAGTGTGTTCACTCAGGAGAAAGTCTTTCTCTTCTCACAGAGGTGTAAATAACAGATCCTGTGTGCAGATACTGACAGGACGGACAGTGAACAAACAGAACAGAGGGGGCGGGTTTATTGTGTGTTTGTCACCTCTCAAGGGCAGAAGTGACAAACACACAAACACAACACAGACTCCAAACAAACAGCGGAGCCTTCCTATCTTTCTACCATCCAGTGACATTTTCCTTCTGTTATCTCTGAAGCCAATCACAGGAAGCTTTACTCAACAAAGGTTATCCTCAGGAGGGTTGCCACGGAGATGAAGGCAGAGAGAAGAAGGAGAACATGGTGATGTATTCTCCAACTCTTCTCCTTCACACGGTTTACAGGCAGGAACTCTAATGTCTGAAGTCACAGGTTCAACTCCGTCATGTGCCCTTTGCCACGCGTCACCACTCATCTGTCTCCCGCTGGGCTTCCTGTGGATTCTCCGTATAACGTAGAAATGCCATGAAGATAATGTCAGAGAAAGGTTCCCGGGTCAGAACAACAGACGAGGGATTCTGTGAAGGATTCTGTTTTATAAGTGGTCTACAATATGTGTTTGTACGATGGCTGGGAGGTGTCCTGGAGGAAGGAGTCACTTCTGTGCAGGAGGACAAGGAACCGTTCACCCAAACAGTAAAACCCAGTCATCATCTCCTCCCTCCATGCTGATGTAAAGTCAGGTGAAGTTTCTGGACGTGCCTGCTGCTTTCAAATTAGGTGTGAGTGGAAGTTTGTCGGCGTTGTTTGACTGTTGATGTGAGTAGAAACACGTCGTACACGAGTCCAGCAATGTCCCCAGACAAGACCCTGCCAAAGTAATTAGCATTTATGACACATTTACATTTGACCTTTATCAGCCCTGCATAAAAATATGACCTATGTTAGAGTTTATGTTCACCGTTTACTGCCTAATGCACGACCAAACAAGGTGAAGCAGCTTTTAGTTTCTCCCTCAGCTAAAACTGTCAGCTCAATAAAATCATGGCCGAAAACATCCCTGTTTACTGTGGCTCTTTATAACCTGGAATTACTTATTTGCTTACTTTTGTTTTGTTTTCTTGCCTTTTTAAATGCAGTTTTGTCCAATGTCTCAACTAGGAGGAACAAACCGTAACAGCACGACTATCCGTTGATAATGAAAGGATGTATTCAAAATTCCATCCCACACAGATAGAAAATTGTATCGCAAGGTGAAAGAGGTTAAACTCAACATTCATGAAAAGGTCTTTTGAGTGTTGTACGCACACACATATAGTGGCTTTTGCCCTCTTTGTAAAGTTTATGGACCAAAGACGGAGCTGGAATGTGGCAATAAAAAAATAAACTAATGTTGAGACATTCGTTAACAGAGGAAGCAGAGTTAGACGCCATCACCTCCTTTTCAGAGAAAAAGAAAAGGTTTTTTATTTCTCCTGACATCAGTGAGGTGTTTTTGAATAAATGAAGACGAATCGCTAAAAGTGACCTTGGAGAGAAAAGTACCCATCCCTCCGGTTTCACTCGTTAAATTCCTTTGGCTCCGTCTAATAGAGCCAGGCAATCTACGAGATCCCAATCGGATAATAGCTGTACTGCTAAAATGCACACATGCGGACATCATTTGCAGCTGGTAATAAAATGTGATCTGTATCTGCATATCTTATCTGGATAATAGGAGGAAATGTTCTCAGCAGGAGCTGATGGGATCCCTCCAGAGTCAGGGAGGCAGAAATGTAATCTGGGCCGAAAAGTTGGTTTGCCGGGCTGAGAAAAGATCGACAGCAGGGTCCAAAGTGTCGTCAGGTCTTGCTGTGGGCTGCTGAATCTTTACTGGAGGGAGAACAGTCACTGGTGCAAAGAAAACCTTCCCTGCATGGTTATAAAATCATCACTGTTGGTGGAGACATACAGTATTGATCTGGAGCCATTTACCGACGGGAGGAGAGCTCAGAGAGGACTTTGTGATTTCTGGGATTAAAAAGGTGATTTATCTTCACTCCTGTTGATCAGCCTGACTGCAGCAGTGATCCGGAGGTCACCTCCATCATCGGGTGTTTGTGCCACGTACAGTAAAGTTTTCTGCTGGCTGGAGTTGGAGGGGAAATGGACTTCACAACATTACAGAGACATAAGAGGTAACGTTTTCATGATTATAATTATATAAGAGTTATATAAAGTCAAATCAAAACTACAAAATACACCATCATCAAAAAGACAGACTACACCGTCACCCAAACTACTATTTCTCCAAGTCATTTTCTGAAAGTTCAAACAGGATGATTTAACAGATTTCCCACAACTATTTTGGGGCAATCCTTTGGTGCACCCTCCGTCAGGTGATGTAATACGCCATCACTCACGCACAATGTCATGAGGTGGAAGACGAAGCGACAAAGAGACTGAATACGAGTTTAATTTAAGATTTAAACAGGACCATGTGAACAACAATCTTCTGGGGCCATGGAAGGTCCATTTTCCCTTGATGATTAACGTTGCAACCTATGGGTTAAAGGCAAATTATGAGCCTTTGCTTTATTAATCTTTCCAACTATTAGATTTTGGATCTTATAGTTATTCAGTTGAAGTGTGTGTGTCATTCAGGTGAAAGTCATTAGTTGGAGTTTCACCTCGCTGACAGTCAGGAGTCTGTAAATGTTGACGGTCGGAAACAACACGGCACGTTTGCTCGTCCGTCAGAAACAAATGTCTCAGCATTATCATAGAAACAGGTCATTTCACTGTTTCGCTGCCTCGAGGGGAAATCATGCAGAACATTTGTTGACGCCGCTGCCTCTGCTCCCATTCCCTCCTGTTTTTATGGCTCTGATTTTTTCGCTGTGCAGCCTGATGGGACTGAAGAGGGCAGCGAGACGAGGAGGCAGCCGCTGAGAGGCTGAATAATGTGCAGTTATTTTACTGTGAGGCGTCGAGTCAGGCGGGAAGTCAAACACAGAGAAAATGAAACATAATAACTGGAACCATTTTCTTCTGTAAACACAAATTAACAGAAGACGGTTCTGGCATATTTTAGACTTCTTCCACCGGAGGTTTGACTTTAGACTTCTGTCGTCATCGTGACCAACAAATTCTTGAATCAGATTTTTTGAGGTCTGAGGTCAAATTTCATCTCACACTTGAGGTTTACTCACGCTAATTTTACTTTAAGCTAACATAAGAGGAATCCAATCCTGTCCTTGTAAAGAGTTTTTTATAGTATACAGATACAAAATGACTCGATTACTTTATTGCCTACTTCAGCATTTTCTGACAAAGCCAAACTGGAGAAACTATGTAAATGATGCTCTCAGATCAGTTCCCTGAGAGAACAGTCAGAAATAAAAAGAAATAATCTGTGTGTCTTTCGTTCTTGCCGTATTCAACTGAGACTCCAGAATCAGAAATGTGAGATGTACTCGTTATTTGTTTATGAAACTTATATCAAAAAAATCAATGCTGGTTTTATTCTCAGATCAACATGCTGATATTTCATTTGTCTGATTTGTTCGAACCAGAAGTGATTTATTACAGCTTTACTGGCTCACACAGAAGCTCTGGTAATGTGGTTTATGGACTATAGCCTTGCGGGTAAACACACCAGTCTGTTCGGCCTCTCTCCTGATCCTGTGCTGCTCCTTGAAAATGATCAAGTATCATCAGTTTGGCCTTAAAATGAATGGTGACAATTGAAAAAAACTCTCAAAATGTGGCAATAAATAATAAGTAAAACCTTGAAATTTGGTTTAGAACAACATGGAGGATAGGACAGACCCGAACGCTACAGATCCCCCTCGAGAACGAGCATTAACCTTGAAGACTTTCTTTAGTTGATGATCCAGAGTCACAGTTTTGTGACGAGCTGAATCCGTCTGACACCTGATAAATGCCACGATTAGGGTTTGAACTTGTTGTCAGTCTGTCAGTAATGAAGCGGTGTCTCGTCGGGGATGACTCATGTAGGTTTAGTCTGACTGAGTGAGGTTTCACCTGTCAGATCAAACAATCAAACGTCTGGAAAACTGAATTTGTTCTTTTTCTTTTGTCTGATTGGATAAACAGCTGTCCAGAAGTAGAATGTAAGTAATTTCACTCAGTCTGAAATAAAGCCCAGAGAGCTGTCGGGTGCAGAGAGGATTTCTCTTAGTCCCGGTGGGATTACACCTCGGAGGGATCGAGAGGAAGCCTTTAATTATATCCTGATATCCACCATGTAGAGATTTTTTAAATGACTTCGGCGGCTATTTTTAATAATGTCTTAATTATCTCATGTCAAGAACGTGTGAAGGACAAATTCAAGGCTCTTTCCAGAGAGTAATCCCCGTATTCATATTCAAATACATTCATTAACATCACAAAGCCTGGACTGGTGCCTTAAGTATGTGAACAGTTTTTTTTTTTTTTTTTTTACTGGTATGATACATGATACATCTTCTCACTCTTCATCACAGCTGGACGCATCTCAATGTCACCGCTCAACTATCGAGCGACTTGCCGTTACATAAACACTCGGAAACTTGGCTGCGACTTGTGTTGGTGTTCGAACCCAAATCGATGTCCGTGCAGCCAAACATGCCGATGGAAAATCACGACAGCAGGAATGTCTCGATGTGAACGTGGATTATAAGAATAAAACAACAAATAGTGATGTATAGCGACTGTAACTGGCGGTGAAGTGTTGGTCTGACTCAGCAGTGGACCCACAGAGAGTCAGTAAACAGTGAGAGGACGGCGGCAGCAGGCAATCAGCTTCCTGTAGCAGATAACATTTTCACAGGGACCTCCGCTGACCCTCCGATTGAACAGATGTGTCACCTCAAAGAACCCCAATCCTGCAGTCGCGATCCAATTCCACCACCGCAGCGCTTACAAAACCCTCGAACCCACCGGATCTGTTGTTTCCTTTTATATTAAAGTTTTGTTTCTCTCTTATTTAAAGCAAAACACTTATTTCAACAAGTCAGTCTTATTCTAAAGTCTCATCACAAAGGGGCGACTTCAGAAGGATTCACGTCAGCAGGATGAAAAGGCACAGAGGGATATCTGAGCGCTTTACGACGGAATAAAGTAAATGTCAACATGAAACATTATTGGGTTTAGGGCTCAAACAGCTCGAGTGCACCTTGGCATGAATTCTTAAAATGTCTGGATGCAGAAAAAACCAGCGAGTTCAAAAAGAAGCAGTGTCGTCTCTACGCGTGATTAATCAGAACCAACTGTTTTAGCACATGAGGGGATTCTTAATAATTGATTACAAGTTTGCGAGAGCCTTAACTCCCACATATCAAACATCCTGTGATACTGCGGCGCGTCAGAAGTCGACGAGATGAAACGGCGTTACGAGAGGCTGAGATTGTACAGCAGGATTCACGCTGCGCCGTCCGACCGCGTCACAGACGGGTCGGACGCCTCGAGGCCGCGACGCTAAAGAGTCCATCCAACAGGGATCGGACCGGGACAAAATGAAGAACCGAGAGTAGATGTGCATTAGTTAAACAGTGTGTGTCATGAATTTATAAAAGGATAATGATTTCACTTTGATCCGGGCACAAAGCCACATGGAGGCTATAATCCAGGAACGAGAGCTTTCAGATTTTCACAATAAAAATAATCAAATATTGATGCTGTGTTAATAACACACCCGATATAATTGCCTGAATAATTCAGCGACGATGTCGAGTGTGTAATTGTTTATTTTTGCCCATAGCCTGGTATTTCAGAAATACTAGGTCAGGCTGGCCACCTCCAACAGCTTTGTAAATAATACCAGCTCCAGCTAATGGACGAAAATTGGACTCAAATTCCGACAGAAGAAGAAAAGTAACAAAACAAATGACACATTTATAGTTAATTAGATTTAGTAAAGTCATTTCACTGTTGAGAAACAGTGAATCAATTTGTGAAACGTTTACTAAGTAAGGGATAATGCCCTTCGAGGTGTCTATAATCAGGAATTAATGGACGACGCGGAGGCCTTAGAACCGTCCGACGCGCAGCAAAGTCTATTAATTCCTGATTATGGACACCTCGAAGGGCATTATCCCGCTTATACCATGGTCACTTGCCAAAGAAATTAAATTAAGACCATTAATTTACATTTTCATGCGTTTTACAAACAAAATATAAAGTTTTTCACAAGCCTTAACTTAGTTTCCCTGGTAACGCCTGAGGGTTTGACTAATATCTGGAACAATCATTACCCTCCCGTAAGGTTCTTATGCAACGGAAACGTTGTTCACCTCTCCAGTAAATAGGACGGACCTTAGATACGACTTGGCAACGGGAGATATTCTAGTCTGCTCAGCGGTGAGCCAGAAAGCTAACGCTATGCTAGCAAGATTCAAAGTCGATAACATTGCGTACGGTTGACGAACAGTAAATATAATTTGACAGTATGTTTAACAACAAGACTAGCTAGCTTACCAGTCATGTCATTGTCCCCAAATCAATATCAAGATGTTCACGAACAAATGATCGGCCGTGTGTAACGTTACTGTGGCCGCAGCCTGAAGCAGAGAGCTGAACAGCCAACGGGATGTGAGATTATTCACTTATGTGATACAAAGTATCAGTAAGTTTAGAGGGGAAGTGTACTTTCTGCAGCTTGTGTGTTCCAGTCTCCATCCTGTGGTGTTCAGAGGATAAGGCTCTGAAGGACTGACGGACTGCACTCAGTGCTGGAAATAAACTGTAAACAGCGGCTTTGACTGCGTTCCCGTTGCTATGGTTACGCCAGCTAGCGCATTAATTTAGACGGTGAACAGACAATTTGACTGGAACTACTTAGTAGGTGTCCATATACCAGGGATTAATGGACACCCTGCAGCCAATCAGAATCGAGTATTCCCCCAGACCACGGTGTAAGCAGTTGTAAGGTTAAAACTTTAACTCGTTACCATGAATTGAACGGGGTTCATCTTAATAAAGGTGTAAATCTGGTCTCAGATCAGTTAGTGATGTGTTCTCTGCTGCAGACTGTGATCACAGCAGACGAGCTGTACGGAGCCATCTGATGGTTTAAATCAAGCAGAACGCTGCAACTCTGTTTTACTGTGAAGCTCCAGAACTGTTCTGAGGACTACGACACTTCACCTGACTCTATATCATCATGTTGATGAGGACATGATGACTTGATTGCTATAAACTGCTCCTGCTGATTCTACTCAACGTGACTATGTTTGGCTGTTCAGGAGCTACGCGGCACCCTGAGCATGATGGGAGATTAACGGCCTCATTATCCATTACAGAGCCACTCTGCTGAGGAAGAACTCACATCAAACATCGTCTCGCTCTTTTAAGATCATCCAGTGCCTTTATTGTGACAGCTTCCTGGCGGCCCGCAGCAGGAGGTCTGGTCATTACTCTGAGGCTGGTGTAGAAGTTGGCGGTGAGACTTGCTGCTGTCTCCATATTCAACCAGCAGCTCCTCCTTTTGTCTGTGTGGGTGGATGTTTGTGTGCATGTAGCGTCTCAGATGAAGAGCTGATAACATCCTGGGATTGAACGAGGATGTTGTGTCGCAGCGAGGGACTCTGGGAGATATGTGTGCGTCTGTTGTGAGTCTGTGCTTCTTTGTACGTGCGTACGGAACAAACAGACAGCGGCGGTAATTGAGAGATGGTCGTCACTGATGTGTTGTGTCTTCCCGGCTGCTGACGCCTTATTAGCCTTCTCTTCACGTCAGTGGATCTATTTCTGTCGGAGTGGAAGATTCAGCGATGCAGAAAACTTCGAACAATCACTAAAAAGTTTATCACCTGCAGTGAAAACACTCCCCTGCTGTTTACCTTCGTTTACCCAGGGAGGAACGAGGCTCAAGTCTTTTGGACAGACTGGTTTCTGAGTCCTCCTCCTCTTTATCTGACTGTGTCAAGGGCAGCTGCTCTCAGAGGAGTTTAGCCAAGATCCTGAGTCTGAAATCAGACAGAACCAGAGAAGCAGCAACTTTCAATACGATCATTAAAGGTCTTTGCCAACAGGGGAGAAGTTCTGGATCACTACTGGTCCAGCAGCTGTTGAGTCATCTCAGTCGGTCTTCTTCCTCATGAAGAGGAACTACAGTCGGGTTCATCGTGCTGCAGAAGATCCAACGTGACCACACGGGCAGAAATGTACATCAGAGGATAACAGCCACCGACTTTTTCTCTCAGAGTTTTGAGTTAAATTCCAGGAAAAAAGTCAGAATCCAAAATGATTTACGTATCAAAAGGTGCTCGGACCCTTTCGCCCAACAAACTGTATTTTTGAAAAGTCAGAAGTCTGACTCACACCTCCGCCAGGGCCCAACAGTCCCCTTTCAATTAAGCTAATCCTTCATCAAACACAACATTTAAATCTGACAGATCCTGATCTTTGTTGGAATCTGCAACAACGACCTGAACACGCCTGAGTGTTCTCCTGAGAAATTAACAGAAATGTAAATATCTGGGAAAGATGTTGAGATGTTTCCCTTTACCCACATCCACACTAGAAGTTAATCTCTTCTTCTTCTTCTTCTTCTTCAGTTCTGGGCAGAGACCCGTCCTCCATCTCATACGTCTCTCTCTCACAGGTTTGGTTTGAGGTGTTGACTCTGGTGGTGATGTAACGGTCAACGAGTCGACGTCTTGAAGAGTCGATCAGACCTGATGAAGCTGTAACTTTCAGGCTGATGTGAGTGTTGTTCCCGGCACTTTACAAGTCCTGTAAATGTTCCAGACTCTTTATTCTTACCCTGGTTTGACAGATGTTTACAGGACAGGGGCGATAAGCCGGCGATGAGGCTGGTGTTCTCTAACAGCAGATACAGCCGATATGAAAACACACTCCCGTGAGACTGGCGTTTGGTTTGGAAACGTCTGATAGCGATTCTGTGAAAGTACACTCAGGACGGGATGTTTAGGCAGCACAGATGCATGTTGGGAGGCTGGAAGCTAAACAGTTTCCCTTCCTGTCAGTCGAGTGTGATAAAGTCGTACCGGGGGGGAGAAAACATCAGAATCTAGTGTTTTTGTCTCCGGGAGCCGGTGTTTATTGATGTCGCTGGCAGTTATCTCAGCACAGAAGGTCAGAGTCGGCCCGAGGAGTCGCAGTTTGGTGCGTTTGAGCAGCGGCGGCGACGGCGCTGATGTATTCAGGACGTTAAAAGACGTCCGGAGGGATCTGTCGTCTGTTTTCCTGTTGACAGCAGCTGTAAAGAGCTCAGCCACTCTCTCTCTCTCTCTGAACTCTTCATTACTGTATTATTATGTACAATTATTAATCGTGCTGTGGGGCCGTTCACTCCCTGGACTCCTTCATGCTTTAAACCCAGTTTACTGCTCCAGCGAACCGGCCGACTGTCAGGAACGACTTTCTCGTCCCCAGGAAGTGTCTTTCAATCTGACGTTTTCTTTTATTAACTGCTAATCATCCTGTGCGGCCTGTCGTCTTCCAGCACTGTGAAATGGTGATACATACAGAAGAAAGTGAGAAAAGATTCGCGGCTCCGTCTCTTCAGCCGGGCATCGCTCTGCTCGAGGACAGAGGATGTCGTTCACTGTACAGTTTGTAAAGCCCGCTGAGGCGATGCGATTGTGATTCTGGGCTGTATAAATAAAACTGATTTGATTTGAAGTGGGTGGCTGCAGGGAGGATGTATTTTTGTAGCTGACCCTGAAGTCAGCATCACCCTGCTTCACTCCACAAAAAGCCTGCGAGGATCCTGAACTGGATTTTGGATTATTGCTGAAAATAACCTCAAACTCATGATACAGACACGTTTTGTTCAACACAGATCTCCACCGCTAGAAAGGCCCATCAGAAAGGTTTTAACTTCTCCTCGCACCAGCCAACAGCGTCGGCCTCTCACAAAAGTAGAAACCAGAGGCGAGATTTTAGAGGAGCACACATCCCGAAGCGTCCTCCTCCTTCACACTGTGAACTCGCCGCTGGAGGCGACTCGGCAGGTTTAAGCAAAGCTTCTGCTTTATTCTGCACTCCATGCACTTTATCTAGTCGCTGGTTTGGGCAGCGTGAGACAGATGTTTTTATTTGTACCGTCTTTTGTATCTGTGTATCGATTTCATTCCTCTGATTTGATCCGTTCAGCCTTTGTGATGTATTTTAGCGAGTGGTTCCTCCTGAGTGTGGGTGAGCTCACCGAGACAGAAGTACTGAATCTCTGTAGCATCAGTGCAGCTACCAGAGCTAAGAAGCTTAACGCTGGGCTACAAACAAACTACACTCGCATGACTAACAGGAAACGTCACCACTGAGCTTCCTGACTCAGAATTTGAGCCATTCAGTTTGACAGCATCTGGAAAATCTAGACGAGCAGCACGACCACGTCATGTGATGGTTACTCAAGTCTCTAGTGACCACGACACGATGATCTGGGTCATTTTATACACAGGAAGTCCATCAGATTCATGGTTGAGTCAGGCAACAATCCTGGATTTACCAAACAGAATAAACACAATCCACTAAAAGGGGCTCAACACATCTTAGCTAGAACTCAGGTCGAACCAGACACCGATTACAGTGAACCCTCGCTATAACGCGGTTCACTTTTCACGGTCTCGCTGCTTCACGGATTTGCATCATGCATTGTGTTCTGCATTCTGATTGGCTAAACAGTCTCTCCGCGTCTTCTCTACCTGTGTGTCAATAACGTTATGGTTTAATATGTACACGTACGTAAAACAGCGACAACAACTACCGATAACTATGTTCTTCTCTCCAAAAAACACACCTGCACCGCAGGCTTTAGAAGAAAAAAACGCCACAGAGCGGAGTCAGGATGCAGCGGCTCAGTCAGAAGAGCAGTGAAATACTGTACTGTACACGTGAGTCACTATTTGTCCGACTGTACTTTGTATTTTTTTTCATAATCATTTTTCATTTTCTCCCGTTCCAATCCGTCACGGTGGGGCGGTGCTGATCCCCGCAATATTAACCCTTCAGCTCGTATTGATGATTAAAATTATCATTTATTTATAACTATATTATTTTACAGTACAGTACAGTAGTTATTTGTAAAAACAAAACAAAACAAAACAAAACAAAAACCAACAACAAATGTTTATACAGTACTTTTATTTGTTAAACAAATGCTTGGGCCTGTAAAAAGGTTTTGTTCCTTGCTTTCAATGTTTTATGGAGTATTTCATTGTATAATGACTGTAAAAAAAATAAAGGTTTCTACTTCACGGATTTCGCCTATCGCGGGTTCTTTTTGGAACGTAACCCCCGCGATAAACGAGGGTTCACTGTATTAGAAATCAAAGAGACAAATGACTGAAGTTCTGTCCTTAAGTACAATTTCAGGTACTTTTCTTGAGTATTTCCATTTTCTGCTACTTGAGTTACTCTGCAGGTTCAGATTACTTTGTGTTTATTGGCTGTTAACTGTGACGTGTGACCAATCAGAGGGTGCTGTTGTGTGAGAGGAAACTGCATCAGAGCACATTTTTAAATCTGTTTATTTTATCTGCAGTCTGACAGAAACACGGCAGATAAAATGAATAATAATATTATATATAAAATATGAATATAAATAATAAATATATTTGTCTCTCTTTGTTCACTACCAGACAGAGTTTTATGAAACAAGGTCCCATGAGGTGACTCCAGGAGTCTGGAGTCACAGTTCAGTTGAATCCAGCTCACACACAACCAGCAGAGAGAACAACACTATGAGTCCACTCCGGGTTTTACCACAGATCCACACACATCAATCATCGATTCAACAGCGTCTGGAACCAAAGTTCAGCCACAGTTCACAACATGTTCACCAGAGACTCACGGTGCTGTCTTCAGTCAGTCAGGAGAGACCCTCCACGGCTCTCAGCTCCGGTGGTTTACTGCTCCTGCTGCGAAAACTCCTGATTAATAATCGATAACAGCGTGTGATCAGGTGACTCCCTCCTCTCTCACTGAGCGTCTCCGGGGGGTTCGGTTCATACTGCGCGGGTTTCTTGTGGGTTCTGATTGGATTATTGGGAGATTGTGGGTGTTAACTGTGGAAAACATGAATGAACACGTTGACAGGTGGGCGTGAGATCCTACACCCACAGCTGACGGAGGACGTTTCCGCATCTTCAGATCTGTTGCCCATGAACGATGAAAGAGTTTGATTCTGTTTCGGTTTAAATAAAGAAGTGTTGCTTCAGTCAGTCTGTGTCTCGTTTCTAAAGATATTTTCATCATAAAATTGGAATTAATTCACTGACATGTCTGCAGTCAGCTGTGGCACGCGCGTGCGTAATTTCCTTTTGGAGACGCACGTTGCGCACGTGGATCATCTCAGTGCGTCACAGTCACACGGTGAATACTTCTGGCGCAGAACACGAGGTGTTTGTGTGTGTTATCTGTTCTTCCCTCTCATCATGTCCTGCTGCAGTGTGAATCCATCAGCATCACGCACGAGTGGCACCGCAGGATTTATTAATTACGCGCGACAATTCTTGACACAAAGAAATAAATATATTCGTCTATAACATTTGCCGAGTGAACAAGTAGGTCCGGAGAGTTACATCTGTGTGTAAACAGAATTTTAAAAAAAGTTTATACAGTTTCTTTTGATGTAGAAACTCTCAGAATTCAGCGTTTTTTCAAGGGAGTCTGGCGACTTTCTCCAAACAGTGGCCTGTATTAGTTTATGTTTGCTGTATATGTGAAATTTAAAATGTGTAATGTCACTATCTGATATTCTTTAATAAATGTGGTGTGAAAAAAAGAGAAACATCTTAACATTTTGGTTCTGATGCTGAAGGCACCACATACTCAGAATCATCATCGCTGGTTCACAAAGTCTGATGAGTTTCTCCTCCTGATGCGACAACTAATAAAATCACTCTATTTGTAAGGGAGTCTGGGATATTGCCGTTTCTCGCTCACCCTGGGAAATCTTTCTATATTGTCAAAATAATAAAACATATTTTTAACAGTAAATGTTACTGTCTGAATACTTTATCAGATCATTTGAAATGAAAGTCTGGAGGCTCATTAAGACTGAGCCTGAACAGTCCAACAGAAAACTAAAAATCATATTCATTAAAGAAAATTGATACTAAATCAGACCGACTCATGAAGCTCTCCAACATGTTCATATAAAGTGATTCATCGGATTAAAAAGTTCATCATTATTCTCTACATGTTCCTTAACGAGCTGCACGAGAGGCTCAGACTTCAAACTGACCATCGAACCAAAAAGAAATATCCACATTAAAATTCTAGATTCAAGGGAAGAGTCTCTGACTTGACTCACGGGTTGATTATCTCTTTGAGTTAGTTTGAACTCGATACAAAAACAAATCCACAGAACTTCTTTTAACCACGAGACCAAGACTAAAACATCTGGTGTCAAGTTCATTTGAGTCGTTCAAAATTAAGTTCTTTTATTTTGTCACATTTCACTGAAAACAACAAAATGTGTTTAAATCCTGTTGAGTTATAAAATAATACTAAAATACATTTTTTTAAATTATATTAAACAAAACAACAACAATAATAATTATTGTAAAATGTACGATAAATATAATAAAAATAATCATATTAAAATATGTGTCATACAAATAAAATAAATGATAATAAACAAAACAATAATAATATAATAATTATTATAAAATTCAAACAAGTATAATATTAAAATGATTGTAATACAAATCAAATTAAATAAATAAATCAAAACAACAATAGTAATACGAATAAAATGTATACTAATAAACAAAACAACAACAATAATAATAATAATAATCAATATGACAGAACAAACAGAATAAAGTAACTCATTACAGTTGTTCCTTTGGTTCCTCATGAATACGTGACCCACATGTTCTGTTTTATATTTTAGGTTGATTGAGTTAAAATTAACCAAAAACACTTGAATTAAGAATTATTTGCTCATATTTAGTATATTTTTCTTATTATTGTTCTGTAGAAAGTCTAGTTTAAAGCCACTGCGTCTCATTTTAAACCTAATTTTACTTGTTTTAGTCTCAAAGTGTTTGTTTCTTCTATTTAACCAGATCATTTTTACAGTGTAGGACTAAATAAGAAGTCAGTGTCCACCTTTGGGAATCCAGAGGAAGTGATTTTGTTCTATAAATCCTGGACGGAGAAGCTTTGTGCTCAGGGGACCTCTTGTTTTCAGAGAAGTTCAGCAGTTCGTGGTGGAGACATGATGAGGTTTAACAGGATGTTTTTTAGGAGGCGGAGGAGATTTACTGTAAAAGCCACAGCTCCGGTCCGCCTCGGGGAACCCGGTCAGAGCGGGTTTAAAGGTGCATTTAAGGCTTTTGTCTTTTACAATATCTTAAAGGTCAGAACTGAGTTTACTGCAGAGCTGCGCCGTCCAATCAAGAGCACGAACACACTCGACGACCACGGCGTTAGAGAAATGTTTCAAAATGGTTTTCACATTGAATTCATCGACATCTTCTGCAGTTTCACCATTTAGTCTTTTAAATAAACATGAAGACAATCATAAAAACTCAAAATGTAGTGAAAACTGCTGATGGTAGAGTTTATGTTGAGAGGACAAGATGCTTTAAAGCCACTAAGGATGAAAGTGTTTCCTGTGTCGACTCACTGAGGAGCTCCGATGGAAAGATTTGGTCCGTAACAGATCACATTTGGTGATTTAATCGTTTACAGTTGTAAAACTAGAGGATTATTTTCCTGCAGATTTTGCTTCATCTCCTCGGAAGACCTCTCTCACATTACTGTTTCAGTTTGTTTTCTCTGAGACAGGTTGGTCCTGAGAGGCCAAATCAAATAGAAAGGGAGAGGGAGACGACAGCTGATGGAGAAAACAAAGAAACTGATGAATTTGAACTCTGAAGCGACAGATTGTTGAAGACAGGACCTTTTTGTTTTGTTTTGTTCTTAAAACCGTTGAGGATTTACTCAACAAACTCTCGACTCTCACCAGACGGCTCAAAACCTAAACTATTGTTCCGATTCATGTTTATTTTCTTGATAACTGAGAAGCTGTTTTGTGTGTTTGGGTCCAACAAGCAGAAGATATGTAAAGAGAAACTGCATCGAGGACACCGGACGCTCAGTGAAATGTTTACGACAGATTTGGAGGCTTTCTGAGAGGACAGCCTGGGTCCGACCCAGAACCCTCCGGAGGGATGATGCATCTCATCCGGCCTGGGAAGCCTCGGGAGGAGCCGGAAAGTGTCACTGGGGTGAAGGACGTCTGGAATATCTGCTGCCAACACAACCCGACCGTGGAAAAGCAGAAGAATAAGGATGGATGCGCTTTGTGACCAAAAAGAGCAAAAGAAGAATCATCATATTGTCTTCTGTCTAATCTGACGTCTGTATGTATTTAAACTGGATGGTTCTGCTGCGATCAGATGACTTGACCTGCTGGCAGTCTGCTTCAGGTGTGTTCATTCAGGTCCTCAGCGCTTGATGAGGTGGACCTGTGGAGTTTTTCACAATTACTGTCCAGCCTTCTCAGAACCCACCAAGAGAATCCAGTAAATCTAATATATTAGCGGCTAACAGCAAATCCTCAGTCACACAGAAGGCAGCTGTCTCTCAGCAAAGACACAACACATCTCGCTGATCCGAGGCTCAGCAGGAGGCCAGCAGATCCCCGCCAGGGAACAAACTCGGGAGATTCTCTGGTTCGAATGCTCGCAGCGTGCTGGAGATTATCGGGGCGGTGAAGCAGCTGGTGTGGCATTTTCATTTTCATTGAGTGGAGCGATTCTCCGTGGCTTTCAGAGTTTATTTCTCAGATGGAGCTCGGCTCCAGGGTTGAAACGCAGAGCCGGAAAAATGCTGAGGAACACGCTGAGGTTTTAACCAAAGAGCTCTGAGAAGTTGTCATTTCAGAGGAGTGACTCAAGCTAAGACGGGTCATCACAGCTGTAATACAGGACTCCTGTTGGATAAGATGATGCAAGTGTCAGTTACTTATCATTTGTACAGGATGTCTTTCTGTGCACATCCACTCTATGTTTCGGACAAAGTTTGGACGGGAACAAAGATTCTGATCAGGAAATTCCAGCGCTTCATAAACCAGATACCAAGTATGCAAATACGTTGCTCCAAACATATGAAATGCATGATTTGGCTTTAAAGGAACAGTTCAACAACATTCAGCCCGAAGTCTATTCGTTCTTTCGGGAACATTTGTGATCTCCAACGTGTTTGCAAAACTCGTCCTTCTGGTTTTTTGTTTGTTTGTTTACTTGATTATTTTGTTTTTGTTCTGAATATAAGTAAGTTGAACGTTTCAGACAGAACGTATGTTTATAGCTTCCTTGTTGTGTAACTGCTTGTATTAAGTTAGTGGTTTGTGTGTCTTTTAACAAAATGCACACATTATTGCACCTGTTTTTGTCTCGATGCTCAAGGCGCAAAATAAAAAACTAAATCAGCTTCTCTTTCTCTTTTGATCTCTTTTGATTAAAGATACAAAAATAAACTGAGTGGGAACAAGGTGTTAAGGTTGTGATGATGAAAATGGAGGGTGAAATTTGTCAGAAATTGAGGGAGTCGTGGGAGGAAGCTGATAGGGCAATGAAAAATGAGAGCCTCCTGGGGAAAAATTAGGAAGGTGAAATCCAAGGATGAAGAAGTCTAAATGTCCCGACTGAAATCAAAAGACATCTCGAGCATCAGCCTGTTATTTCTGAACTCTGGACGAGCAGAAGCACAAAAACACCTCCACAGCTGTCTGGACTCGGCCTGAACAACCCCTCCACTTTGTGATGAGGTGAGTCGAGGACACGCCGGCTGATACCCGGGACGTTCGGGGACGGCTCAGGAGATCGTCACGGACACCTGGTGGTGCGAGTTGTTGTGGCGGTTTGAGTTTTGGCAAATGAAGTGGAAACTCCATCTACTCAAGTGGCAGGGTGACACACAGACAGTGTTTTCCTCCATTGTTTCAGACGGGCGCACTGTTGGTCACTTTGGCTCGAGTTTAAAGAGTTTCGCAGCAGAAGCAGGCACGTGTGACTGACTGAGGCGTAAGCATCACCGCTACTGACAGGAAATAATGCAGTCTGGACACGCCGACTGTCAGGGTGTTTTATTTTGGCACAGATCTGATCGCAGACATTAACACGCCGAGGTTTATGGAGTCAGTGCCAGCAGGTGATTTATGTGATGGAGTGAGTGAGTGTGTGAGATGATTTGTGAAAGATTACAGAGCTGATGTGAACATAAAGCTGATAAACTGTCGCTGGGTAGCGTTTGTTTTCTGTCAGCTCCCTCCTGACATTTTGGATTTTATGCATCAAGGCAGATTGAAAGCATAAAACTGGAAAAACGATCAACCACAACATTATAACCACCTGCCAAATATTGTGTCGATGTCTTTTTGCCGCCAAAACAGCTTTGACCCTTCAGACTCGTTGAGGCATGGACTCCACAAGTCCTCTGAAGGTGAGCTGTGGTATCTGGCACTTAGTCCTGTAAGTTGCAAAGTGAGGCCTGCACGTATCGGACTTGTATGTCCAGCACATCTCACGGATGCTCGAGTGGATCAAGATCTGGGGAGCTTGGAGGCCAAGTCGACACCTTTAACTCGTTGTGCTCCTTAAAACCATTCCTGGTGATTCATCAGACCAGGCCACCTTCTTCCATTGGTCCGTGGTCCAGTTCTGATGCTCATTGTAGAAGAAAAAGGTAGAGCCTTTTTCTTCTACAATGAGCATCAGAACTGGACCATGTACCCAGTACCTTCTTCTTCTACGAGGCAAGAATGCTAACGACTGCTCGACCTTACTGCAGCTTTCGGCAGCAGACCGAGGTCATCATGGACACTCTGACCTGCGATGCACATTGTGTTCTGATGCCTTTCTATCAGAACCAGCATAAACTTTTTCAGCAATTTGTGCTACAGTAGCTCTTCTGTGGGATCGGACAACATGGGCCAGCCTTCGATCAATGAACCTTGGGCGTCCATGACCCTGTCACCTGTTCACCAGTTGTCCTTCCTTAGGCCACATTTGTTCGGTACTCATGGTGCGTTCCTTTGTCCTTGTTCCTTTGAAACTCTTACTTTTGACCTTGATCTACCTTGACCTTACTTTTGAGTTGATCTGCGCTCAACAGAAGTCTTTAAGAGTATGCGTTAGGACTCGACTCCTCCTGTCTTTTTTTTCAAATGCCCTCAACTGTTAAATCTGTTGTAGACACTTCACTATCACTGGAACACTTTCAGATTGGAAGTCGTAAATACCAAGTTGGAAATTCCTACCTCTGTCTGGCAATGGAAGGTACCATAACCGCTGCAGACCGGGAACACCCAACAAGACCTGCAGTTTTGGAGATGCTCTGACATAGTTGTCTAGCCATCACAGTTTGGTTCTTGTCACAGTCGCTCAGATCCGTACACTCACCCATTTTTCCTCCTTCCAACACATCAACGTCATGACCACTGCTTAATATATCCCACCCACTGACAGGTGCCACTGCAACACGATAATCAATGTCATTCACTTCACCTGTCAGTGGTTTTAATGTCATGGCTGCTCGGTATATATATCATAGAACACAGCCATGAGTTGAGAACTTGCTACTGAAATAAAAAGTTAAGACAGAAGAAGCATTGAGGGCATTTTCTCTGTAATGAGGCGCTTGATCTGAAAGAGATCCGAGGACAGTCTGACCTTCAGTGAATGAGTCGAGTAATTCTCTCTGCAGAAATATCTGTTGAAATGAATTGATTCTGGGCCATAATCTCTCTGTTATGGAGATCTAAGGGGATTCCAATAAATGGACTTCATTTTTGAAAGACTGTCAGAATTATTTGTGTGCGTTTGAGGAAGCTGAGTCATGGAGGAAACCTTACGTTCATAAATAACTTCACCTCTAAGGGCCACATCGGCTGAATCATACTTCCAGTTCTCTGGTGGGTTTCGTCCTGTTTCCGTCTCCTTCTCAGCCCTGAGGGAATATTATTCTCACCCTGCTCCTGTCGACACTCACCTTCCCTTCAGCTCTCTCTGTCACTCCCGCTGCTTTTGGTCTTTTTGTCTCTTTGTGTTTCAGTATTTCAACACCAGACGCCATCACAAAGAAATACTCAAGCTTATACATGATTAACTCATTGTACGCCTTTGTTATCTTTAATTAAAACTGTTGCACATAATGAATAAACACCAGCAGCTAATTTAATTTTGTAATGTCACACCGACAGTTTTTAATTATATCAAAGCAACATTGTGTTCTGTGACCTTATACATTTCCATGAATCATTATCTCTATTTTCCCACCTTTCCCTCTTTTTCTGGTCTTTCAGGAGTGGATGTCTGTGGTACGTCTCTGCTCTAATCTCTCCTCAAAAAGTTCACTCAGTTTGAAAACTTCTTTCTCTTGCCCCCCACCACTACCAGAGGTACTGTTCTGTGGTCCTCATCCATAAACTTTCAGGAAAATGTAGAAATATGTACAAAATAAACCCAAAGTACGGATAGAAGGCTCCATCAGCTAACGGAAATGAGGCAACCTCAGCACATGAGCATCTGACTATATCAACTCTACTCTAACAACTTTAAGAAATTGCTAAAATTCTAAAATACTACCAGAGTAAATATGCCCGCATGTTGCCGGTGATATTAGTTAGCCACGGTCTGCTATCATTAGCTTTCCTGGGACTACAAGACATCTGCTGAATTATTCATCCTGCTGAAACAGTAAAACACTACTACAGTAAAAAATACTGTGATAATGGTGTAAAAAGGAAAGTAACTGTCCGAGTCCCACGTGTCACTGATGATGTTAGCTAGCTAGCCTGCTATCACTAAACCAGGATTACAAGGTGTCGGCGGATTAAGCATGGATGCTGACAACAAAAGCTTTGTATATCAAACTTTATTGGATGATGTAACTATTAAAAATTGCTAAAAATGTGACATACAATTGCTAAAATAGTAAAATACCACTACAGTAAGTATTAGCCAGTGCTGCGGCCTGCTATCATTAGCTTTCCAGCCCTTTTAAAACCCACAAAAATTACCATCAGCTACAGTGTTAGCGTGACTTCAGATTTTGAGCAAATACATGAATCAATACATAATAAATGACCATTAGTGCTGAGGATGTTGAAGACAAGACGTAGCTTGAGTATCCTGTAGATGTTCTTTTGAGTTGAGGAGGCTGATTCTCAGAAAGAGAACCGGATCTCTCGGGTCAGTTCACTAGATTAGCCCTACAATCAGGATGGTCGGGGTCTTTTTAAAGATTAATCTCATGCTGTCTGTACATTGAGAATATAGAGGGAATATTGAGGCCATGTCTCCACAGAGCTGATCCCATGATGTTACAAGTCTCCTGCGTTCATACTGTTCTTCTGTATTTGATTAATCTGCAGTGAACATGGAGAAGTTTGGTGTTCTGGTCCGATGTGGCTGCAGTTTGTAGTTTACATAAACAGATTTCTGAAAGAACTTGATGAGCCTGAGGAGAAACACGACTGTTCAGTGTTGGTGTAGAGAAGATGTTTGAAGATGTTTTTGGTGATGAATCCATCCATGATTGTAAAGGAAAAGATAACCAACCTTTAGTTTTTCATGTTCAGTACATGTTTGGTGTTGCAGAAACTGATGACGTTTAGATTCAGTGTCAGAAAGATGTTGGTGTCAATTTACATTTTTGGAGTAAAGTTTTGGTGTGTGAGATTTTTGTGTTGTATGAAGTACATTGTTGAGTTGTGGATGTTTTGTTCATACGTATATTTTTAGTGTTGTGGATTGTTTTGGTTAAAAGTTGTATCTCAAACAAAGCTAAGTTTTAATGTGTTTCCCCAGTAGCATACATACGTCTTGCAGACATTGTCAAGCCTTTTGTTTGCCGAGGGCCCCAAAGCCACCGTCATCCTTGTTTTCTTTCTTTGTTGGAGCAACATAAAGTACATCAAGTCTACAGGACAGACGAGAGAAAACAGCGATACACAATTACTGTAAAAGGCTTCTCTTTGTGTGTCTTTGTGTACGACGGACTGAATGTTCCTTCAGTCACTGTATGGAATAAATAAATAATTTAAAAAAAACTCATCTGAAATGCTTTACAAACCCAATCAAAGTTGGATTATGTGCTCACTCGTGCAGTTTGCTTTGGAGATTGTGTATCGAGAATTATGTGGCTGCTTTTGTGGAGGCTGTTTTTGAACGGCACCAGACTGGATGGAGTTTAAATTACTGATATTAAACATGTTTTCAGTCTCTTCCAGAGACATTCACAGTAAAAAATAACAATAAAAAAGTTATCCTGGTGGCTTTCTGTTATTGTGATTTATTCGTTTCTTTGTTGTGACAGGGGGCCAGATGCAGTTTATTCAATTTATTCATTCACAACAAAATCCAAGAAGAACAAAAGGCTGGTAGGGCGGTGAGGCAGGAAAAGGCCAAATGCAGATGAAGGCAGTTAAACAGTCAAACATGTCAGGAGCTGTGGCTCGTTTCAGAAAGACTTCACAAAATGAGCCGGTCTTATTTTGGTTTGTATTATATCCCAGTCCTTATTGAAAGTCGCTTTGGACAAAAGTGTCTGCTACATGCTCTAAATGTAAATGTAAATGTTCAGACTTTGCTTTATCTGTTTGTGTAGCTTCATTTTTGAGTTTAGTCACAGTAGTGCTTCAGTGTGAGTAAAGCTTTCAGAGATACTGAACCCCAAACTGCTCTGACGTGCTGGACGGCACCTTGCTTGGCAGCCACCAACCATCAATGTGTTTGAATGTATGTATTATTGTAAGTTGCTTTGGACGAAAGCATCTGCTAAATCACCTAGAATCTAAATGTCTTCCATGTGAGAGCTGATGTAGTTCGAGGTAGATTTTGGTTTTAATCCTGCCTGAATCTTAAAGCACATACGAACAATTTAATGCCATATTAAGTATAACCTGTTGTTTGTTCTTCCTCGCATCCTTTTTTGTAACTCGCACTGAAGCTAATTGTGTTTCGTGTGAGATCTGATGTAGCTTCTGATGTAGGTTCAACTCCTGCCTGATTGTTTTATCTTTAATTCATCTGAACAATTGAATCCAACATGAAGTCCTCCCTATTGTCTGTGCTTAAACAAATCTTTTGTTTTTGATTTTCTGTTTAAAGACTCTCTGAACTGACATCAGTTGCTACTCCAGGACTTCTGAATGGCCACAACTCAAAAACAATCTGCAGGTCAGTTTTCTTGCACTTTTTTTTCCCTCTCTGTGATCGACACTGAAAAAAATGAAAGCAACTGGTGCCGTTTGAAAAAGCTTCTCCTTGGAAGTCACAGTCCTTCTTCAAAAAAAGGCCAAACTTTTGTCATTAAACTTTCAGAGAGTGAGAATATCTGAGCGAGAGAGGCCCGTGGGTATCTGTGACTGTCCTCCACTTCCTCCACATCGTCATAGCAGGTTGTCAGAGCAGCTTCAGGTTTCCGTGGCAACGCGCCCCGGGAGCCCCATTTCATTCAAGATTTCTGTCAGACCCCCCGACCGGCGGCCATATTAGCCCTGTCGCCCCGCTGAGCACTCCCCGCTCTGCTGATGATTGCTGTCAAAGACACGGTTCAGCGGAGTCTCAGAGCGGGAGCGGACCTACGCCTGTCAATCACATGTGACGAGGCTGCTGATTGGTGGATAAGGAGTGCATGCTGAGGACAAACAGCAGCTGGAGACATTAGCTGATCAACGTAGTCGTCCAGAGAGCCTCAGTTTTGGCCACGCTGGCAGGAATCGTCTCACATTTCAACACGTCGGTCCAAACTAACCCACATTTTCAACGCTTAACTAAACAGGAAAGTAAAACTCTTGCAATGAATTAAACTCATATATCCAGCAGCTCGGTGTCGACCTCATCAGCGGGGAGGATGACCCTGACGGAGGATCTGTGAGTGTTAATAATATGAGCAGCCTGTCAGTCGGATCTGAATTCATCAGTATGGACGGACACGACACAAACCGATCAATCTCTTCTCACTCTTTCTTCACTCAAGCCAACAATTAAGATTTCATTTTCTTTTTCAATATCCGTCCCGTCTGGTTCAGAGCATCAAATTATCCCAGTTTGTGATTCTTCGATCGTCTCGATCGGTGGTCGTCTTCACCCTGAAGCATGACTGTCTCGTTTTGTGTCTCTCACTTCTCAGAAGTGAAGTTTTAGACACCTGAGAGTGTTTGAAGCAGAGATCCAATAAATAAAAGACTCAAAATCAATTTTACTATTGAAGAAAGAAAATGGCTGTCAGTTATGGAAGAAACATAATCAAAAATAAGAACATAAACCATCAATACCCATCAAGACCTGCACCGATTCATCAACCAGTTTCAATTATTAAATTAATTGATAAGTATTTGCCTGTTATAGTTTTTTATTCTTTGATTCAAGGTTTATAAATGTGAATATTTCCTGGAATATCTTTGGGTCGTGGACAAAGCCAGACATCTCGAGGACGTCATCTTGGGCTTCGGCAAAAAAACTCTCAAGAAACGACTTGTGAAAATATGAAATATAACAGACGTCTGGCAGTTCGATCCCGTCATACTCTTGTCCTCACAGTCACACTGCAGTTTCATCAGGAATGCTCAAATCTAGTTATTCTATATCCATCCGTATTTTTCAGTCCCTTTGTGCTCCTGTAAATGTGCAAAAGTTGCAAGACGTTGTGACGATCACACTGGATTTTCATCCAGAAGTTCCACGGCAATTCTATTCCTTCTTTACTTCTTCAGTTTTGGGATACTGCAACAATCTTTGCAATCAGCAGCACATCCGAGGCTGATTCAGTCTTGTATCCTGTTACGAGTCGAGGTGGACTTGATATCTGCCTGAGGCGAAGGATTCATCTTCTGAGGGCAACAAATGTCTTCATGTAAATGTGTCCAGTGGAAATGAAAAATCCCCGCAGACGTTATGAGGTCGGAGAAGTTTTGTTGTCACATCCGTTACTGTTTGGCCTCCAGGTTTGTTTCTCGTGTTACGGAACTTCTCCCTGAGATGAATAATGAGCATTAGGAATACATTACTCTGCACAGGCGGTCTAATATGAGCTGTGGAAGAAATGGAAGAGAAGGATCTTATAATGAGCACATTAGTTTGGTGCGATTCTCCGAAATGAGAGAAATTAGTTTCTGTCATCATTTTGTTTCAGAGTGAAGCGAAGCTGCTTCTTATAACCCCACGGTGAACGCTAGGACGAACAGAAAACTCTCCAAACACACAAGAAGCTGCCGTCAAAGCTTCACGGATGTTACGTTCACGCGCATCAAGCTCTTCGTCGACACGTGCGTCATCACGTGTCTTACGGGGACGTTCTGGCAGCGTTGAGGCAAAGTTTATTGCCTCTGAAACAGCTCTGAGGAGGAAAGAGGCCTGGTGGGCTCCACTTCAAAGCCTGGAGTTCGATCCTCACATCAGAGCCAAGACCAAAGCCCCTCTCCCTCGGGACGGGACGTCTCCGGGGGACGTCCAGGATTTGGAATAAATGGAGGAGATCGCCCGTGATTTGAATCCCGTGAAGAAGCTGCCACGTCGGATTGGAACAGCATCAACTCGTGCACGAGTTGTTGAGAGACGGAGCTCCTTCGGCGGTTTATTAAACCTCCTTTTTTTTTTATCTTCTTCACCTACTTATGCAAAACCTTCCGTGTCCAGAAGACGGTTTTAGGAAGAATTTTTCTGCTGCAACCTCAAAGCTTCCAGCGAAGTAAAATTAGACCCAGGAGCCGGTGGGGCTCATTAAATTTCCCCGTGAATGTGAGTGTGAATGTTACGGTGCAATTACACAAAGTCCCCCCTGTAACACTAAACCTGAGAGAGAACGGCTTCACTCCGACTTTTTTTCATTTACAGCTCAGGCACATTTATAAAAAAGTGCCTGAAGAATAAAGTCAAGGAGGAAATTAAAAAATGAGAGCCGCCGAGGAGACGAGCAGAGTTTTCAGCCCGAGGATCCAGAAGAGATGAGTGTTTAATATCAGTTCTGACTGTGGAGGGGAAAGACAGGTATTTTTGGTTTGGTAAGTTTAAATTGAAATATATAATAAGCTGTGCATAATAACTTTCTTTACAATATCACGGTCTGAGCAGAGTAATGAGTCCGATACTGTTGCGTTACCTTTGACAAAAAAGCCGCAGAAGTCCGACTTGGTGTCAGAGAACGTCACCATAAAACCTTTAAAATTGATGGATTATCATCAGTTTCCTTCTGTTTTGTGTTCAGCTGTCTCTGTCTGCGACGGACTTTTGATCAGTCTACACTTCCGGACTAAAGGAATATAAACTGTCCAGGGATGATGGACACACATGAGGACTTCATGACATCTGAGAGAATTATCTGTCAGATCTTTTGGTTGACGTTAAATGAACTGAACTTTGGAGAATCTAAGTTATTATTTATGAGTTAATAACATCGCTGAGGGCCCGTTTGAAGTTTACTATCTGTTTTGTTATTCGACATCAGGTCATCAGAGCGAGGAGGATGAGGGTGATGACATGACCCATGATTATCATCGCCGAGGCCAGGAGAAAGACGTCACCAGAGCATTTCTGAAGAGTTGCACAATTTTCAACTGGAAGCGACTTCCGTGCGTCTTAAAATTGTCCCGTTTCCCCTCAGACACAGTCCAGATTCATTAACACGTGTTTTTAAGCTGTTTTTTCCGAGCGGACGTCTTCTGATAATTGAACAATAAAAACATCAACCCGAACACTCGGCGCCGCTGAGCCTCTGAGCCGACTCCTCTGAAGGAGGACGGGCGGAGGGAGGCGAGGGCCGGTCGGTCGGCGCCGAGGAGACGACTGACTGAAGGATGAACTCCCAGAGCTGCGACGAGCAAAAACCACAGAGGAAGAAGAAGCGAATGAGGCAGAAGAGTGTTTGCTTTTGTGTTTGTGCTGACGTAGTGTGCAGAAGAAGAAGAAGAAGAAGAAGAAGAAGAAGAAGCAGAAGAAGAAGAAGAAGAAGCAGGTGCTGACGGAGAGAATCAGACGGAGGAAAAAGCTCAGGTCCATTAAACTGTAGCTGAGTCGATGTGTTTGTTCCTCCTGCTGAGAATCAAACACTCTTAATTAGAGCCACAACATCAATATTAGACTTCTCCTCCTCTTCTCTTCTTCTTCTCCTCCTCCTCTTGTGTCAACCTTTACTACATTTCCTCAATTTAGCTTCAAGGCCTCCTCTTTTCTTTTTTTCTTCTTCTGTCTTTGTCCTCAGGGGAGAGGAATGAGGAGAAGGAAGAAGAGGAGAAGAAGGAAAGACAGGAGAGCAAAGAAGAAGAACACAAGAGAGAGGAAGAAGAAGAAGAAGAAGAAGAAGAAGGAGAAAAAGAAGAGGACAACAAAACAAAGGAGAAAGCAAATCAAGACGGAAGATGAAAGGAAAAAAGAAGAGGAGGAGCTGACAGGAAATGAGGAGGAGAGGAAGAAAGCAAAAAAAGATTAGAGGAAAGTTTAATACAGGAAGAAGAAGAGAAAGAAAATAAAGAGGAAGAGGAAAGGAAGGAGAGCAAGGAGACCAGGAGGAGGTGAAGAGGAAGGAAACAAAAGAAGATGAGAGAGAAGGAGGAGATAGAAGAGAAGGGGGAAGGAAGTGGAAGGAAAAAACAAGGAAGGTATGAGAGGAAGAACAGAGAGGAGGAGGAAAGAAAACAAGAACAAGGAGAAGAGGAGAAGGAAATGATGGAGGAAGTGAAGGAAAGAGGAAAGAAAAGAGGAGGAAGAGAAGAAAGGGGAAACAATCGAGAAGAGAATGAGGACAGAGGAAAGATACAATAAAGAAAGAGAGGAGGAGACGACTGGATGAAAGCGTTTTTAGGTCTCCACCTTCACATCAACACGTTTATCTCCATCTTCATCTCCTATCAAAGGAAACGAGGTCGTCTGAAGCGTCAGCTGTGATGCAGCTGATGCAGAAATGTTTCCTCATCAGAACATTTCACCTCCGAGCTGTTTGGACTTTGTAACGTAAGCGTCCGATCGACACGTTCTGAGTGTGTGTCGGACAAAAAGACATTTAAAGACGTCGGTTTATTCTCTGTCTGTTCAAACTGAACGATGAGAAACTGGCCTGAAGAGGAGAAGTGGAGGAAACAGATTCAGACTGGAGTCTAATCGACTGAAGGCTTTAAAGTCCTTCATCACCACTACAAACATTAAACACTCAAGTCTCACGAGTCCTTTGAAAAAGAGACGACCGGACGAAATGCGTTTAAAAACTTTTAGATTAAAAATGAGTCCCCACAGGACGCCTGATGACCTAATGAGAAAAGATAGAAGATAACACTTTGAGAAGAAGAAGAAGAAGAACGACGAGACTGAGGAGGGAAATTAAAAGAAGGAAGAAAAATACGATTTAGAAGACTAAATTATCTTTATGGGGAAATTCAGGCGTTTAAGTGCGTCAGAGAAGAATTCATAAACTTCTCTAACCCTGACCAGAGGACTCCTTACGTCTAAAAACTTACAGTGGTCCTCACAGAGACACGTTGCTACGACAACACGCCTGATAACAACAAAGCTGCGTAGCTCTGAAGAAGACGAGGAGAGCTGGCGAAACAGGGGTTACAAACCTGATTCAGAGAAGAAGAAGAAGAAGAAGAAGAAGAAGAAGAAGAAGAAGAAGAAGAAAGACCGGAGCTAAAAGAGAGAACAAATAAATAAACGAGGAAAAACCCAAAAAGTCTGTTGTCATCACCATCAGCTCCATGCAGCAGCTCATCTGGAGGTTTTTTTAAAACCAGGAATGATCTTCAGCAGCAGGTGAAGTTCTGCCCTGTTGCCATGGATTTACAGAGTTTCCACCGTTTCTCTGTATTTCAGTAGCTTCTCTTCTGTCGGCTCAAACGTCCAGGTTCAACCTTCCTTCCTGATCTTGAGTTCAGTTTGGAGCTCAGCTACAGTCACAGCCACAAAGAGCTCGAGCCAAAGTTTAATAAATGTGCATTTCAAGGTGAACGGCTTCTTTCTCTGCTTGACGAACATATTTTGCTGTGCGACAAAGGTGGACTCTCATAGAAAGTTTGTCTTTCTTTACTCTCCGGAGGAGCTTCAAGGTGAAACGGGAAGAAGAAGAATGTTTACTCTCACACCTCCACAGGACGGCGTCCAGGAGGCGTCTCGATCAGATGTTGGAACCACCTCAACTGCTTTCCAATCAGTCGGTTCTGCAGTGGTTCTCCTTCCCAGTGTCTTAAGTCCTGAGAGAATCTCTCAAAGTCATCACGCATCCAGTTGTACAACATGTATCAAAACAACCGTCTTGACACCATCGTGGGTTTAATCGCATCATCTTCACAAGACAGCTGACTGTCCTGTTCTCCAGCATCAGTGGTCTTCAGATCTCCACGGTTCAGCCCTGAGAAAGAAACTAGAAACCAACCCTGTTCTTCTAATTATCACCCAGGTTCATGAGCACAGGTGAGGGTTGGAATGATCCACCAAGAAACCAAGAACTTTCACCTCCTTCTTGAATGTTAGATTATGGACTCTAGTTTTGGGCTTGGTTAATCGAGAGCTCCGTCTTTGGACTTATTATTATCTTTGGATTTATTAAGATCTTCAGCTTCAGGTAAATTGAGAACTTTGGCTTCGAGCTCAACCGTTCTGGAAAACGTTGGCCTCAGGGTTCCACCGCTGAATCGACAACTTTGGAATTCGTGCTTGACAAACAAATCAAAAACTTTGGCTTCAAGCTGGACAGTTAAAACAAAAGTTTTGGCTTTAGGTTCGACCTGTTGCTCAAGAACTTTTATCTTCAGGCTGGACTGGTAGTTTTCAGAACTTCGGCTTCAGTCTCAACCAGCAAATAGAGAACTTCAGGTCCACTGTCCAATCGAAAACTTCAGACTCGAGCAGTAAACGGAGAGTTTTGACTTGAAGCTACCTCAGCTTCAGTCTGGACCTGTGTGAGGACCTTTATCTTCAGGCTGAAGCAGATGGAGACTCTTTGGTTGAAAAGCATTCTGTCATTTCTTTTGACGAACAACACGAGCTGTGAATCTGTCAACGGTTTTATTCAACAACAACACAGACAAAGCAACCGGACATTTCATCGCTCAGTGTTTCTACATCACTTCAACGACATGTTACAATTTAATCACAAGGCTGAGTTCTTGTTGTCTTCACTTTGTTTTTAATCTGAAGTGTGGGAGACGTCTTTTAACAGTTTACAAGTGAAAATTCACACTAACTTTTAAATAAATAGGGTTAACTTGTTAATAGTTTTTACAGATTGGATTTCTCTTTGTTCCTTCCTGATTCTTGGGCTTGATTCGGGTTTTCGGTTAAATAAAAAGGCTTTTTTGTTTTCAGATTAATTTGCAGCAGTTAACCGATTAGAATTTAAAATTAAAAACAGATGAAGGGATTTGAATTGGTTCCCTGAATAAAAAGACAACAGGGACAAACATCACAAATGAAACAGAAGTCTCTCTGTTGAGTTACGTTTGAGAAGTTACACCACGACATCGTCTCAACAAAGATGACAACCTGAGGAGCTACTTAACTAACTTTCTATACACATTTTCAACCAACCAGCCTGAAAACAAACTGAATTAAACGTCAGAACCGTCGACTGGATCAAAAGATCACAAACCATCTGCTGTATAAATATATTAAAACATGTGTTCACAGCTCAAAGGGCTGAACCGACTCAAACAACTGAACGAGTGTTCACTGAACACAAACACGACGTGAACATAAAGAAAATCATTTGCCTTTAAACACCGTTTGATCTGCGTTGAGTTGAATCAGATCAATAAAACCTCTTACAACCTTCAGAGACGTCGGCTCAGTCTGAACAAATCACTGAACACGAACGAGACGTAAAGAGGAACATAAAGAAAGTCATCAAACACTCTCACATCGATAAAAACACTTACAACCTTCAGATGTGGCGACGTGGAAACACTCATCACCTCTGAACTCGTCCTTGTTCTCGTGTCCGCGTTAATAAAATGTCTGTTTAGGTTTTAAAACTCGGCTCTGCTTCTTATTTCTTTTCCTCTGATGAAGAAATAAACTTCCTGCCCTCATCCTCGTCTCCAGATCTCAAGAAACCCAAGAAAATTACTTCTTACAATTTATTTTACTCAATCGACTGTTTCTGTCTCCCCAAAATAAAAGTTTAAACGCTTCTCTGATCGGAGAAAACACGTTTTAAGTCAGTACTTTAAATTCTTAAATTAATTTAAATATGTTGAATCTAAACATGATAGTTTTTACCTGTAACTTCCGAATAATTTCCCTTTTTTTCCTTCACAGAAGAACAAGACAGCAGCCGTCTTTGTGGCAACAAACCAGATATCTTTTTAGACGTTGGGACATTTTTCAGCCAGGTTTTTGCGACAAACCTGTTTTTTTTTTTAACATGATGTTGGGACATTTTCTTGCTGTCTTTGTGGTGACAAAACCTGTTTTTGTAACACGACGCTGGGACTGTTTTCAGACGTCTTTTTGCTGATAAAACTGGGTTTTTTAAAAAGATGTTGGGACGTTCTTCAGCCGTCTTTGTGGGAACGTTACTGGGTACTTTGAACACGACACCAGGAGATTCTCCAGCCGTCTTTCTGCTAGTAAAATAGAGTATTTCCAATGAGACATTCAGACTTCTTCCAGCTGTCTTTGCAGCTGCAGAACTATGTTTTCCTTTCAGAGACTCCACATTCTTCAGCCTCTGTGTCGCAGTACAAACAGGGTGTTTTTAATGAGACGTCCGAACGTCTTCCAGCTGTTTTTGTGGCGACCAGACTTAATATTTTTAATGAGATGTTGAGAGTTTTTCTTCACAGGACCAGAAAGTGAAGAAACGTGTGAAAACAAATCGAACTGTTCGCTGACTGATTCTGGTTTAAATCTAAAAACATAACAAGAAAGACGTCAGTAAGTTTAATCTAAAGGAAAAATATATGTTAAATCTCCCTCAGGGGCTTTTTTTTTTGCTTCATTCTCATCTTCTTCTTCCTCTTTCAGACGACTGGAGCCTTTAAAGTCTGCAGCAGGAACACGGCTGTGAAATGGGTCAGGAGGACTCGTCTTCCTCGCAGATAACTCCGGTTAACACTAACGTAAGAAGAGATGAGCAGCTACAAACGCAGCTGGAGCAGAAGAAGAAGAAGAAGAAGGTGAGGTCACTCCTCCTCCTCCTCCCTGTCTTTCTGTTTTTAGCTCTCTGTAGAGACGACTGGTTTAATGGGGGGATGAAAGAAAATGGAAATCAGACTCTGGTGTCGTGGAAAAGCCTGTTTTTTAATCTCTGGGCCCTTTTTTTCTGATAGAGTTCTGCATCAGA